>CM035785.1:16896830-17394330 GCA_020466265.1 Siphamia tubifer
TAATCCTTTTCTGAGTCTTCCAGCAGGGATTAAACAGGTCAGTGTTTGGTAATACAACAGCAGGTCACCCACACTAAAACGGCACAGCTCCTCCTCTAAAAAGTACAAGCAGTCGCGTACAAGAGCATTTGTTTTGGATTAGCTTTTACTGAGCACTGCGACATTGCATAAGAACAGTTCTATGTAGAACAGAACAGACCTGAAGTCAAAGAACATGCTGCTGTTTGCTTGAGGAGCTGAGGCCATTTAGTGCACGAGGTCAGTGTTCAAGTGCTTGCACTTTTTTTTTTCTAAGTAGGCCACTCATCACAAAGACACAGGAACCACACATCAAGCCTGACCACCATTTGGTGAAAACCTGAAGCACCTGATTCAGATCACAACAGGCTGACATTTAATGAGTCATTCCAGGCTGCAGTTCATCACAGCGAGCTTTGGCACCTCTGAACAGTAAAGGTGGTTAGGGAGTCTATGACATCAGCTCTGGTACAAAGCCAGGACACTGCAGAACAGGTTTGGGACATGTCTTTTACTGGCACTGAACTATTTCAACCACAACCTACAAATTAACATCTGCAGTTATAATTAAACATAAATGGATGTCAACAACATTTCAGATAAAATAGACCTTATTAACAGAGAAAGTATTTCATTCTGGTGTCTCTGAGCATGTGTCACAAGTCCTTCAATGACCCACATCTTAGCATTAGCAAAAACTATAGTGTGTTCAACAGAGACGTGTAGCCACATCTTTGAATTTTATTCTCCATTTATTTATTTTTTTACTTGTCAAAATTTAATTGAGTAGATGTACCATTTGACCTGACCCCGACACACCTGCCCCCACTGCAGAAAAACATCCTAGGGAAACACTGTCTCTGTTTATATAAATATATAAACTAAAGATTTTCTTATTTTGTTCCTTTATACTTTCACTCTTGTTGTCATCTGATAACACTGTTTGCTGCTGCAGGAATCTGGAGAGCATGTTACTGAAACTGCGCCAGAAAGGGAGAAACACAGAATGCGTCTTTATTTAGAACAGACGTTATTCAACTAACATGCCCAGTAACACACAGCTGCTCTGGCTAACACACACACACACGAAGGACAAATGTGTCCACAAAATGGTCAACACACAGAAAAACAACGGCTTCCAATGTTTCCACATGTCACCAGGTACTCAAGGGAGGGCAGCAAGTTCATCTTTAAATAAGATCAATCTGGTCCAAGGTGTCTGCGCATGTGGGATGAGGTTAGGACGTTCTTATCAGTCCAATCATTCTTTCTTTCAAGGTTAACCATAAAGACACAGCACTACTTTTGTATAAGTTCCCAAATGACATTTTCTCTATATGTGACCTTTCTTAAGTGATATATCCCCATTTATTATGTTTCATTCAATGTATTTTTTTTCAGTAGAAATCAGTGATTTTCCGGTATTTCATTTTTATTGATCATGAAAATATTCATAAAAGCTCAGATTAAAGGCAAGGGCTATTATGTCACAAACAAAGAAAATTGCAGAAAAAGTTACTTTATTTACTGGGAAAACACAAGATAAAGACAATACTATTACAATAAAGGGTGATATATGACATCAGAAAAGTGAAATGGAAACGTTCATTCGAGTTACCACAAAAGTAACACTGGGTCTTTATGGGTTAAAGGCTGACTCCCGAGTTCAAGCAGCCTGAATGGATAAGATGACGAAGAAACAAAATAGAGCTTCAAATGATGGTCTTTTAAAAAATCGATTAATCTGTAGATTATTTTGATAACTAATTGATATATCAGAAAAACATAAAAGGCTCAATTCTCAAATGACACGTTTCCACGACATGGTACTGGCTCGACTCAACTCAAATGGTACCATTTTTTTTGTTATTGCTCTGCCCAGAAAACAAAAAAAGGGGTGAAAAAAAAAGATAGAGTCGAGGCTGTTGGTGAATTCTGATAAGAGGTTGTGCAAATTTATCCACAAGTATGAAATTTGGTACAGAGGTAGTTTTTGACATGCCGACTCCAAATCTGTCAGGTGCCAAAGTCAATTTCTAATGGTGCCGCCAGATTGGACTCAAAATGGCCGACTTTTTTTTGAAAGAGCTGATGAAAACTTATACAAACACAAAAGAAATACATTTTTTGACTGAAGCAGGGCACGTAATGCCTGTGTGTGTGTGAGGCGGCAAAGCAAGTATTTTCTTTTCTCGTTGACCGACTTCAACAGTTAATGAGGCTCAGTGACCGGTCAAGATTTTTTTTATAAATGTCGCCATCCCTATGACCAACTTCAATCAGTTAATGAGGCTGAATTTCCCCATCCCTAATGCAGACAGACCTTCTGTCTCAGTCGGACAAAGGACTCATGTGCCAAAAATAACAAACCTCAGACTGTCAGTGATGATGGAAGTGTGTGTGTGTAGAGTGGGTTGTGTGGAGCTGTGAGGCCTATGAATGAGGATGTTCCTGCCAAAGGGATCACATCACGTGACTTCACTTCAATCCCACACAAGGCTAATCTGAGACACGTGTAAACATCTGACCCAGTCTGTGCTCCACAAAGATCCAGGAAGGAGGGACGAACGTGCCAACATTTCCACATGTCACTCAAACATATGGCCTCCACTAGTGTTTACTCATCCCTTTATATAGTGACCAACAGAGTCCATGGTGTCTTTTGAGCTGCTGTCTACACCCGTACTACTCACTGCAACCGCACGTTCTGAGTCACACATGGAAAAACACTTTAACACTGTGTGAGAAGTTTATTTTCAACAGTTGTGTCTGTGTACACACACACACACACACACAAAGAGCTGTCAAAGTGAATTCATTAATGCAGATGAATCCATCATGATTGTGATGAAATTTTAAATGCAATTCAATGGAGCAGTTGTTTACAGTCTTTTTGTTCAAACTGCTGAAGGTGTTGAATATACATGCTAATTGCTTGGCACAGTTTTGGGGAAAAAAACCCACCATGCGGTACGCCTGTGGTGTGGTACGTGTGTGAAATGTGGCATCCGCTTTTAAGACATTCGTATAAAAAAAAAAACTAGTAGCTGAATGCCCGTATGTGATCATGAGCATGACACAGGAGTGGATTTTCACTCCCATCCTATCCCATTCCCAGAGAAGAAAAAAAGAGACTGTTCAGAAGACTAGCTGTCCATCCATGTGCAAGCAACACTTGTGGCTACACCCCTTTAGTTAACTGGAGTGCAAGTCCCAGTGTTGTATGCACAGACGCCCGTGGTTGGAGAGAGGGGAAAAAAATGTTCAAGGACCGTTTGTGACGTAGACATTCTTGAGTGTTCAGATACTGTAAGTTCTCAATATTTCTTGTTTCTATGTGACCCGTTGAATGTTAGATATGAAGAATGTCCACATAACTCAAATACAAAGCTCTTACTACGCCCCTCTTGCCATTTCAAAATACTACCTAGCTTTCAGAGAATATTCTTATAATGTGCTCAGAGTTCACTCAAATTCAGTTTGCGCATGATTATTTCATTAGAACTATAATCTTATCCTCTCTTAAATGCTGTACCCTAAACTACGGTTACTTAAGGTAACCATAGTATAGGGTATAGAGTATTGGGTACTTAAAATAAAATCATTTTTAAAAATCTGCAACCGCAGACCTCAAACTGCAATACATACTGCACTGCAACTTCTGTGACTTTTTATGAACGCTGTTCATATTTTATCAAATTTTTTGGTGTTTTTTCCAGTATTTTAGAGGGGTTTTGAGTAAGTTTTGGATTTTTCATCACTGTGTTCATTTTTCTATGTAGTGGATTTTGTATATTTTTTTCTCACTGCATATTTTGTTTCTTAGTGTATTTGAGTCTTTTGTGGCAAATTTTAGTACATAAACAACTTTTAGCTTAAAGTATGACATTAAGAAAACACAAACATTAGGCATGGGTTCTGCTAGCACTAGGCTAATGCATCACCTGGTTTAATGTTCATATCACGTTCAGTGCAGATATAGTCTTTCTTGAGTCTGTTCATGCAAAACGAAACGCAATTAATATACATCAAAAGTTTTATATTAAATTATGATTAATTGAAATTTATCCAAAGCAACCCTGTGACTAATTTGATCTTATGAAGTTTAATAATTTGACAGCCCTAACCCACACACACACACTCAAAAGTTTACATACTCCACTAGAATGTGTTATTCTTTGTCCATATTTCATCATAATAGTAACACTTTTCCGTCAATGATAGTTAGTGGTTTGTTTTTATGATTTTATGTTTTTGTTTAAATCCTACTGACATCACAAACTATCCAAATGACCCTGATCATAAGTTTACATACCCTAATTCTTCATCCTCTGGATTGGCTCTGCCCTTTTAACATCACTGACAGATGTCAGTCTATTGTGGATCAAACCCTAAAGCTGACCATTGGGTTGGTGCCTGAACTTAGCATCCCATGAGCCTACACATCTGGTTCAGGGCAGCTTCCATCCACCTGCCCTGTTTTAATGTACAAATCAGTACAACAACATATGCACGCACACATACACGGAAAAAATTAAGAGCCCACTGGCACTCCCTCTGAAACCATCATGTGTTTCCATCATATGACAGCCATTCCATTCCTTTATCTGTTGAATTTCAACAAAAACACACCTTATTCTACTGACTAATATTATATTTTATTAAGAAGCCGAAATATAAACCTCACTATTGTGTCCATCACTTGTCTTTATACAACGGGCAAAAACAGTGCCATTAGCATGGTCAAAGTAGAGTGAATCCAAATACCTGTAAAAGTACTGGATTTGTGCTCCGACAACGTTCCTAAACTGTGAGTGTGACTGTTTTTTCCATCTGGTCAATGCTCCTGGTTTTTCTATTAGTTCAATGCTCCTGGCCTCAGCTAGCTCAATAAAGGTGTGAATGACAGTGCAGCAGATAAACACCCTGTCATGTTCAGTCGAGTCTGCAGACCTGAACCCACTTTGAAAACCTCTGCAGGAACATGGATGGACACAAACCATCTAACATTACTGAGCCATTTTCATTTCTGTTCCAGGTGCATCATAAAGTCATCCAACAGAAATGGAGGCGAGACAAGATACATGAAAGCTGTCACTAAAACCAGTCTTAGTACAACTAATACTGATTTATCAACTTTTACCAAGTTACACCATTAAGTGTAGTGTAATTTATAAATCAGTATGAACTGGTTTTCTTTGCATTATTTGAGTCTGAAAACATCCAAGCTTTTATTTGAAATTCAGGCTACAAGTTATTGGTAGACAAAACTAAAATGTTCATTTTACTCCAACACATACCCATAAGTGAGAAAATTGGAGAAAGTGATCAATTACCAATGACCTCCTATTTTTCCACACACACACACACACACACACACATATATATATATATATACACTTCTCCAGAAAAGAGCTGTGCGACATTACCACAAGGACCCACATCCTGTCATGTTTACTTCCTGCTATGAACCTGCTCACCCGAGGGAGCAGCAAATCACAGAGCAACAAGTATCACGTGTCAAACACACACACACAGTAAATGTTTTGTTTACTGATCTACCCTTATCTAGCAACGCAACATTCCACCCTTATCCACATATGATTCACAAAAAAACGGACCAAACCAGACCCCAGTCCTACCTTGTGAGAGTAGTGGGGATCCATGATGCGGGCCAAACCAAAGTCCCCAATTTTGAGAACCAGGTCTTCTGTGTTGACAAACAGGTTGGCAGGTTTTAGGTCCCGGTGTAGCACATTGGCAGAGTGGATGTACTTGAGGCCCCTGAGGAGCTGGTACATGAAGAGGCGGGCATGGCCTTCAGAGAGCAGGCCCTTCTCCAGCAGCTGACACAGGTCCGTCTCCATGTACTCCTGTACAATGTAGACTGAGTTGACCTCTGTTAGGGACACCACGTCTTCTGTTAGCCTACGACCGTTCGGACCCAGAGTTTCAAACACCTGAAGGACAAAACATCCAATCCATATGTTAATGTTGTCATATTTTGCATATGTCACCCCCACCACCACCTCTCCAAAGTTTCTTCCGTACCTTAACAATGTTGTCATGATCAAGACGGCGGATAATCTTGATTTCGCGGAGAGCATGCTTGACACTCTGGGGGTCAGTCAAGATGATTTTCTTCACAGCTACACGTTTGTCACAATCTGTGTCAACTGCTGAGAACACCAGTCCGTTCCCTCCATAACCCAGAGGCTTCAAGTCCATGTAGCGAGAACCCAGGTCAAAGCCATGAATGTTCATCAGAGACTCAAACTTCTCTGCCATTGTAACTACTAGGGCCTAAACACTAGCCTCTGATGTGGATGTGTTGTCTCAAGTCCAATCTGAGCACCAACAGTGTAGTTGTTCCTGAACCAGACTGAACCAACTGACCCCTGAACAATTAACTACAAAGTCCCCCTAGCTGGCCTTTGCTGTCAATGACAGGGCTCTAATTTGTGAACAAAGTGTTTTTCCATGATGACTGAGGACAGTAAAGGGAAAAAAAATGCTCAGCTTGTGACTGAACAGATCTTTGTAGATAAATGTTACTATATACTGCAATGGAATGAACTTTGAGGCCAATTCAAAAACAAAGCTATGTTAAACAATAAAAGTGTGTTGTTGCATCCTCACAGTGCAGATACATTCAGTGTATGACTGGTCCTGAGCAGCAAAAGAAATGTACCAATATGCACTTTTTTTATTCTTATTTATTTTTCTGAAAAGTTTTCCTCTTCGGTCACCTGATCTAGAGAATTGAAATGACTCTGGTCTTCAAAATAAGTTAGCAATCTTATTGATCAGGTGGCTCCAGCTCGCCACAGTCACAATCAAAACTATCCTCCATTTTAGTAGAGTATAACCTGAAAAAGAGAGAAAGACAGAATGACAACATGTCACATTGCTCCTATTTTCAGAGGTTTCAATTCAAAGGTGCAGCTATAGAGCTAAACTCTTGTAAAACATTTAAGCAACCTATTCATGACTGGAATACTTCAGCACGTATCTGTTTTTGTTGGGTTATCCCCTTCATTTAAAGGGTGACTTGTTCAGACTTAAGTCAGCCAGACCTTGGTTACTTTAATTTTAAATGAACTAATTATGGTAGGCATTGGACAATGAGGTGAAAACACCCTTAACCCTTTAAGACCCGAACACCCACCAGTGACCAAAGCCAACTACTGATCCAAAATGGTTAATACTTTTTCAGCCATTAATACTATCAATACATATATAATTAGTGCAAAATACAATTGGTCATCTTTTCATGGTCATCAGATATGATCCATTTGAACATTCAGAGGCTCTGTAGGACCACGGTTCTCAAACTGGGGTCCGTGGACCCCTAGGGGGATGTGGCGCATGTCCAGGGGGTACGCGAAATTATTCACGGTTTTGTTTTGTTGTTTTTTTGCCGTTTTATTTTGAAATGCGGAAGTTTTATTTTGTAGCGAGCGGGCGGAAGTAACAGCGCTGTTTGACGCTAGCTTGACTAAATTGAGACGGAGTGAGTCACAGGCTATTTTTAGCCACTCTGCAGCGAACATGGATTGATTTTTGTGTCCGCCAAGTTCCTCAAGAAGTGGTAAAGGAAATGACAATGAAAATGACAAAAACAAACGCCCTAACCCTAAAAAGAGAAAGTACATTGATAGTTATATTGAGTTTGACAAGCTCATCCCTCTCATTAAGTCTCTGTCTGTCTGCCACACACACACACACACACGGTTTTGTGTCTTTTGTTCCGTTTATTATTTTAAAATTACTTAAAATTTTGTTTCTGAAGTGCCCATTTATATTATAATACCTGAAAATTTCACTGGTTTGCACAAAAGCACTATTAAAAAAGGTTATCATTGTTTCATAATAATCATTGTTGAAGTGGTTTTTTTTATCATTTTCAGTATCACGAGGATGAGGGGGGACATGGAAAAATTTCACCCCTCCAAGGGGGACCTGGGCCAAAAAAGCTTGAGAACCCCTGCTGTAGAAAACATGGAAATAGCATCATCTTCTACAATATTGATTCACCAGTAAAACCAATGAAATCAATGACAGTGGAAATGCACGCTTGGTTAATATTCAATTAATGATGATGATTTCAGATCTGCACTCCTGATAATTCTTTGTCATCCCAAATAGCCAAGAGAAATTAAAAATACATGCCATTTAAGAGTTTGGATGTTATGAGGACAATGACAATATCAAACTAAAAAAAATATATTTTTATGAACATCTACATTATCATTACATACAGGAAAATGCTTTATTTTCACATACAAATACACAAGGATAATATGATGTTAAATCACTTAAATGTTAAATATAGACAAAAGGTCATATAGGAACTGCCAAAAAAAAAAGTATGGGTTGGAAAATAAAAACATTAGCAAAGAGACAAAACTCAGTTTGTGATATACTTCTGATGTTGCCTATTTTCTTTACACACATTTAATGTTACAATCATTATGTTGGTCTCGTTGTAAATAATCAAAGCCTAAAATAACAGCCTGCCTTCTCCCAAAAGGATTGCAGATTTAACATATTGTCTGCTATTTTATTTTCACTAGTAAGTCCAAGAGAATTACATCAACCTGTGTTGTCCTTCAACAACATGAAAACACCATAAAAGGATGGTTGGAACTGTTGTACTTTATATGACATGTGGGGTATTTCTATATTTCTATTCTATTCTTTCTATAGGCGAACTAGGCAAATGCTTGGGCCCCTGAACCTGTATGTTCAACCTCATCTGAGGAGAATAAAAATGTCCCGTCTTCATCTGTTGCCATGTCTTGTATTTATTACATCCCTTATAATATAAGTGTACAATATAAATGTACAATATGAATTAAATGAATGTTTAAAATGCTGGCATAATTAAATCCTCTTCATAATACAGCATACATCTAAATAAATTTAAAAATTAATTAAAAAGTAGAGGTGTACATGAAAATTGAGGTGAAACTGTACTGTGTAAATGCAGTCCATTCACCTTTAGAAAAAGACAAACAAAAACACTTAAAATCTGCTTTATTTGTTGACATAGAGAAGAGTTGTTGTTTTCCTGTTTTTTTTTTTCAGTTTAAGACATTTAATTTTAACTTTTGCCTGTTTTGATAGGCATCTTTGAGGCATCTTAGCTGACCATCTACATTATTTAGGAATCTCTTTATTGCAGTTTGACAAACGAGGAGCACCTAAACAGCACCCCCCCCCCCCCCCCCCATCAAGCTAGAAACGATTATGAAAATGTATTGAGTAGAGCTGTAAACGGAATAAAAAAACAGTCTTAATGAATAGAAACGTGGTGAGGATAATGGCAGCCAACCCCTCCCCCGCCTGGGCTAGGCGCTAGCTAGTCCGGTTCCACAGTATCGACTATAAAACAAACACAAGCCCCATGGCTAGCCCTTATACTAATATTCAGACACCGTGTTCTTATATTACAGTGCGTATGTGAAAATATATTGGGTGTCTACATTATTCTAGTGTCTGTGCTGCTTCACCGACGCCGCGGTTTGTCTGGTGGGGAAAACCCTGTAATGGAATTAGAACAACGGGAAGACGGATCATAATTTACCCAACGACCCCAACCACTCGACGACACTTACATTTAATCACACTGCAAACACAAAACACGCATACAAAACTAAACTTGGAGCGAATATATGAAGTACAACGTCGTAATGAATCATGTCGATAACGTGAACAAAGGAGTCGTTGTTGGCTAAGGCTACTGACTACGGCTAAAGCTAACGACTGCGGCTTAAGCTAACAACTGCAGCTAAAGCTAATGACTACGTGGTACAGGTTTCCAAGTACTACAGCAGTACAAAGCCGATGAGGGTTCAACCGATAAAAACACAACGGACAAACATTTAGACAACACTGTAAATGTAAATAATATTGATTCGTAGGAGTTACTTACTATTCGTCGCATTAGTTTTGTGCGATATTTAATTTCTCAAACCCGGTGGCGGTGAGGGTTTGAGGGCGATCCGTTCTCCGAACACTACGAATCTGTTGCAATCGCCATTGACGGTGGGCGGGGCTACAAGCTGCACATTGACGTCACGACGTACGTTCAGGGGCCGTGGGAAATACTAACACTACACTGACGTCCCTTTAGAACTGTGGTTTAGGGTCTCCAATGTTTCAGGGTATTTAGCCATATGTGCTTCACCCGGGGGCGTGGTTTATGTTCGGGTTTTGGCAGACATGTTTTGATGTAGTGATCACGTGGCTCATGTACTGTAACTGAATAGTTCTAAAATACGTGGGGCAAAAATAATTAGAAATAAATAAAAAAGATGGATAGATAAATGCAGAAAGAAATGTATAAATAAATACACATTGAATACATAATTGAATACATAAATAAATGCAGAAATGAATTCATATATTAATAAATAAATAATTTAATGCTTATGTTCAGTGGAAAAACAACAGCAGTGTCAAGGATGAAAAGACAAAGAAACCACATAAAGCACAGACCATGAAGGCTTTTAAAACAACTGGAGGTGAGTTCAGACACTGGCTACATGGAGCAAGATAAAGGCTGTAGGTTAGAGACATATGTGGTCAACACACACACACACACACACACACACACACACACACACACACACACATATATATATATATATATATATATATATATATATATAAATATATATATATATATATATTAGGGCTGTGAAATGATTCAAAAATATAATTAGATTTCAATCAATTCTGATTAAATATTACTTTTTACAATTCCATGTTAATTTAATTTTGCATGAGCAAACAGACTCAAGTAAGAAGTGAATATACCTGCACTTAATGTGTTTGGGTGACGCATTAACTAAGTTGCAGCAGAATGCCAGACTAACACATACTTCATGTTAATATGGTATTTTAATCTGGAATTGCTTCAGTGACAAGAAACCTCTGTTAAAACACTTTGTTAGTCGACTGTTCCATCTCTGTTTTTTTGTATAAAAACACACATTAAGAAACATACAAAATTCAGAGAAAAAAACATGCAAAAAATCCTAAAATCCACCAAAAATAAACACAAAAAAGCAAATTCAAAAAGTCTTCTAAAATGCTGGAAAAACACCCCCCCAAAAATTTATGAAATAGCCAAAATGTGTAAAAATATGAACATATGTGTAATTAACATGTTTATTCAAGACCTTCAACAGTTTCAACAAAAATACAAACTCTAAACATTTAATTGCACAAAAATTTGTAATCAGGTTAATCATGATAATCGATAACTTTGACAGCCTTAATATATACACATACAAACACACACAGACCCCCTCATGGGTCATATCACTGTGAAATTACAATAGCAGCTGAAGGTAAACACTGGTCACCGTTTACGCCAAAACCAGTGTAAGTCAAAACAATCATAGACAGCTTTGGTTGGATGCAATTAGAGGAAAGGAATGCACCAAAATAACCATCAACAACTGACAACATCAACTCTCTATCAGGTAAAGTTGATCTGGAATGGATCCTCAGTTTCAGCCTGGATAATGTTTAGGGTCAGGATAAAGTGGAATTGAAATAATGTTAAATGAATCTGTGATTTGAGGATTCTTCATACATGTAAACACTAATGCTAACCACTAACAACTAGATAACTTAACATTGTACGTGCAGACGTTGCATGCTACATTAGCCTCCAAAGTGGTTCTACTAACTTCTTGTCCATCCAGTGAGTGATGGTGCAGGGGTCGGGGAATGTCGTCCTATCAACTGGGGTCAACTTTTGAAAAATATTTATGCTCTTGAAAAGTACGTGGACTCACATAGTCACTGAAATGTTTGTTTTCCTCATCCATCTTTGCAAAAACGCTTAGCAGATTATAGAAGACAAGTGTAAAAAAAGAGCAAGAACAGTCTGTGAATACAAACCAATTCTATAAATAAATACATAGAATAGACTAGAATGTCTTCATTGTCTTTATACAAAAGGACAATGAAATTGAAACATGCCATCATCACCATCATTAAAAAGTATATACATATATATTAACATACATACATATAGATATGTACACACACAGAGTAATAAGATAAAAATAAGTGAAGTTGTGCAAATGATGATGATACCAGATATATACATGTATACACACTGTCAGTCACTCTACATGTCCAGTTTTACATCAGTAAAATATATCAAAGGATTAAAGATGTGTTCAGTGACAGTTGTTTCAGATCAGTGTGAGGCTGCAGTGCAGTGAGCCAGTGTGTGTGTGTGTGTGTGTGTGTGTGTAGCTGCATCACAGCTGCAGCAGTCCGCAGACAAACCATGTGAGGACCCATGTGTCTGGCAATGCAGATACTTCCAGGCCAGGATGAGCTGATGCAGATGATGCAGACTAACCCTAAAGCAGACTAACCCCCTTTCAGTCTAACTCTGATGCAGACTAACCCTAAAGCAGACTAACTCTGATACAGATTAACCCTGATGCAGACTAACCGTGATGAAGACTAACTCTGATGCAGATTAACTCTGCTGCAGACTAACCCTGACGCAGACTAACCCTGATACAGACTAATTCTGATACAGACTAACCCTGATGCAGACTAACTCTGATGCAGACTAACCCTGATGCAGACTAACCCTGATGCAGACTAACCCTGATGCAGACTAAGTCTGATACAGATTAACCTTGATGCAGACTAACCGTGATGCAGACTAACTCTGATGCAGATTAACCCTGATGCAGACTAACCGTGATGCAGACTAACCCTGATGCAGACTAAGCCTGATGCAGACTAAGTCTGATACAGATTAACCTTGATGCAGACTAACCGTGATGCAGACTAATTCTGATGCAGATTAACCCTGATGCAGACTAACTCTGATGCAGATTAACTCTGATGCAGACTAACCCTGATGCAGACTATCCCTGATGCAGATTAACTCTGATGCAGATTAACCCCCTTTCAGTCTAACTGTGACGCAGACTAACCCTAAAGCAGACTAACTCTGATACAAATTCACCCTGATGCAGACTAACCTTGATACAGACTAACCCTGATGCTAACTACTTCTGATACAGACTAACTCTGATGCAGACTAACCCTAATGCAGACTAACCGTGATGCAGACTAACTCTGATGCAGATTAACTTTGATGCAGACTAACCCTGATGCAGATTAACACTGATGCAGACTAACTCTGATGCAGACTAACCCTTATGCAGACTAACCCTTATGCAGACTAACCCTGATACAGACTATTTCTGATACAGACTAACCCTGATGCAGACTAACTCTGATGCAGACTAAATCTGATGCAGACTAATCCTGATGCAGACTAAGTCTGATACAGATTAACCATGATGCAGACTAATTCTGATGCAGACTAACCCCTATGCAGACTAACCCTGATGCAGACTAACTCTGATGCAGACTAACCCTGATGCAGATTAACTCTGATGCAGATTAACCCCGATGCAGACTAACTCTGATGCAGACTAACCCTGACGCAGACTAACCCTGATACAGACTAATCCTGATGCAGACTAACTCTGATAAAGACAAACCCTGATGCAGACTAACTCTGATGCAGACTAACCCTGATTCTGACTAAGTCTGATATGGATTAACCTTGATGCAGACTAACCATGATCCAGACTAACTCTGATGCAGATTAACCCTGATGCAGACTAACCGTGATGCAGACTAACTCTGATGCAGATTAACTCTGATGCAGACTAACCCTGATGCAGACTAACCGTAATGCAGACTAACTCTGATGCAGACTAACCCTGATACAGACTAAGCCCGATACAGATTAACCCTGATACAGATTAACCCTGATGCGGACTAATTCTGATACAGATTGACCCTGTCTTAGACTAACCCTGATGCAACCCTGATATAGACTAACCATACAGACTAACTCTGATATAGATTAACCCTGATGCAGACTAGCTCTGCTATAGATTAATCCTAATGCAGATGAACCCTGATGCAGACTAACTATGATACAAATTAACTCTGATGCAGACTAACCCTAATGCAGACTAACTCTGATACAGACTAACCCTGATGCAGACTAACTCTGATGCAGTTTAACCCTGATACAGACTAACCCTGATACAAATTAACTCTGATGCAGACTAACCCTAATGCAGACTAACTCTGATACAGACTAACCCTGATGCAGACTAACTCTGATGCAGTTTAACTCTGATGCAGACTAAGCCTGACGCAGACTAAACCCGATACAGATTAACCCTGATGCAGAATAACCCTGGTGCAGACTAACTCTGATGCAGACTAACTCTGATACAAATTAACCTTGGTGCAGACTAACCCTGATGCAGACTAACCCTGATACAGACTAACTCTGATGCAGACTAACCCTAATGCAGACTAACTCTGATACAGACTAACCCTGATGCAGACTAACTCTGATGCAGTTTAACTCTGATGCAGACTAAGCCTGACGCAGACTAAACCCGATACAGATTAACCCTGATGCAGAATAACCCTGGTGCAGACTAACTCTGATGCAGACTAACTCTGATACAGATTAACCTTGATGCAGACTAACCCTGATACAGACTAACGCTGATACAGACTAACCCTGATGCAGACTAACCCTGATGCAGACTAACCCTGATGCAGACTAACCCTGATGCAGACTAACTCTGATGCAGACTAACTCTGATGCAGATTAACTCTGATGCAGATTAACTCTGATGCAGACTAAGCCTGATGCAGACTAACCCTGATACAGACTAAGCCCGATACAGATTAACCCTGATGCAGAATAACGCTGATGCAGACTAACCCTTATACAGACTAACCCTGATACAGACTAACACTGATGCAGTGGCTCCATTATTTCTCTAAAGAAACACAGTTCTACAAACAATATTTACAATCAAGGAAGTTAAAATCATTTTAGGTCAAAATTCAATCTAAAGTAGGTCAGACCAGTAAAATACTATCATAATAACCTATATTACCTATTTATTTTTATTTTTATTTTCATTGTTGTTGGACTCTTGTTGTCCTGTTTTTACTGCCTGTAAAGCACCATGAGTGCCATGAAAAGCGCTATACAAATTTAACATATTATTATTTATTATTATAAACAATGAAAACTACTAATTTTCCCTATTTTTTTAAGCAAACAACAGTACAATTAAACAAAATGTTTACAAAAATGTGAATAATTAAATGTCTTAAGAGAAGTATCTGGAATTTTAACAATATTCTGTCTGTTCTTAAATGTTGTGTGTATAATAGTGTTCAGTAACTTCAAATATACTCTCATAACCATTGTGGAATGTAATGTCAATATTGTATATTATATATACAAACATGCTCCTCTTCTCTGTCATTTCATATTTGTACTCTATTGTTTGCTGCTGTAACTCCACAATTTCCCCAGGGTGAGATGAAAAAAGTATTCAATTCAATTCAATTCAATTCAATTCAATTCAATTCAATTCAATTCAATTCTATTCTATTCTATTCTATTCTATTCTATTCTATTCTATTCTATTCTATTCTATTCTATTCTATTCTATTCTATTCTATTCTATTCTATTTGTAGATCCACATGCATAAATGATAAATTCAGAATTTCCATGTCATTCATTTTTGTTCCAGACATTTTCTTTATGGATTTTTACTTTTTTTCACTCAAAAACATGGAGAAAAGCTTGGTGTTGACATTATTTACAATTTTTTATTATATTATTTACATTATTCTACATGTTTGGCTAATTTTATATCGTATTAGATTGAATGTAACCCCTGAGCTAAACTGAGTTTGACAGACCTGTTATACATGGATCCATTTTCCAACTCACTTGGTTCAAATCATCAGCCTTTTACCAAACTCTGCAGAACCTGATAATACTCAGTACTCAGTAACAGCACCAGTACCAGTACCAGTACCAGTACCAGTACCAGTACCAGTACCAGTACCAGTACCAGTACCAGTATCAGTACCAGTGTGTAGTGTGTATATTGTGTACAGTCTTTGTCCTCTCTGGCTTACTCAGCACCAGTATCAGTATCAGTATCAGTACCAGTACTAGTGCCAGTACCAGTACCAATACAGTACCAGTGTGGTGTGTGTATATTGTGTACAGTCTTTGTTCTCTCAGTCTTACTCAACCTGCTGATAAGAACAAATGTTCCTGTTTATGTTTCACTACGTCTCAGACAGATTATTACAGCATGTCCCAGAGCCTGTCCTTATGACATCAGCAGAACAGCTGACACACACACACACACACACACACACACACACACACACACACATACACACACACACACACACACACACACACGCTTGAGCAAGTTCACATTTAACAAACACACCTGTCCAGTGTCCAAACACAATACCAGCTAACCCTGACTCTGTCCCCTAAACCCAGAGGTAGAAGTAACTAAGTAGAAGTACTTCCTTTACTGTACTTAATTACATTTTTTAGGTATCTATACTTTACTTTTTACTTTTACTCCCTACTTTATACTCTTTACATTCTCAGAATAAACTCATTACTTTTTAAAACTAGACAAATGTGACAGTATGAAAAATAAGTCATAAATCAGAAATTGTGACATACTAAATATTTATTTTTATGATTTATCTCATAATTATCCATTTCTTATCTCATAATTATGACTTTTTCTCATCATTTTAAGTTTAAACTCAGAATTTACACTTTTTAATCTCCTAATTTAGATTTTTTAATCACACAATTTAGATTTTTTTAATCTCATACTCCTATTTACAACTTTCAAATTTTTCCTAAATTTCCTGTCCATGCCCACAAAACTGAGTACCATGACCCACCCAATAAAACACACCATCTACACAATAACTCACTTTTAAAGGCTTTATTTTTGGATATTTTTGAAATTTTCCCTGCTTAAAATAGTATTATTTCATTCAGTTTTACTTTTTAGGATAGGAATAGGAGTTCTTCAACCACCTCTGCCTAACCCTAACCCTGACCACCGACTTTAACCCCTAACCCTGACCTTAACCCCTAACTCTAACCCTGACCACCAACTTTAACCCTAACCCTAAACGTGACCTCAAACACTAATTGTAACCCATTGGCACAAATTCTGACCCCTGAGCCCTAACCCTAACCCTGACCAGATGATGGTATGTGTCATCCATCCTGCTCAGACAGTCATTGACCTTAACCCTCTGCCTCATAAACAGGGTTTGTTTGGTTCCACTTACCCACATTCTCCAGACAGAACTGCAGCGCCATGTTCCCAGAGTTTATATTCCACTGATCAGACAAATGTCCATGCAACGACACATCCATAAGTCTGTGTGTGTGTGTGTGTGTGTGTGTGTGTCTTTTACTCCATGTGCCTGTGGTTCTGAAGCACAGCTCTGAGGAGCGTTTATATAAGACCAGGTCAAAGGGGAGGAGCCTATTCTGTCAGCACTCTGGACCTGTACACACTACTGACACACACCAGTCAGTAACCCAAGAAAACAGTTACTAACATAAGAAAGCCAGTCAGTAACACAAGAAAACTGGTCAGTAACCTAAGAAAACCAGGCAGTCAGCTAATAAAAACACTCAGTAACACAAGGAAACAGTTATGCCCCCATGTTGGGCAACAGTCAGAGGTTTTGGAAGTACAGGTGTTGATGATGAGTATGGGTAGCAGTAAACATACAAACATCCTACACATTAATGTGGTGGATAAGGTTTGTCGCTGCTGGTCCAGACTGACTGTTAATTTTTGTATGAAGGGAGTTTTACTAAGATGAAGAACTGTGGATATAAACAAATACAGGGACCAGACTTTGATCCTGCAGATTTATCTGATTTTAAATCTACTATTGTTATATTACTAGAGGGAAATGATAGTTGTATATAGGTACAGATCTATAGTTTTAGCTAATTATAGCCATAGACTTGATAAATGGAGCAACAGGATTAGAAGAAAACCATCCATGAAAGCACATGGGCTTCCACTGAACGCTGCATTTGCCCTGGGATTCTTCTGGGTTTGAAGTGTGAGTTTGAAATGCAACACGTTTCAACATATTCAGCATTCAGTAACCTATGAAAACCAGTCAGTAACCCAAGAAAACTGGCCAGTAATCCAAGAAAACCAGTCAGTAATGTAAGGGAACCAGTCAATGAGGTAAATAAACATGAAGTAAACTAGCCATTGACCCAAGAAAACCAGTAAGTAACCAAAGAAAATTGGTCTGTAACCCAAGATAGCCAGTCATTAACCTAATAAAACCAGTCAATAACAGGAAAACAGTCAGCAACCCAATAAAACCAGTCAGTAACCCATGAAAACCAGTAAGTAACATAAGAAAACCAGTCAGTCACTCAAGAAAACCAGGCAGTAACCCAAGAAAAACAGTCAGTAAGCTAACAAAGAAACCAAAGATAAATAGTCAGTGAGATAATGAAACAGCCGTTAATGCAAGAAAACTGGCCAGTCAGTAAGCTAATAAAACCAGTCACTAACCCAAGAAAACCAGGGAGTAACCCCCCCAAAACACTGGTCAGTAATCCAAGAAAACCAGCCATTAACCAAATAAAACCATTTAGTAAGTTAATAAACCAGTTAGTAACCAAAAAATCACTGTGACTGCTATTGTTAAAAGGCAGTTCTACATCTGTGCCACTGAAGCTAAGCACAACACTGAGGCGGGCTCACTGTTGATGGACAGCCGTTGTTTTGATACATGTGTTGAGCATGAAAGCGTGGATAGGTTTGGACGGGAAAGAGACATGTGCGTGTGTTCATGTTTGATGTTTCCACCGATGGCTGCAGTGTGTGTGTTATCAAAATATGGAAACACACACATCATCAACTGAGGGCAAAACTCAGGCTTTAGTGTGGTTGTTTTTGTGTGTGTGTGTGTGTGTGTGTGTGTGTAAGTCTGTGTGTGTGTTTGTCTGTGTGAGTGTGTATGTGTGTGTTTGTCTGTGTGAGTGTATTTATGTGTCTGTTGGTCTGTTTGTATTTGTGTGTGTGTTTGACTATGAAATTTTAAGGAAAGGTGTAAGGTGGTCCAGAATATATTCCATTAAGTTTTGGTGAATGTAGGTCAAAAGTCACCATGAATGAGTTTTTGCAGTGACAAGAGATATGGCAAATCAGGTAAAATGTGTAAAAGGGGGGCGGGGTTTCATTTGCCGGGCACCACTTGTTTTTGGATTGATTTTTTTGGTTGTCTGTCTGTCTGTCAGAAACTTTGCACAAAAAGTCCAGGACCAATTTCCATCAAAATTTCCAGTAAAGGTGCAAAGTGGTTCAGAGTAGATCTCATTACATTTTTGTGAATGTAGGTCAAAGGTCAAGGTCACAAAAAATGTTTTTACACAATGATCAGCAGTAGGGCAAATCAGGAATTTTCTTTTCATTCCTGTATACTCTGTTCTGCATACAGCTTATTTTTGCTGTCACTGTTGATGTGCATTGACATCAGCACCATCAGACAAACTTGAAGACACTAGGTCAAAGGTCACAATGAAGCTCAAAGTAAAATTTTGGATATAATTTTTTCGCTATTCATCTTACAGATTTACAATGAGCACCGAAAATACTGGTCTTTTAATTCTGCATCTTGTGTGTATAGATTTTAACCAATTGTTGACCCAAGAGGTCAGGGGTCACTGGGTCAACACCTAATAGAAATGTGCGGTTCAACCGTGCACCGGTGGGTGGTGTGGATCGGATCAGGTGGATGACCCAATAAAAATGTTTATTTTAATTAAATTTGGGTGGGTGGGGTGAAGCACTCAAATAAAAAACTAAACATTTTGTATATTATTCCAATTCCAAATTAAGGAAAATTACACAAAAATACGTTTTAATCAGGCAATAGCCTGTTGATCTTGTCATTCGCTGGCTGCTGTGATAGCACACATTAATGAATACTTCTGTAAATATGCTGGTATTAGCATAAAAAAGCTATTTTTCAACAATTGTCCCTGGGCCAGGTGTAATATACCAGCATCCATAAAATTAAAAACATTTGAAAAGATAAGGTTATATGCACTCACATTCACGTTGTGCAGTGAGTGGAGATAATTTTGGAATCGCAGTAAGTTAGAGATTTTTTTTTTCAACAAAGGCTCTGTTTTTTTTCATGAGGGGTTCGGTAGAATGAGGACTCAGATGCTCTGTGTTGAAAGAAGAACAGATTTAATCGGAAACTGAACAAAATGAAGACAGAGAATAAACAGGAACAAAACCAAACAAAACCTGGGGGCAGATCAGCCAGAGTCTGTGGTGATGAATGAAATGTCAAGGCTATAGTGAGCAGAGTTCTGACAGAATGTCCAGGTTATGGAGAAAGATAACTGAATGGTCTACTACTGAACTACACTGTTTGAAAAACATGATAGGCATAGTCCTAATAGTGGAGGCACCTTCATTAGACCTAAAAACTAATCAACAAATGGTGGGCGGGTTCGGTTCTGAAAATTGGGGGGAAATTGTTCATTGAAATGGATAGTGAGCAGATAGAGATTTAAAGAAGCAGTTGCGGATGAAAATACACATCAACCGTGCATCTCTAACACCTAAAAAACAAAAATATAACAGAAATACAAGTGGAAATAGAGACTTAGTTAAAGTAACAGATAGAAAACCTGGCATGGGGTTCAAAATGACATCATGACCCTTGACCATGAGTGAATTTGAAAGGTCAGAATCAAGGTCATATAATTTTAAATGGTTCGAACTCCAAAAAGAGTTAAGAGATAAATATACAGTTTCTCTTGTTAACAGATAGGAAGCTCCAAAATGGCATCATGACCTTTGACCTTGAGCAACCTTAAAAGGTCAAACCCGTAGTGTCACATTTTGAGAAGGGGATGTCCATTAAGAGCTAAAATGTTTGCAAAGGAGCAGGGTTTGTTGAATCGTTTTTTTCTTTTTATCCCCCCACATTTGCATATGAACGCAACACTCCTCCCCACTTTCTGTCTGCTAATTCTGATGCATTGACGTTTTTTTCTTTTTTACTGAGGCACTCACATGAAGGGAGCGTATCTGTGTGAACTCAGGGAGAAAGAAAAAAAGAGCAGCTCCCAATCAGACACCACTCAGTTTCCGTCATTCATGTTAATCAGCTGGCTTGTTTGTGAACATCACACCTCTAGCACATAGAGCAGTGAGGTGCACCTGAAGGGTTAGGGTTGGGGCCCAATGGACCTTATGTGCACTGGCCTACAGGTCAGGGTCTCCCTCTCTTTAAATGTCTAACTGGGTTACAGATACTGGAAGGCCAGGAGAAGATAGTAGGCCAAGATAGTTCATGGGCTGTTTAGCTCCAGGTGGTTGCAGCTCCTTCAACCACTGGGACACGGTACCAAACCCAGCCAGGACACGCCCCAGCTCACAGGCCTATAGCAGTCTCCTGTCAACCGACCACCCCCAAGAACTGCCCTTCATTTATGTAAAAGCCACAGGCCAAAGTATAATAAATACATAAAATTGGGAGATGAATGAAAAGTAGATAAAATTAACAGATAAGGTAATGCACTGCACTCATATCGTGCGTATGTAATATAATAAAACATTACATAACTTAGAAATATAAACAAAAATAAAAAACACACCCACAATATATATAAAATATATCATGTGAGGATCATGTTCTTTGATTTCTCCAGTGCGTTTAACGCCATCCAGTCTCTACTACTGGGTGAGAAGCTGCAGGAGATGGGTAATCAGTGATCCAAGAGATCACTGATTACCTGACAGGCAGACCACAGTTTGTTTATCTGGGCAGTGTCCTGTCAGTGACAAAGGAGCTCCACAGGGGACTGTGCTGTCCCCTTTCCTCTTCACCTTATAAACCACAGACTTCCAACACAACTCTGAGTCATGTCACCTTCAGAAGTTTTCTGATGACTGAGTGGTTATGGGGTGAATACGAGTTGGAGAGGAGGTGGAGTACAGGAAACTGGTAAAAAGCATTTGTGGAGTGGACAGAGCAGAACCATCTGAGGCTGAATGTCAACAAGACCAGGGAGATGGTGGTTGAGTTCAGGAAGAAAAGGATGCATCTACAGCCACTGAGGATCAGAGGACAGACTGTGGGGGAGGTGGAGGAGTACATAGACTTAGGAGTGATCATCGACAACAGATCGGACTGGAGTTCCAACACTGAGGCTATGTGCAGGAAGGGGACGAGCAGACTCTACTTCATAAGGAAGCTCTGATCCTTCAGTGTTTGCACCAAGTTGTTGGAGATGTTCCACCAGTCTGTGAATCTGATGTTCTACCAGTCTGTGACCCAGATTTTCCAAAAGTCTGTGATTCAGATGTTCCACCAGTAAATGGTAAATAGAGTAAATGGTGAATAGAGAGGGGGAAGTGGCAATTCTCTCAGCAGTATCTGTGTAAGGAGTCATAGACAACAGGATCTACAGACTCACCTGTGTCCTGTGCTGACCTGTGACCCCAGACCTCCTCCCCCACCCTCACCAGTCTGATTGATGGACCTGCACCCCCTTCCTTTCATCTGCAAATGGGGTTCATCTATCGCCTGTCCGTCCATGGCAGTGGATCTCTCCTTCAGTGTGGTTCTCCCCAAGATTTCTTCGATTTTCCCACTGGATTTGGGAGTTTTTTCTTGCCAAGGAGTGTCTAAGGACAGGGGATGTTTGGGAGTTCATCTATTTCTGTTGTTGATTGTTCTCTCCTGTAAAGCCCTGCGAGACTACGTTGTTGTGATCTGGGGCTCTCTCTCTTGTCATCTGAACCTGGTTTGTCCTCACTAGGGTTGTAGGGGCCTAATCCAGTAACAATGGGTGAAGGTGGGTACACCCTGTATGAGTCAGCAGTTCATCTGACAGCTGAACATATATAGACAAACAATCACTCTGACATTCAGACTTATGGATAATATGGATTAACTAATTAACCTATCAGTGCATGTGTTTGGATGGTGGGAGGAAACTGAAGTACCTGGAGAAAACTCGTGCAGACACAGGGAGAACATGCAAACTCCACACAGGAAGGTCTGGTGTGGGAATTGAACCAGGTTCTTCTTGCTGTGAGGCACAAGTGCTAACCACTAAACACCACCATTCTGGCCTCTATTCTATTCTATTCTATTCTATTCTATTCTATTCTGTTCTAGCAAGTTCTTTTAGACAAAACAACATTAAGCATAAGCAATCATAAAAACCCTGCAGTGTGTGTGTGTGTGTGTATATGTGTGTGTGTGTGTTTGTGTGTGTGTGTGTGTGTGTTAAGCTAGTTGAGCTATAATAGTTTGTTCCCCAGGTCATCAGCGTTTTACATTTATAGTGTCAAATTTTACTGCATGACTGTAATTTTTAATCTACATTTTATTACATTTTGTACTGTTCTGTGTCCTTGGCTGAGACTATTTGCCATTATATATGAGTTTATATGTGACATATTTGATCTATTTTACTGTATGTACTGTAAAAATGAATGTCTTTATTATTTTGTAGTTTACAATGTTTGTGTTCACGGTGTTTGTGTTTACAGTGTTTGTGTTTATTCAATTCAATTCAATTTTATTTATAAAGCCCCAAATCACAACAAAGTCGTCTCACAGGGCTTTACAGAAACACAATGAACTACAGAGATAAACGACAAGTCCAAAGCATCCCCTGTCCTTCGACCCTCCTTCTCAGCAAGAAAAAACTTCAAAACCCAGTGGCGAAAAGAAGAAATCCTGAGGAGAAACATACTGATGGAGAGATGCACTCCCATGGACGGACAGGCTATAGATGAACGTCCATTTATAAATGAAGGAGGGGGAGGCTGGTCCAGACACCAGACAGGCAAGGAGGGGGTCTGGGGTCACAGGTCAGCACAGGCGAGTCACTGCAGATCCTGTTGTCCATGGCTCCCACACAGACACTGTCAAGAGAGCCACCATTCCCCCCATTGGGGAGGGGGAAAGGGGACGCCAGAGGACTAGCCATGAACAGACTTGGTATGTAAGATAGGTTATAAAAATGACAAAAACAGATGCGACAGAGAGAGAGAAAGAAAGAGAGAACGAGAGGGAGAGAGAGAGAAAAAGAACTCAGTGTCTGTACTTCCTCCAGCATTCTAGCTCCGAGGGCAGCTTAGACTGAACTGTGACTTCAGTCTGTTTTTAACTAAAATGACCATAGACTTTCTCAAACAGGAATGTTTTCAACCTAATTTTAAATGTAGAGACTTTGTCGGCGTCTTTAATATTAAAGGGAAGCTGATTCCATAAGACAGGAGCCTGATAACTAAAGGCTCTAGCTCCTACTGTACTTTTAGAAACCCTGGGAAATTTCAATAAACCTGCATTCTGAGAAAGAAGGGTTCTATTTGGCTGGTACAGAACCAGATCATCTTTAAAATAAGAGGGGCCCATAGCATTAATGGTTTTATATGCAAGGAGGAGGATTTAAAATGTAATTCTAAACTCAACTGGTAGCCTGTGAAAGCTTTGGAGGACAGGGGTGATGTGTTCTCTTCTGTCTGATCCTGTTAATAATCTTGCTGCTACATTTTGAACCAGTTGAAAGCTTTTTATGGAATATGTAGAACACACTACAAGTAAGGAGTTACAATAATCTAATCTAGATGTAATAAAAAAGCATGAATTAATTTTTCTGCAGTAGTTTTAGACAGAATATTCCTAATTTTGGCTATGTTGCGCAAGTGAAAAAGGCTGTTCTGCCTGTTTGGTTAATGTGTGCTTTGAATGAAAGATCTGGATCAAATAAAACTCCTAAATTTTTAACTGTGGCACTGGGTGTTATACTTAAGTTGTCCAGAGTAACTATCTGGTCAGTTAGGGAGTCTCTTGCATTTTTAGGGCCAATTAAATTACTTCAGTTTTAGGATTCAATAAAAGATAATTGGCATTCATCCAAGTCTTTATGTCTTGGACACAAGTACTTAGTTTATCTATTTGCCTTGTATGATCAGGTTTAATTGATAAATATAGCTATGTGTCATCCGTGTAACAATGAAAATTAATGCCATGATTTCTAATGATGTTGCCTACAGGGAGCATATATAATGTAAACAACATAGGCCCAAGGACTGACCCTTGAGGCATGCCATAATTAACGGCGATGATTGTTGATTAACGTTAACAAATTGGTAGCGATTAGATAAATATGATTTAAACCAGCAAAGGGCTGCTACTCTAATACTTGTATCACATTCTAATCTCTGCACTAAGATACTGTGGTCAATGGTGTCAAAGGCTGCACTAAGGTCTAATAACACCAGGACCGATATTAATATGACTTCAGCGCCTAATAATACGTCATTAGTGACTTTAACTAACGTGGTTTCATGTGCTATGATGGGAACGAAAGCCAGACTGAAACTGTTCAAATAAACTATTATCCTGCAGGTGTTCACGCAGCTGTTTAACTATTACTCATTCTAAAACCATTGAAAGGAAGGGCAAATTGAATATAGGCCAACAATTAGCTAGAATGTCAGGATCTAGGCTTTTTTATAATTGGTTCAATAACAGCATATTTAACTGACTGCGGCACATATCCAGTAGCTAATGAAGTGTTAATTATCTTAAGGACAGTGCCAATAATTAGAGGCAGAATCTCTTTAAAGAGTTTTGTTGGGATTGGTAAGGTAAGTTAAGGTTACTTTACCTTGACCTTTGACCTTTTGCAATATTGCAATTTCATTACATGTATATATGCATCAGTGCTTGTAATATTATAATATATCCAGTATTGATTAAGTTATTGTGTGATATGTCTATGCTTAACACACAAACGGTGTTACATAAGTTCATTTTGCGACGTGTCACCTTTGACCTCCAGAGATCTCAAAAACAATTTTTCATTGGGTTGCTAACAACAATTATGACAATTGTAGAAATCTTCATTCCGCATTGTTTGGCACCAATCTGAAAGCTCTGTGACCCTCTATTCTTGAGTTATAACCAATAATGTGAATTTGACCTTTTAGTGAATTGTGACTTTGACCTTTGACTTGTACTCAAATGGATCATTGCATCTGATGCACATTAGCTATATGTATATGCTCATGTAATGTCATGGTGATATCTCAAGTATTCATTGAGTTATAGCATGATATGTCTCTGCGGAGACACACACACAAGGTGACTACAATAATCTCACCAAACCAATGTTGAGCGAGATCAACAAAGACACATCAGCAAAAAAAGCAGAAGTGGTGGATACACACAGGTTAACACACTCGTGGTTTCAGATTGTTGAGGGATTGGTTTATTCCCAGGTCCAAAGCAGAGCCGATAAATTTGTCCTCTGATGTGAATACAGAAAGAGAGAGTCTGTAGGAGAGAAGTGGAACGCCATTGGTCACCACAGAGATCATGTGACCAGTAACAACACAGCAGAACCATTCATAAATGACAGGTTACATAACAGGTTTTATGTAGCAGTGAAGCCTTTGACCCATAAAAATTCTGAACCGTCCAATGTCTGCTCTGATTCGCATTATGTAAGAACATCTTCAACCTACACACACACAACCCCCCCCCCACACACACACACACACAACTGAATCAGGCATCGTCTGTTTTATTTATACCATCATCTTCACCCAAAGCCTTAGAGACACAGAGTTACAAAAACACTTTGATGTGGGCGCTACTAAGGATGCAATGGTACAGGGGAGTATGGTTGGGTCTGGTTCAGTAATCTAAGAAAACCAATCAGTAAGCTAATAAAACAGTCAGTAACCCAAGGAAACTGGACAGTAAACCAATAAATCTGTCAATAACCCAAGAAAAGCAGTCAGTAATCCCCCCAAAATTTGTCAGTAAGGTAATAAAACAGTCAGTAACCCAAGAAAAAAGTGAGTAACCCAGGACAACCAGTCACTTAAACCCCCCCTAAAAAAGTCAGTAAGCTGGGGAAAACAGTCCATTTTCCCAAACCAATAACCCAATAACCAACCAATAACCCAATAAAACCAATCAGTAACCTAATAAGCCAGTCAGTTACTCAAGAAAACCAATCAGTAACCAAATGAAATAAGTTAGCAACCCAATGAAACCAATCAGTAAGCTAATGAACCACTTAGTTACCCACGAAAACCAGCCAGTAACCAAAGAAAACAGTAACCCAACAAAACCAGTCAGTAACCCAAGCAAACTGGTCAGGAAGCTAATAGCTTTCCAGTTTACCTACCCCAGGTAGGTCAACTTAAAAGCTTTTATCTTATTAAACTGATGTGTGTGTTCCCTACAAGATACTTCATTGATCAGTGGTAATGACATTTTGTAAATAATGGTGATTCGATTTGTATCAGTTGTGTCAGTATTAAACACACCTCCATGCAGAATGTCATATATCACTGTACTTTTCTAAATAGTTATTCCAAGGAATTTGATTTCACTCATCCTTTCTATCTGTATTAGTTGTTCTCAAATAACCTACAGCTTCCCATATACTATACCCAAGGGTTCCTCTTATTGGTAAAAGTTGGCAAGACTACCTATTTCAGACCTTACCTATCTGGCCGGTAACAAGAAATTCTGTTTTCTGATTGGTTAAGAAATTAGATTTTCTGATTTTCTAACTCAATACAGCTGTACAGTTCACTACAGGACTATAGGACAATTAAAGACAGAGGATAAAAGGATGTGAGGAGGAAAAGAGTGGAAAAAATTAAAGAAGGGGGGTCCAGTCCTGGTGGACCACTATCCTAAATGTTTTAGATGTTTTCCATCAGCTGAAGGTTATTATCAGGTCCTGTAGAGTTTGGTTGATGATTTAAACCAAGTTTGTTGGAAAATGGATGCATCTGAAAGGTGTCAAACTAAGTTTAGTTCAGGGGTCACATTCAGTCTAATATGATATAAAATGGGCCAGACCAGTACAGTAATATAAATAACAATATAATTGAGTGAAAAAGTTAAAAAGTTAAAAAGTTAAAAAAGTAAAAAAAAAAATAAAAATTTAAAAATCCATAAAGAAAATGTTTACATCTAAGATCTGGTACATAACATAAACAAATATGAACGACCTGGAAATTCTGAATTTATCATTTATGCATGTGGATCTACAAATAGAATAGAATAGAATACAATACAATACAATACAATACAATACAATACAATACAATACAATACAATACAATACAATACAATACAATACAATACAATATAATACAATACATTTTTCATCTCACCCCGGGGAAATTGTGTAGTTACAGCATAAAGTGCAAATATGGAAATGACAGAGAAGAGGAGCATGTTTGTATATATACAATATTGACATTGCATTCCACAATGGTTATAAGTGTATATTTGAAGTTACTGAACACTATTATACACACAACCTTTAACAACAGACAGAATATTGTTAAAATTCCAGATACTTCTCTTAGGACATTTAATTATTCACATTTTTGTAAAAGGCTAGTCTGTAAGCATTTTGTTTAATTGTATTGTTTTTTGCTTTAAAAAGTAGGGAAAAGTAGTAGTTTTCATTGTTTATATGTTATTTTGATAGTATTTTATTTTATACTTTAGATTGAATTGACCAAAAATAATTTTAACTTCCTTGATTGTTAATATCTTTAGTGTAATTTTTGTATTTCACAAATTCAGCATGGGTCAGACTGGACCCTTTGGTGGGCCAGTTTTGGGCTTTGGGCCACATGTTTGACACCTATGATGTAAAAGATGCAGGATAGTGGCCCTGAAGGAGCAGATCTGGACCCACCTGAACTAAGCAGTGAAAGAACAGAACAGAGGAAGAACATGTGAGAGAATGAGAAGGACATGAACAAACACATAAAACAGTCAAATAGACAGAGAGTGGGGAACAGAAAAGAAAGAACTGGCTGAACTGGTACTGGGCTGAGGCTCCTGGACCTGCAGGACACAGAACCGTCGTCTGCAGCTGCTTCAGGCTGAGTTGATTCTGTACATTATGTGAGTGTTGCTTCAGGGCAGTGTGAGCATTTATCCTTTACTCTGCATTTGCAGAGTGGGTCCTCTATAGATCATGTTCTGTGTGTAGGAAGGATCAGTCCTGATCAGCTGAGAAGTCGTTGAAATGCGTGTGCCTCATGCTCAAACTATCGGTAACCATAGTCACAACTGAAACACAAAGATACTATGCTATAATTATATATAAAAAAAGGTTTTGCCAGTGAATTTGACCTTATGCAAAGACAGCAGATCAAGTTTTTTTTAAACCACCCTGTAAGTGTGTGTGTGTGTGTGTGTGTGTGTGTGTGTGTGTGTGTGTGTGTGTGTGTGTGTGTGGAGGGGGGGTGTCAATCTGAATCTGAGGGGGGCATATCCCCCCATCCCTCCACCTTTCTGCACCCTTGACTATACCTTATAAATATGAATACACGGAGTAACATAATGTTTCTTTATTCGATAAATCAAAGCAAGAAAAACCATGAGCTCCTTTAAATTGACTCCACAAGATACAAAGAACAAAACCAAAGCATAATATGAAAGAACAGAAGAATAAGTACACATTCAAAGGTAGAACACAGCCCGCATGAGTGTACACTGAAAGAAATGCAGGAGAAATCCATGCGCAACAACTGAACAGACACATGAATGGATGCAGTGTCATCACTGCTACACAGTAAACATACAGTAGTAAACACAGTAAACAACATAGTAAACACAGTAAACAACACACTCTGGGGGGGTCCTTTGCAGGCTGCTGTTCTTCCTGGGGGTTTGTGTAGGGCGTCAGGAGAAAAGGCTGGCAGGTAGACCCCCTGTCCCATAGAAACACAGCAGACAATTCACCTGTCAAGACAAAACCTCATTCTGGAAACAGGTCTGATGGAAACAGTTGTTCTTAATAGAAGTTGTGTGTCTCACCTTATGATAGGAGCTGATTGTGAGTCTGATGGACTCAGGAGTCCTGGGCTGAACCAGACCACTGTGGTCTGATGGGTTGAATCAGACCACTGTGACACAACACTGAGGAGACAATCAGCACTGACTGAAATGAGAAGATGAAGACCACTAACAAAAAAGTATGAACAGTGTCATTCAGCACAGGGTGACTGTGGCTCAGTTGGTAGAGCGGGTTATCCAATGACCAAAGGGTTGGTGGTTTGTGTCCTGGCTCTGGCTGTCCTCATGTTGAAGTGTCCTTGGGCAAGACACTAAACCCTCACTTAGGTTACCCGTACACTATAGATTTTGGAGACAATGGGACCAAATACACTCTAGAAGAAGTTAAATAAACTCTCTAAGTGTTGATTTGACACTGCAAAATTTACTGTGTAGGACTGACAGAACCTCAGAAAACTACTGGTGTGTATGGGTGAATGTGAGGCTAATGTAAAGTACTTTGAGTGCCATGAAGGTAGAAAAGATCTATATAAGTGCAGACCATTTACCCATAGAAGCCCAGAGCTACTTTACGGGCAGTTCACAAATATATTTACTGTATATTTGACCTTTTATCAGTATTTATTATAATATAATTTCTGTACTTAATGTGTTTTCAGTATGAATCAGATATTGTACTAGATTTAAATTTATCATGTTGATGTTCATAAAGGTTAATGGGCATGAACCTTATTTACTCCAAAAGGTAAATTCACTGAAGTCACTCAGTTATCCAGTCTGATACATTTACACAGTTTCTCTCACATACAGTCAGTTTCACTAACAACTTCAACAGATTCATTATCAGTACAACTATGTTTAAATAGATATTAATTAAGTATTTGGTTATAATCGTGATGGTTTCGTTGTTTCAGTCAGTGTGTATTTGTCTTCTACTTACTCATTCAAGTGGTCCACAGTCCTTTTCCAGTCCATCTCTGGTTGTTTAGAACTGTGTCTGTGTTGTCTTTACTTTCTCCTGAACCCAGAATGAGGAGTTTTACATCCAACACAGACAGGTACGCTGCTATGGTTACCATGGTGAATCTGTGATCGATGTCATGGAATCATGTGCATGCACTTATCCAGGATCCAGGGGCAGGCAGTCAAGCGGACGAACGGCCGGACAGACAGACAGACAGATTGATTCATTGATTGATTAGGTTAGTTAAAATAGACTGAAGTCATAGTTCAGTCTAAGCTGCCCTAGGAGGTAGAATGCTGGGGGAACTACAGGCAGGTCCTCTGTCTCGTGTCTGTATTTGTAATTTCTTAAACCTATCCTAGTCTGTTCATAGCTAGCCACCGAGCACCCCTTTTCCTCACTCCCCCCTCTGGGGGGAGTGGCAACTCTCTCAGCAGTATCCACATAAGAAGTGTTGTGGAATTATTTCAGTTTAGTTAAGAATGAAGCTGGAATCAGAATAATATTTAGAAAATAATTGTAATGAGTTTTGTTCAAGACAGAACACACACATGGCAGCATGTGTGTGGAGAGATCTCTGACCAACAAAGAGAAACACAGGTACTTATACAGATACAACTGGCCAATCACAGGAAATACAAAGATTTGGGTAGGTGTCATAACCAGACCCCAAACTTGCAATGAAAGAAGACACAGAGTCTGGGTAGGTGTGATAACTAGACCCCCAACTGGTTACAGGATGAGACACAGAGTCTAGGTAGGTGTGATGACTAGACCCCCAACTGGTTACAGGATGAGACATGTCCTGGGTTAAGCGCAGATGTGATTTACAAAGACAAAGTAATAATACAAAGAATAAAGAAAATAATACAATGTTAAGATACAATATAATTCCATTACAGAAGCCATAGAGAACAGGATCTGCAATGACCCCAGACCTCCTCCCTCTCACCTTCACCTGTCTGATGGATGGACCTGCCCCCCCCCCCCCCGCTTCATCTACAAATGGACGTTCATCTATAGTCTGTCCATTCATGGGAGTGGATCGCTCCTTCAGTGTGGTTCTCCCCGCTTTCTTGTTTCTCACTGGTTTTTGGAGTTTTTTCTTGCTGAGAAAGAGGGTCTAAGGATACGGGATGCTTGGGATTTTTTTTAATCCTATTCTATGGTTGATTGTGTTTTTGTAAAGCCCTGTGAGATGACATTGTTGTGATTTGGGTCTTTCTAAACAAAATTTAATTGAGTTAAAATGTCCATGCTTATGTTAAAAGACCTGAGCTTCCTCAGCAGATGGAGACGCTACTGGGCTTCCTTATTTACAGGATCCACATGAGGTCCAAAGGACAGGCAAGCGTCCATTTCCATACCAAGGTATTTAAAAGTTTCCACTAATCCACACCCAATGAGTTACTTATCCTGGATAACAGAATCCAGGTTTCATGCAACAAGCCCTAGGTATTAGTTTGTGTTTACTTATATTTATATAACAGTAGAACCCAGGTGTTAGTCAGTGTACAGTTAGGTTAAAGGTTGGTGTTTGTGTCTTTAAGGTTTTGATTCCACACTTTCCTAAACTCTGTTAATGTTTCAGTTGAACTTTGAGTCCAGTTGTTCATTGTTGAACATCTGTTGTTCATTTGCTGTCAGTGCGATGACATCATCAGACATTTATTCGACCTCACCACAACTTTAATTGATCTGGAAAAATTTGAATGATTTATATATTTATATTTTGTGTTCAGTTTGATGTGGTTGTTTCTTCGCGGCCAAAGATGAAACGGTGTTTGTTATAAGGATCTGATGATTTTAACCCATGACCTTAGTGTTAGTGTTTAATTACAGCCAACTCCCCACATAGCAAATGAACTACGGCCCACTACTGGCCCACTACATGTCAGGAGAGTTTCTGACAGTTGGCCCAATTCTGGCCTGGTCCCCGGCCCAGAGATGGCCCACTGAAAAATAACGGACTCTAATTGTTTGTGTTGGCCCAGTGCAGGCCCACGCACTGTGAAATGACTCTCATTGCTTCTGCTGGCCCAGGTGTGGCCCACTCACAATAAAATGACTCTGATTGTTCCTGCTGGCCCAGGTGTGGCCCACATACTGCTGGCTGATGATACCAGTGTTGGCTGACTGCTGGCTTGGTCCCCGGGCCTGTACTGGCCCACACACTACTTTACTAATCTCACTGAGTGTTGGCTGACTGCTGGCTGGGTCCCCGGGCCTGTACTGGCCCACACACTACTTTACTAATCTCACTGAGTGTTGGCTGACTGCTGGCTGGGTCCCCGGGCCTGTACTGGCCCATACACTACTTTACTAATCTCACTGAGTGTTGGCTGACTGCTGGCTGGGTCCCCGGGCCTGTACTGGCCCATACACTACTTTACTAATCTCACTGAGTGTTGGCTGACTGCTGGCTGGGTCCCCGGGCCTGTACTGGCCCACACACTACTTTACTAATCTCACTGAGTGTTGGCTGACTGCTGGCTGGGTCCCCGGGCCTGTACTGGCCCATACACTACTCTACTAATATCACTGAGTGTTGGCTGAATGTCGGCCTGTACTGGCCCATATGTGGCCTAAGAACTGCAAAGAAGTACATAAAAACAGATTTCTATAATTTAAAAGTTTATTTTTAATCAGTTTTAACAATACAAACAGCAAAGATAAAACAAATTATTTTGAAACTGATCACACATTCACTCACACACACATACACACACCAAATTACCAAACATACTGATTAACTGATGAATCACATGAAATGACTAAATGACTATTTTACACTTAAAGCCTTTTTCTTCGGATGGTTTCTGATGAAATACAATAGTTAAGATTTTGACGCAGGCTATTACAAGAATTAATTTTAAACAGTATAGGTGCACTGGAGCAATCACTCCTAAAAACGCATTAAACATTTGTTGGTAGAGACGTGAAACTCATTGATTGGTAACATTCACAGACACAGTTTGCAGCAATATTTTTGTCAGCACAAAAGTGAATATTACTGACCACTTGGTGAGTTTCTCGTCTTTACAAACGAATGCTCAGTGTGTTTTAGGAGCATTTGCTTCAGTGCACCTATGCTGCCACTCTGACGGGGGCGGGGAGTCCAGCAACAATTAAGATTCTTGAAATCATCAGAAACAATCTGAAAGCAAGGCTTAAGTGTAAAAATAGTGAACTTTTCCTTTAAATTTAAAAACACATAAGTACCGATGCACCCACGCACACACACAAAAACACAGTTTGGCCATAGATACTTTTCCGTTAACTCCCCTCCAGTTCAGCTGGCGAGCCAGTCCTTTCGCCACCACCCTCCTCATGATCCTCCACGTGCAGTCTTTGGTGTCAACCCCCCCTATGACACCAAGGTAGTTGACCTAAAACAAAAAGAACTGCATTATTACAAGGTTCCCAATGTAAATCACATAACATTACCCTTAGTAAAATGCAAAACTAAAATTCTCTGACTAAAATGCAAACTTTCCATGATCTTCACTATAATAAAGCAACAATCCCTAAGGGGCCAACTTGATGCCATTACCAAAATTCCCTGATAATACCTGACTGTCCATATATATTAAAAAAAATTCCCTGATTTTCATACCTGCCAACATTTGAGAATCAAAATTTGTGAGATTTTTGCGGGGGGGGGGGGGGGTATTTATTTAAATATACTGTATATTAAATAGGCTGACAGCATTCATTTACCAGTATATATGACAGTGATCAATTTGAAAACATCACAAATTGCTCGATTTACAGTGCACTTTTTGGACTGAGGTGGTTTGTAGGCTGCATGACTTGGATCTACAGTCCTCCATTCTTGAAGGACAAAAACATTAACGTTAGTTTATGCTATGCAAGACGACATGCGCAGTTTAGTCCGCTACATGAAATGCGCTCCGGAACGTAGCCTATGTTAATGAAGTGCACTCTGAGATCCATCTTTTGTACAAAACTAATGACTCTCCTTCATTGACAGCATAATGGTAGGCTATTCATCTAGAACATCACAATTCTTGCCAAACACTTTTGGAAAGAGAAATGTGCCACATCTAACAACAAACAATAGTTAACACGAAAGCTTTCAACTTCCTGAATCTCTGTGTTGAAAGAACGTCAGGTTGTGGTCGTGCATGTTGCCGCGGCAAATGCGCACATGAGATCAGACTGCATTTCAATACATGATCTTGCAAGTTCAGAACAAAAATTGATCATTCATTAGGAAATTTGGTTCCGGGAGAAATGACAAAACGGGAGGGGGGTGGGAGATGGGTCTGAAATACGGTCCCAGTAAAAACGGGAGTGTTGGCAGGTATGCTGATTTTCCATGTCTGAGACAAACTATATTGAACAGCTGTATGTATGTATGTATGTATTTATGTATGTATGTATGTATGTATGTATTTATTTATTTATTTATTTAACTCTGGTCATCAAGAAATATTGTAAGCACTGTAAGTAAATGGACGTTAAGCAAAAAAAAAAAGAAAAAAAGAAAACAAAAATCTAAAAATTTTCAGTAAATAATTTTTACACTCACAACTTTCTCGTTCTATTCAGAATTTTGTAGATTCTGCTCCATCGCCGTTAGACCACTGAGGTCCTCAATTGGTAGGCCCTCCACCAACTCTGCTGGTGCGTCATGGTGCTGGAGCCGCTGTAGGATTGTGGTCTGTTGTTCCAGCACCATTTCCAACTTTGTAAGCACCTCTCTCAGCAGAGCTATAGAAAATAAGTTAAAGGAACAGTATATAAATTTGTGGGCAAAACTGGTCCTGCAATCACGTTCAAAATACGGTAGACCTAGCCTGGGCTTGCAAATACTTCCTATGATGCTGCACAAAATTTTGCGATCAAGACAGTATATCCAAGCAGTCTGTTTACTGCATTTCCTGTCCCAGAATTTCAGGCACCAATGAGAAGCGAGCTTTCACGCCAAAGTGAAGAAGGAGGGCGTAAAGGCAGGGTCTGTGATTGCACTTTTGTTTGTCATTTTTGCAAAGTTACTTGAAATCCTGTTCATAAACCACTCACAATCACTAAATTGGAAGCATTGATATGAAAATGAAATATGTCAATCCTCTGTGGAACGAACAGGGCTTGGAAAAGTGCTTATCATTTGTCAGACCAGCATTTCCCATTGGACAGTTGCATGTCAATCAAGTGCTTGTACTCAACTATTGGAGGAAAGGGGCAGGAACGTGGGTGGGACAATTTTTGAGAATCCCAGACCCTGCCTTTAACAAGTTTGCATTTAATTCTACCTTTCGGAGGGTGGATAGATCTTTTGTATGAGAAACGTAATTCACAGAGCCTTTAAGATACAGTCAATGTCTAAAAGCACAAAAATTTTGACTAAAATAAAATATAATTAATAATTGCTTACATTGAGTATCCCCTTGTGTGGCGTGGAATGCTGTGAAAAACAATGTAAAGTTTTGTCAAGATAATGCCAAGCAAGATATGAAGATGATTAGAAATCACTTGCCCTTACCGGGTTCAGACTGCTGCTGGGGGCCCCAGCGAAAGGTTTGGTAGCCAGGCAATTCTGCAGCAGTAAAACAAAATAAACATCACACATTATCCTAATGATTATAGGACTTTGGACAAGTTCATAGATTAATTAAAAAGTGTTAAAGGAGAATGCCGGCACATCCGAACCTACATTCTGGTGGAAGCAGTGGTCAAGTACAACAAGCTGACCAAAAATGAGCTGACATGATGCAACCTGAACCTGTTATAGCAGTTTTAGCAGCGCAGTAAAATAGCGCAGCAATTGTTGCAAGTAGTTTACGTTGCTTTATGTTAGAAAGCTTGCCCCAATTGCTGCGCTATTTTGCTGCACTGCTAAAACCGCTATAACTGTTCAGGCTTTATCGTTTCGGCTCAATTTTTGTGGTGGTAAATATAGAACTTACCTTTTTCACAGCCCTCCTAAGAGTGTGCCCATGCATGTGTTAAAAGTACCGTACCTTTAATTGACTTCTTTCTTCGGCCTAAGGAAACACACAATTTAGAGATGAACATTAAACACAAATAGAAAACCAGCAATAATATTTCAACAAAATCTGTTATAGCTTTGTTTCATGTCTCTTTTCAAATAGGCAATAATAAACATTTTAAATTGTTTTACTGCGCCAAGTACAAATACTCTTGGTAATGTTTTAGTAATACTTTAGGAATAATAATCTGTTGTATCTATTGTAAAGAAACTCGCTATTGGCAAAAAAGAGTCTTTCAGTTAGCACACTTAATACTTATATAAAATGCAGTAGGCTACTAGTATTAGAAATAGTTGCAATAACATTACTAGAATGAGCAGCATAATACATAAGTAGGCCATATAACCATTTACTATTGTGATGTTTCTCGATTGTACTTCTATATTGCTATTGCCTTTTCATTCCACTAGATGGAAGTATAACATAAGTAATGAGTAACTTTATTAAATTGTTATGTAGACTATTACCATACTGCAAAATACTTCTCGCTTATAGATAGACAGACAGTCATGTGACTAGGTGCAGAACTAAGGCTCCTAGCACCATTTTGGGGTGCTCTGCATTTTTAAGGTTGCAGTCCTTGTGTTAAGTTAATTTCGCAGAAACAGCCATATAACTAGCTAACCTTGCAATCGGTAGAACATGCTAGCCCTTGTGCACAGTTTAACTCACATTTGCAACATAGCATGACAACTGGATTACAAAGTTATTAACTCAAATTACCGATCCTGGTTTGTGGCTGCAACACTGATTTATTGGTGTTTTACTGTTAGGGTTGTAGGGTTAGAATGACGGATCCATCACGCATGTCTTTGCGCCAGGTTGTCAGCTACAAAAATAGTTGTTCTAAACCTTAAAACACGAAAAACGTATTGACGATACAATGCATAGCCCTTTTATTACACACTCATTTAATGTTCATGCTATTTCTATGTATATTTTCCGATAATTGACGTTGATTAAAACAAGTCAAATTTGAGTGCTACTTACCAGACCCAGATCGATGTCCGAAAAGAGAGAGTTTCGCGCTGCCTTCACTCCTTACACTGGTGACAGTCGGCTTGTAGGTACCCTGCCGACCCACTTGATGGAATATCTCATTTCTGCCGCGAATCTAGATGCGCGTCGGCGTAATTTTATTTCATTTCACACGGCGAATTTTGCTTATCTGCTTGTTTTCATGCATGATGGACACTGTTAAATGAAAACTTGTCCCTTAAACCCGGTCATATAATAAATCTGGACAATGGAAATTTGTTTCAACTTTTGCTCAAAGTTAAGAAACTAATGTTAATAAAAGTACATATAAAGTGTATTTTAGTGATAAAAGTCACCTTTAAACATGATCTTTAATGTGTGTGTGGTGAAATATAAGCTATTGTTAATCGCCGATATGCGCAATTAATTCATCTATGTCTTTTTCTGGCGAGCGATAAGGCAGCCATGTTTGTAGGCGTTTAAAGGGGAATCCATTCACACCTCACATTCCATGAACTACATTTCCCTCTGGACAGGAAATGCGTGCGTAAAAAAGGTGAAAGTTCATATTTACGCTCCTTTTGCGCACAAACGGGACGAGCAGAGCAAATGAAATAATTTGTTCATTGTGCAAAAGGCACAAGTGTTTTGATGCCAGTTAATATCAGTTTTGCTGTCAGTTCATGTCAGATCCAGTGGTGTGATAGAAGACTTTAATTGCCATTTCGCCCTGCCACTCAAGTGTGTTCATAAGCCTATGCAAAGCAATACAGTGGAGTGTGTCATTTCGATGATAGCCTACATTATGCTCGTCGCCCATTCGCGTTTGAACATTTAATTCTGTCGCCAAACAGAACTGACTCTGTGTATGTCTGTGAATATTGGGCCGCCTCCTATCAGCCGCGTTTGGGCCGAATGTTGGCTGGAGCTCATCGGGCCGAAGGAGAAACAAAGTATTCAGCCCAACTACTGCGTTGTAGTGTCGGCCCATTTAAGTTTAACAGGAGGTCTGCCGTGCTTGTCTTCAACACTGGCGATAACCTATCAAACCACTATCGGGCCGAGGGGAAAACAAAGTAATCAGCCCAACTATTGCATTCCAACCTCGGCCCATTCAAGAAAAGGTGGTATTTAACCGACCCGGAACTCAACCGACACTGCCATCACTCAGCCAGAATCGGGCCGACAGTGCTTGCTATCTGGGTCAGAACAAAGGTCTAAGTTCACAGAATGTGGTTCAGACATAGACTGAGGCTTGAAAGATAGGTTTTGAGGTTTAAGACTAATTACTTCACATGCATGGAACTTCCTTTTCATCCAGTTGCTGTAAAACCATAAAGATTAGAAAACGAGGTCAAAGTTAAATATAAACAATGTACGGAAAAAACCTGAATGATTACAACAAGAACCAAAGTCCTGATGGTGGGTGGGTGGGTGTGTGTGGAGGGGGGTTGAACCAAAGCCTTTGACTCCTCAACTATTAACTGTCCACCTCAACTACAACTGGACTGGACTGACCACAGACCAACTAATGCTAACCATGAACAAAGACCAGCTAATGCTACTCCTAACCGTGAAACAGAGATGTATAGTAACGAAGTACAACTACTTAAGTACTGTACTTAAGTAGTGAAATGCAGTATCTGTACTTTTTTGGAGTATAATTTTTTTCCCCTACTTCCAATTCTACTGCACTACATTTAAAAAAAAAATTAATACTTTTACTTCGATAAATTTTTTTATGTGCCGAATCGTTACTCGTTAATCTTATTAAAATTGTTCGGAAGCATACCAAACCCATAGCATATCAATGCCAGAGCGATAGATGGCTCTGTCACCTGGTTTGATGACGGTGTCTCATCATTAGACGAGTCAGCGATCAAACACTACATAATAAGACTGCACGCTCTAATCAGCCTTTTGGTTAAGAGACAAACCCGAGTAAGTTAACCTGGAGGCAGTGGTCAACCTGCCGATGGAAGAGCCCTTTGGCATTGTGAGAAGGATGCTTCTGGGCTGTTCTATTGTAAGGTTGACCATTAGGCTTCACTTGCCCAGGTTTGTCACTTGGCCATATTCCTGGAATACTCTGGCCTTTGAAAGTTTTAGTTTTTTCATTAACACTTGTAAGTGAACTGGTATGTCCTTGTACTACTGCTGCCTCAGCTGAAGTTGTGCCTTTCATATTAAATATATAAATGTGTTAAAACTTGTGACTGCTTTCATTTAGTATAGACCTACACAGTACTTTTAAATTTTACTTTTACTTTCAGTACTTAAGTAGTATTTCTTTCATTACTTCTACTTGTAATTTTACTTTCAGTACTTGAGTAGAATTTTTTTTACATACTTCTACTTGCAATACTTAAGTACAATTTTCTTTGGATACTTTAGTACTTTCACTTGAGTATGATGCTTGAAGAACACTTCAACTTTTACTCAAGTCAGTTTTTTGATGTAGTACTTGTACTTCTACTCCACTCCTCTAGTCCAGTACTTTATACATCTCCGACCTGAACAAGGACCACCTAATGCTAACCCTGAACAAGGCCTACCTAATACTAATCCTAATGCTGAACAAGGACCAGCTAATGCCTACCCTGAACAAGGCCTACCTAATGCTAATCCTAATGCTGAACAAGGACTAGCTAATGTTCACCCTAAACAAAGACCAGATAATGCTAACCCTAACCCTTTGTCCTACACTGCCCACTAATGCCAACCCTAACACTCTGGTCTACACTGCCCGCTAATGCTAATTCTAACCCGTTGTCCTACACTGCCCACTAATGCTAACTCTAACCCTCTGGCCTAGGCTGCCCGCTAATGTTAACCCTAATTCTGTCATAGGTTGCCTGTTAATGCTGACCCTCTGTTGTAGCCTTCCTGCTAATGCTAACCTTAACCCTCTGTCCACTGACATTAGTGTTTGGTTACTAATGGTAACCACGCTGACATAAGGCTTCTATTACCAACGGTAACCACGCTGACATCATGGTTTGGTGACTAATGGTAACCACGCTGACATCAGGCTTCCATTACCAACGGTAACCACGCTGACATTGTGGTTTGGTTACCAACGGTAACCACGCTGACATCATGGTTTGGTGACTAATGGTAACCATGCTGACATCAGTGTTAAATATTAACAGTAGCCCATACACCTGCTGTTATTTGTTAAATGTACAGAACATAATCTTTCAGCAATTCCAAAATCATCATGCTCAAACAAATGAAGGCAGAGTTCGAGTTACACAACATGTTTATTTCAGACAACACTCACACACCTTAAGAAAATATATAAAAAAAAAAAAAAGTAGTAAGAAAATATTCACAAACTATGGCTGCGGGTGTGTGTCTATATTTATTATCTGTGCGTTTTTGTGTGTGTCTGTGTGTTATTGTGTGTTTGTGTGTGTATTTGTCGGGCATTATTGTGTGTTTCTCTTTCTTTGTGTATTAATGTGTGTGTGTGTGTGTGTGTGTGTGTATGTGGGCTGATAACACACAGCAGCATAAAGTCCTCAGTTATTCGTCATCATCTTCATCCTCCTCCTCTTCGTCACTGATTACGTACTTCTTTGCTTTCTTAGTGGACGTTTCCTCCTCATCCTCAGCCTTCCTCTTCTCTGACCCCTCCCCATCCCCCTCCTGTATTCAACAAACAGGACATATGAGGAATGGCAACTAATCCATCATCATGATTAATCTGATTAAAAACTTTAACATAATTCAAAGGAACAGTTGTTTACACATGTTGAATTTGTTGAACATGTTAATTGCACATATGTATATATATATATATATATATATATATATATATATATATATATATATACACACACACACACACATATATTCATATTTCTGCCTATGTTTTGGATATTTTAATCACATTTTTTGTTTGATTACCTCATCGCTATCCAGTTTCTTGGCCTTCATTAGCCTCTGGGCCTTGTCATCGTCTGAACCTTCATCGCTGTCGGACGAGTAGATCCGCGCTCGTTCCTCTGGAAACAGGAAGACATTTATAAACACATTTACACCTGAGCAGAGTGGGCATATCCTCATTAAACCCAGAGTGGGCATGTCCTTACGAAACCCAAGCAGAATGGGCATGTCAGTGGTCCTCTCTCCTCCCCTAGTTGTTTTCCTAAATTTTCTTTCCGTGTTCCCATTTTTAACTCTCTAACCTTTTTCCACCCCCCCCCCCCCTTTTCTCCTTTTCTCTTTGACAATTTTTTTTTACTTTCCAACCCTTTTCACTTCTTTTACACGTTTTTCTGTTTTCTATCCCCTCTTCTCTTATTTTCCTTTTTAGGTTTCTTTTGCCCTTTCTTCCCTTTTTCTCCCCATATTCTCTTCTTTTTCCATATCGACCAATGTAACAGGTCGATACAGATACAAGTAAAAAAATCGTAAATATTGGCCCGATATATGGGTCTCTGATTGGTGCTCACCTCTCAGCCCGCTTCCTCCCTTATATTTGGTCTTGATGGCAGCCAGGCTGATGGCCTCCTCCCCCTCCTCCTCCTCGTCGTAGCGGTCTGGTTCCAGGTAACTGCTGCTCAGACCACGCTGGTGCTGCTTCTCCCTCATTCTCCTCTGCTGCGACTCTCTGCGGATGGAGGCACGGAGCCGCTCCTCCTCTTTCTGATCCACAGGATAGAGCAGTTACAACAGTTTTCTTCATTTAAATTATTTTTCAATGGAAAAAAACCCCACTCACGTCGGGTCAGCTATATATATATATATATATATATATATATATAGGGTATATATATATATATATATATATATATATAGGGTATATATATATATATATATATATATATATATATATATATATATATATATATATATATATATATATATATATATATATATATATATATATATATATATATATATATATATATATATATATATATATATATAGGGTATATATATATATATATATATATATATATATATATATATATATATATATTATAAAACCACCCTCTCACCTTTATCATCTCATTGCGGTGGGACTCTGGGTCTCGTCCGGCCATGGGCAGGATTCGGATCTTCTGGGTCTTGGAGCAGCGGTCTGCCAGGGACAGAGTCATCTTCCTGTGGGTGGCGCTGTCTGTGGAGTGGGGCCTGAGGAAAAAACAAGGCTACACATGAAGAAAGAACATAAAAGTAGCAGGACATTAAGCCTTGGCTCCATTTTGGAAGTAAGGGCCGTAGGCGGAGCCAGTGAGGCATGGAACCCCTTAGAAATGTTCTCACACACATGAACATTACATAACTTTTACAACTAGTGAAGTTTTTTTTGGGGGGGGGGGGATTGTTCATTTGTGTATCTGATGTACACATCAGTTGGAGTTTCCCAGTATCACCTCTAAGTGTTGTCAAAGGTTTATATGTCTGAATGCGAGCATGGAAAAGGGCATACATCGTGATTTAAGGCGTACGCACCCTTCGTACATGAGGCACCTGGAAATCTCACTTGGCCTGTGAGTTTGTACCATTCAGATGCAGATTTCATATGTTCACTGATGAGGAAATATGTAAAACTACAAAAGTAGGTGGAGCTTATTCATACTCCTACCCCTCCTTCTCACTGATAACCCCACCTGTGTAGGGATTTAAATGCCAATCTTTTCAAACATGTCTCCAAAATAAAATTAAAAAACAAACAAAGAAACTGCACCCCCTAGCGTTGAAGGACATGAGTCTGAGAAATGGAATGAACTGGAACCATCACAGAAGGACAGACCTGGACAGACAGACAGAAGGACAGACCTGGAATCCCTACATCATCGCTCTAATAAAATAATGACCCAAGTCACTTTTGGATAAAAACACATTTTTGGCTTAAATCATGTTTTAATAATGCTGCCCCTCTCTGGTAAAATCCCTTAAATCTTTAGCTAATAGGATCATTGCTCTTTATGCTCAAGAGACAATGGCCTATGTCAGGAGGGTGACTTAACGTTAAGGTAATGTTTTTTTTGTCTTTTCCGAAAAACTTGAAAAAAAATTACTTGGACCACTATTTTAATTGGATGACGACATAGAACATGAGCTGTGCCGAGACCAACAGGTACTGGTCCATGAAAACCCTCGAGGTTTGACCTTTGACCCTATTCACTTCCATGTCTTGAACATGTTCCTTCATTGGAGCCTGTTCAGATAACAGTCCATCAGAACACAGGATTCTGCTGGTCCCATGTAGTTTGCAGAGAGCAGAACATCCAGGTGGACTATAAGAGGCTTACTCGGGTCTTACTGATCTGCCCCTGCAGTGCTGGGACCAGCTGACTCGCTACAGAACCTCTGGGAATGAAGGCTTCTATTGTGACTGGAGTTAAGACCGACCTGGAACACATTTAATCTGTCAGCGGGTCCCACTCAGGACACGTATCCATGGAAACCCGACTGACGCTGTGGGAGTCTGAACAACAGAACGTCATCAATATTATCCAGACTCTGTATCCATGGAAACCAGTCTGGTTCATGGGATGTAGAGCACTATCACTGCTGTCATTCTCCTCCTTAGCAAGGTTGTTATTGTTAGAGCCCGACTTATATTGGATTTTTGGGGCCAATGTCAATATTGCAGGGTAAAAAAGCTGATAACCGATATATTGGTTGATATCTGATATTGACTGATAACCAATATATTGGTCGATGAATGAAATAAGAACATTCATATATACATAATATAATAATCTTATGTTAGCTAACTATAGACATGTGGATTAACAGTTGTATAAATCGTTTATCTCACAAAGATAATTGACAACTTTCAAACCCTATATAATATTCTGATATCGGACTAATATTTGAACCATGTGGAATCACAGGTTATAGATGTGGTAGTTTTTATTCTGGACAGAGCAGAGTAATGAAAAAGATGTGTGTCTATATTTTATAAGTAATAAAATAAAAATTGTTGGTAAATAATTCTTTCCAATGTCAGTGAGACCTGTCTTTAATGAGTTCTACTACAAACAAACTACCAATCACAAAAATAAGTAGAACTGCATGCAGTTACAATTGGGTGCTTAGTCTGCCGCCGTTGGAACCTGGCTAAGTCGTCACCAGTAGTCCTGTGGGATGCGAAATGCAAGCATTCACATTCCAGTTACAGTGGTGCTGTGGAAGGCTACTGTAATTGTACTGATTTTTATTTTGCCATTGATAAAACTGATACTGCAGCGTAAACTGTAAATAGTTTGAAAGAGATCTTTTGGGGTCTTTTCAGACCACTGCACTGTATGCATACACCAAAAATGACACATGTTCACCAGAAGGTGGCGCTATACAAAAAAAAAAAAACAGTGTTTGGGGTTGAAACTTGCAAACCGTACGTCGCACTTTCAAAACACTCACAGCTACAGATTCTCTGAAGAGTACTGAGTCACATGGGCTAGGCCACGCTCATTTGCACCTAGACTTTTCTCCCCTCTGTAATAAGCCACGCCCACATTGGCCAACCACAGCCCCCTTCTAAATATAGTCTTAGGAATGGCCTTTAGGAATTAAAAAAAAAAGAAATAGCCCTTGATCATATCCACCAAGTTTCATTAACAGATAATCAACCCAAAAGCGCCCATGTTACTCCTCCATTATACCAGTTGCACTGGCTACCAGTGGCTGCCTGGATCAAGCACAAGACCCTTGAGCCTTGCCTTAAAAACTATCTCAGGAACTGCCCCTGCCTATCTGAAGGACATACTAAAGCCGTATGTTCCTACGCTCCGCCAACACAAACCAACTAGCGGTGTCCTATGCTCGCTCTAAGCAATCCCAGACAAAACTTTTCTCTGCATTAGTCCCTCAGTGGTGGAACACACTCCCAGAATCCACAATACTAGCATCATCTCTCTCAACCTTCAAGAAACGAGTGAAGACTCTCCTCTTTTATGAATATCTACTGCACTGATGCCTCTCCTCTCTCTAATGAATATCTACTGCACATGAATATCTACTGAGGGGGGACAAAACTTAGGCAAAAGTAGGCAAAACTTACTAACCCCAGATAGCATATGCCCTTATTGTTCTGTATATTTCCTATCGACCTTGTAACTGCTAGTGCTATATTATGCTGTATATTATGTCCTCTATTGTAAGTCGCTTTGGATAACAGCGTCTGCCAAATGCAATGTAATAACACCCATCCACCTATTTAAGAGAGATACTTCAAGTATCCCTCAAGTATCCAAAATTCACCAAACTCAAGACATACCATAAAAATAATATGCCAATTTTCTGTTCATAGCATTTACTTTGACTGAGATATGCCATATTTACCATTTAGTTTAGCTAGCTATGATTGTTTGTTCATAAATGTCACAATTTTTAAGAATTTGGAAGAAAAATGTAATAACTTTTTTTTCAGGTTGAAGTGCCGAGTGTGTGTACCAAAATACACACAGTTTGGATGAAAATCCTAAGAGGAGTAGTAAAAAGAATGTTTTACAGATATTGCAATTTTACAGGGAGAAAAGTCTAGGTATGGCCAAATAGGCCTGGCCTAGCCCATGTGATTCAGTACTCTTCAGAGAACCTGTGGATATGTGTGTTTTGCATGTGTGAAGTATGGTTTGCGAGTTATAGACCCAAACACGTTTTTTTCCTGGTATAGCACCACCTTCTGGTGTACATGTATTATTTTTAGTGTATGCATACCCTGCAGTGGTCTGGACCAGACCCCCAAAGATCTCTTTCAAACAATGTACGGTTTAGGCTGCAGTATCTGTTTTATCAAAGGAAAAAAAAAAGCTGTACAATTACAATACAGCAGAACCGCTGTACTGTGGAATGCGACGGCTTGCATTTTGCATCCCACAGTCCTGCGGGCTCTCGGCACCCAAATTACAGAAAAAATATTACTAAGCACAAAATGAAGTTTTCCCTTTAATGTGGATGTAAGTACTAAACTGAGTATGTCCAGAGTTATTACTGATTGGAGCAATTACAAGAGCTACCAGTGACCCGTGTTTCCACTGTCCCCAGTCTCCCCTACACTATATGCAGAATGAATTGTGAGGTATATGTTGCATGTTTGGGGGTTCATAAGAAAGTCGTTCAACAGAAGGGAGCTTTCAGACCAAGGGAAAAAACGCTCCATTCTTCAGAGTGTGCACGGGTGACCGTCATGGTGGTGGGGGAGCAGTCCATGGTTTTCAGACGGGGTGAGGTTGGGAGTAGGAGACCAGTGACCCTTGTCGGAGTGCACGGGGCTGGGGTGGTTCAGAGGGGGAATAGCAATGTGGGGGCAGCAGTCTATGAATTCATGTGCATGTGTGTGGGGATGATGATAGGCTGATTGTCAGAGCAGAAGTTAAAGCACAAATGACAGGCTTTACTCTAACTCTCTGAGCAACAAGTGACAGAAACTTAATAAATTGTAAAAAGTGTATAAAGTGTATGTAGTGTCACTGCTGCACTTCAGAATGGTTTATATATTCAGAAAGATGAGTTGGTTCACTTTCATTTGATGTGTAACAAGTGGAGGTGCCTCAATGTGGGAGCTCTATATATAAGTGTTATTAAAATAATCTCATTAAATTAAGGTCAAGTTTGAGGATGTTGCGTGTGAGGGCGTTTACCTGAAGGTGAGCTTGGTTTTAAACACAGCCTGTCCCTGCAGTCCAGTTCCCTGTCGGATGAACAGGTGGTTATGGTCGCCCTGGAGGGGAGCTTTGTAGACGTCGAACACTTCATTCCCCAGATGGAGGGACATACTACCACAACAAGAGTGGACATGTCAGACTGGACGTGTGAGAGTGGACGTATTAGAATGGACAGTCCACATCCTGGTGTTTAGAGTGGACATGCACTCACACTCACCTGCCATCAGACCATTTCACAATACGAGCGTTGCTCTCTCGTGTTTCATTTCCCTCTTCATCTCGCTTGACTCTCCATCTAATAGTGTTCTCCACCTACAGGAGGTAAAGATCAAACTGAGTCTAATGACCTGACACTTCAGCCCAATGACCCCTGACCCTTCAGTTTCATCAGGTACTACTGGCTCTGGTTTCCGTTGCTGCACTAGTGCTCCAAACATCTGAGAACAAACAAATCAGTCCTGTCCATTCCACAAATGAAATCACTCTTGTTAATCAAAATATAATAAAAATCATCACGTTCAACCAAAATTAAAGAAATTCCCTAAGTTTACTGCAAATACACACTGATTGTAATTGGGGTGACCTTTGACCCCACTCATGGAAGAGTGTAGCTATTAATAGGTCATGAATCCAAGGTTAAGAAAGTGGAGAGTTATTTATGGTTTTAAAAGAGTGATTAAAGGTTCCAGTTCCTGTTCTACCTGTGAAACCTTGGTTTGATTCCAGGTGACTCATATTGAATACTTTTTAATGAGCCTATGACTGTACCAACCTCTGCCCTGGTTCTCATCACAGACCACACATTACACTGGTCAACACCAAATGTATTATTCCAGTTCTTTTAGCGGATTTATTTGGGATATTTTTTGTGCTGAATCCAAAAATCACATTGGTTTTGCTCAATTAGGTAAACTTTCTCAACTAGCAATATATTTGGTTTTTGACATTTTTCTTTACATGTACAGGTATTTTTGTGTCATATGATGCAAAAGTATGTTATATTTCTTGCAATAAACAAATTCTAAGCATTTCCTGTGCCATCTTATAACCAATTTTTTTTATATATTATAAGTGAATGAAATCACTTGTGAAACAGAAGTTCATGTCCAGAATTTTGTACGATGGCGACATAACGTTCAATTACACGCACTTACCTTCATCAATGTCTATTATTCAATTTACAGAAATTGACATTTATAGCATTTAATTAATGCATTATGTTGGAAAAAAAAATCTCCTAAAACCGTTTTTGGATGAGAAATATTAACAAAAGTCAATGAATAATGTCACAAAAATAAATCAATTTAGTTAGAAGACCACATTTTTCATAATAAAATGAGCATGAAAACTTGACCTGATTGAGAAAAAATAGATTTCATTTTTTGATTCAGCGCTCGAAAATGGTCAGTTGAAAAGACATAAGACAACTTACAATTTTTTTGTTTGTAGCCCAGTGGAATAGATCAAAGATCCATACCTTTAGCTTGAGTCGGGTCCGTCCCTCTTCATCCAACATCTCCTCATCTTCAAACTCATCCTCATAGTACTGAGGGTCAAAGGGTCTGCACAGAAGAAAGAGAAATAATAAGCACAAGTTACAAATAGTCAAATGCAAAGATATGAGGTTTATTTATTCAACAACTGGATTCCCCAAAATGAAAGCTGGATAAATGACAGAAAACACTGGTTCCTTCAGTTTGTGTTTTTCAGACTTTTTCCAGCCTCTTACACAGCAGCTCTCAAACTCACATTTGGATTGTGGGTAGAATATGATTTTTTATGTGTTCATTCATATTCAACATTAAATGGAACTTCCATCAGTTTGAGTCCAAACTGCATGTAACCCTGAAATGACCCACATGGATCAAATAGTTCCTGAAGTGACCCACATGGATCAAAGAGGTCCTGAGGTGACCCACATGGACCAAAGAGGTCTTAAAGCGACCCACATGGACTAAAGAGGTCCTGAAGTGACGCACATGGACTGACGAGGTCTTGAAGTGACTCACATGGACTACAGAGGTCCTAAACCTAACTTATGCAAGGCTATGCTCTGTGGTAGTCAGTGCTATATCCTATGCGGTGGTATGCTGGGATAGAAAGCTGAGGGTAGCAGACATCAACAGGCTAAACAAACTGATCCGTAGGGCTGGAGATGTTGTGGGAGTGAGGGTGGACTCACTGACGGAGGTGTCAGAAAGGATGATGCTTCACAAAGTGAAGGACATCTTGGACAGTGTGTCCAACCCGCTCCATAACGTACTGGCTAACAACAGGTATTGTTTCAGCACCAGGCTGATTGCATCGCAGGAACTCTTTCCTACCTATGGCTGTAACTGTACAACTACCTCTGAGTGACTCTGGACTGTGAGCAATATTTCCTTCTCTGTAATAAACATATTAAGATACAGATATTCATTCAGATGATTCTATATTATATTGTAATATTTTATTTTATTTTTTTATTTTAACACTTTCATTTTGAGTAGGAGCTCTTGTAATGAAAAATAATTTGCCCTTGGGATCAATAAAGTAATTCTGATTCTGAAGTAATCCACGTGGGCTAAAGAGGTCTTGAAGGTCTCCTCTTTGAGAACTCGGGGAACTCGGGGTTCAGACAGCCCCCCCCCCCAAAAAAAAAAGACTGTGAGGCCCCTCTCATCAGACTGACCTGGGCTCCACAGACAGGAAGTTGGGCAGTTTGACAAAGTAAAGGTCTGATCCCAGGTCAGTGCTGACTTTGGGAATTTCCACTTCGATGCGAGTCTCAGGTGCAGGTTCCTCCTCTGCCTGCTCCCCCTCCATCCCATCCTCTGCATCCTGAACAAAGAAAGAGAACGCATGAATGACTGAGAGAAGGAGGACGCAGACAGAGGAGGACACAGAAGGAGGACACAGATGGAGAAGGAGGACACACACAGAGGAGGAGGACACCGATGGTGAAGGAGAACATAGATAGGAGGAGGACAGAAGAGGAGAACATATACAGAGGAGGAGGATAGAAGAGGAGGACACAGACAAAGCAGGAGGACAGAGGAGGACACAGACAAAGCAGGAGGACAGAGGAGGACACAGACAGAAGAGGAGGTGCAGGTACCAGTGGTTGTCCAGGTGTTGCAGGTTTCTCTGCGTCGCTGTCAGAGGAAATATCATCTGCTTCTCCAAACAGATCATCTGCTGCAGATTTTTTAACTGTGGGAGGAAAAAAAAGAGATTCATAATGTGTGTACGAAGACCTGAGGACCCAGTTCTAGACTTAACAATCTGGTTTTGGACCTAATTATCTTTCCTGTACTAGCGCTAATATAACTCGCCTAGTTTTGACTTCAGTACAGTACTATCCTGTACTAGTGCCCCAAACCTCTGACGAACAAAGGGAGGGACAAATGGTAGTTTAGTATGATTGACATATTACTGTTCAATCATATGGAGTGGAACTCACAATGATTGGATTTTTCAGTCCTCTCCATTCCACGATTGATTATATTTTTACATTTTTGTGCTGGAGCATTTATTTAATTGGTATGAAGGGGATTTTAATGAATATAGTAAAAAAAGTGTAAATATCCTCTACCCCACATTTAACACAATCGGTCCATGAACCAGTGAAGCACATGAAGACACTATTCATTTGGTCTTTATATCAATTCACTAATAAATTAATCAGTTAACTTTCAAATGTGATTCCACTTCACAAACATCACTTTATAGCAGCACATTATTGTTCTTTTCGGTTCATTTTAGTGGGAATTTTACTCATTTTCTTGATGTTTCTGCTCGATTTTTGTTACTTTTTGACGTTTCACATACAAGACCTACCGTTTTAAAGGTGTCATTCAGCTGAAAACCACTTTTCCATGCTCTTTTTGGAATCTGATGAGTTACCAAAACATGCTTCCTTTGAAAGTACTTTGTCACCTCCACTGGCTGCATACCGCATTCACAGAAAACAACAAGAGGAACGAGGGACCCAGAAAAAGCCGGGTCCGTCTGACGTCAGCTGGACTTTAGTGTCACCCACGTGGGGTTAAGGCCGTCTTCAATTGTAGTGAATCTGAAGTAGCATTAGCATCTACAGGAGAAGACAGTGCCACAGTAGCTGCTGCACAAACTTGAAAAAAATGGTGGTCCAAACTGGTTCATGCGCTCTCTGTGGAAATAAAGTCTCGTTTTTTCCCTGCACGTTTTCAGAACAAGCAACAGCACGAAACCTAGCTGGACGCTACTCTGGTAAGGTAAAAACACACAGAGAAAGAGGGGAGGGGGGAGTGTTCCCTCATGCATTCTGAGCCAATCAGAGACATCTCATTACCGAATCATGGACATATATGAGGAAGTACCGGTAAACTCTGTTGTTCAACCTCAAGTCATTTTTCTACCATGCAAAAACAGCTTGAAACAAAGCAATATTAACCCCTTAACCCTTAAGAAAATTGTGTAATTTTTCATTAATTATTAACATATAATAAATCTGGACAATGGAAATTTGTTTCAACTTTTGCTCAAAGTTAAGACCCTAATGTTAATAAAACTACATATAAGGTGTATTTTAGTGATAAAAGTCACCTTTAAACATGATCTTTAATGTGTGTGTGGTGAAATATAAGCTATTTTTAATCGCCGATATGCGCAATTAATCTATGTATATCTTTTTCTGGCGAGCGATAAGGCAGCCATGTTTGTAGGCGTTTGAAAGAGGAGATTCTCCTGAATCCATTGATACCTTACATTCCATGAACTACATTTCCTTCTGGACAGGAAATGCATGCGTAAAAGGTGAAAGGTTGGCATCGTTGCGCATCTCGAGCACATGCACGGGACCAGGACACACGCTGTAGCTGAGCAGGGGGAGTGATGCAGATCGATCTGCTGGTTATAGTTATATTTACGGAATTTACTCTTAGTTCTAAGTCATTTTAGAGAGTTTTAGGAGGTAACAGTGAGTGACAGTGTATTTTCCTGAATGTTACTGACTGCGGTAAGCTTTGTGAAGTGTTAGCTGTTAGCCGTGCTAGCATGTAAACGACAGAGAAACTACAGAGAAGCAGCTGATCACTTCAACATCTGACTGAGATCTGACTGGATATGAACTCAAAACAGGATGAACATCTACCCAGTAAGTTGTTGTGTCTTACTGATATCTGTTTTACAAACTAATAGTAATAATAACAATAATACTACATTTTATACTATACACATGCAAACACTGTTGACTATAGTAGTATTTTTTCAGCCTCATTTCATTGTTATTTCTACACATAAGTAGATAAGTTTATAATTAATCAATGATTGTTTGAGGATTTATTCACTTTCTCTGTCAAAAATAAATAACATTCTAACAGTCTATCATTTCCTGAGAAGGAAAAATAATGTTTTTCCTACTTTTTAGGAATAGTTGTAATAATATTCAACACTACTGAAAAGTATTTTACATACATGAAGTACATTTATCTATTTATTTTGGCCAAATGTACATATTTTATTATGTATTTAGTCTCAAATCATGATTATCTTCATTTTTCCTAAGTAGGAGGATGACAGCCTTATTTGACACAAATAAAACAGCTTTTTGGAGAAACACATGGACTAGTTCAGTCTGCTGCCAGCACCCGCAACCTAATGATAAACCTGATGATAACACATGGACATTTTTGGACTTTATTGCAATTGTTTGTGTTTTGAATGTTTGTATTAGTTATTTTGTTTTGTAAATTTGCACTAATTTTGATATTTATATTTATTCTAATTGAATTTATCATATATTTTTGCACATTTGTTGAACTTTATATTTGATTTTTACTAAAGTGTATTATTATTATTATTATTATTGATATATTATTATATTGTTTGTCTGCCAGTCTTATAAAAACTACTCCATTTGGAGACAAAATAATCCATGTTTATATGGTTTTATTCATTTTAGTTGTGCACAAAGGTAGAAGTTGATGAAACACAAGGTAAATTTCATTTCTAAAAGCTCCAGTAGACAGTAATAGACTTCTGTAATGGATATGAGTTGTATTTTCCAGACAGATTTTACTGAAAAATTAAAATAATGTATTTGGAACAGTTTGGCACAACACTGTGCCAAACTGTTCCAAATGCACTGTCCGCCTGGTGTTATCTGGACTTAAACCTTTCTGGAGGCTTTGTCCTTTGCTCTAATTCTATCAACTTTTGTACCTGTGTTGGAAAGGAGTTACTGAAGGTGATCAATAGTGTCTATATTCATGGAATCATAGTTAGCAGGGTGGGTTTTTTTGTCAAAAAAATTATAAATTCAGGCGAGACCAAAAAATTCAAAATTATCCTTTACTTTATTCCAGTTTATTCAGTCATAGTAGTAGCTACACTATTTTAGACAATGGGAATAGATTCTGTGAAGCCTGTAGATGTCCATAGATACAAAGAACATCCATATAAACCTTAGGATTGTGGAGCAATTCTTCATTTACTTTGGGTATGTTTTTTAGGCGTTTTTCTTGGAAAATAGGCTCAGGGTGGAAGAGGTTAATGAAATAACGATGGAATGACACCTTTAAATGACGTCTGAAACAGACAGAAAAAAAAAAAAAAAGACTCACGAAGTGACCAAATTCAGTGCCTTACCTTTTTTAGTCCCAACATCACTGTCCGAATCTGAATCGGAGGGTTTGGACTTGGTTTTCTGTCTGATGAAGTCGTCTTCGCTGTCACTGCCCTTTGCAGACTCTGAAAACCAAACACAGGCTGATGTTAGTCAATGTGAGTAACAAATCAGTCCATGACAGATTTAGGGCTAAAATTATTAGCAAGTATTAGCAAGAATCTGCAGATACAATCACCATCACGAGACTAGGATCATGATATGATCTATCATGATGCCGTTAACAAGGCAATTCATTGTTTCTATTTTAAAAAGATTATTTAGAAATTAAATGCAATTACCCAAAAAATATACACAAATACTAAACACATTTTATTTAATCAAAACAGGAACTAATGCTTTAATGCTGTAAAATTATTATATTTTTTAATCAGATTAATCACAGGATTGCTTTGGTTTAATTTCAATTAATCATGATTAAAAATTAATTTTTAATGTATATTAATTGTGTTTAATTTTTAAAGAGCAAACATGCTCAAGAAAGAAGTAAATATATCTGCACTTAACATGTTTGTCCAAGCAAGGTGACACATTAGCTTAGTGCTAGCATGAACCTAGTGTAGTGTCCCCAACTAATACATGCTTCAGGTTAATGCAGTTTTAAAGGGATACGCCACCTCCAGGTCAAATTGAGTGTATCCACATTATCCCCAAGATTGGAATAAGTTTCCTGGCGACTCGGCTATTGTCCAAATAATTCTGCACTGACCACAGCTTAGTTCAGCCGGTTAGATGCAGTCTGCCGGAGCCAGCCAAAGTGAATTAATCTGCCCAAAGACTTTGGCCATAGTGTATGAATTTAGTCGATTTCTTTTTTCAATTACTTTCCATGTGCAGTACATTCACATCAAGTGCAAATGACAGTGGAACTCCAATGCGCTGGGCTCGACTTTGTCAAATCGGTTTGGGAACTAGTTTCTGGTGTGGAAGAACACAGCCAATGGAAGTCTTGGGAAACCCCATCCCGTGGGAAACTCTGTCCCGCTGGTGTGTGCGTCATAGGAGCTGTTCCCAAACCGATTTGACGAAGTCATACCCAGTGCATTTGAGTTCCACCGTCATTTGCACTCCATGTGAATGTACTACACATGGAAAGCAATTGTGAAAGGGAAAAAAAAAAAAAATCGAGTAAATGAATTCACTTTGGCTGAAATGTTTGGGTAGCTCCGGGAGACTGCGGCTACTATTTGCAGTCAGACAAAGCTGCGGTTAATGCAGATATATTCAGACAATGGCTGAGTCACCAGGAAAATGCTTCCACACACTTATTTCAGTCTTGGGGATTGTGAGGATACATTCAATTTGACCTGGGGTGGCACATACCCTTAAACTGGAAGTACTTCAGTAAAAAGAAAACTGCAGAAACACTTTGTAGGTTAACTGTTCTGTCTTGGGGATTTTTTGTACTCAAAATTCCCGCAAAGTTTACAAAAATATACTTAGAGGATTTTAGCATGTTTTGGGTATGTTTTTCCACCAAATTTTTTTGTTTGTTTGTATCTTTGTGGGAAACTTGAGTAAAAAACAAAACAAAAACAACTTCAAGACGGAAGAGCGAGCTGACATAAAGTGTTTTAATAATGATTAATTAACGTTAATCCAAAATAACCCTATGATTAATCCGATGAAATTTGATAGTTCTAGAAATTAAATATTGTGATATATTGCAAAACTGGTATTTTCTTCCACCCCTAGTCAGGTTCTTCCCAGCGGCCACACAGTCCCACTGCACTCTAAACCCCTACCACTCTACCCCCAGCATGAGTTCTGTACCTAACTTCCTGTTGCCTTCATCATCAGAGTTGTCACGCTCTTCGTCAGAGTAGTGCTGCTTCTCCTCTTCATCGTCCGACCGGTCGCTCTTTACCTCCCGATCCCACTTCTCATCATCTGAATGGTTGTCTCTGCCAGAGGCTTCGCCATCAGAGTGGGGGGTGCCAGGTCCTGACTGAGGAGTGCCGGGATCACTGTGCACACTAATTACACACAAACACATCATTAATTACTGATGTGACCAGGAACAGACCTAACAGCTCCATAAACACGACATTATCAAACACAGAGAACATGTCAAAACCAGGAAGAACTGGGATGTGTTTGTGTCCACTTCAATGATAATAATAAAACGGTAGATTAGATTTCTACAGCGGTTTTTAAGACACCCAAATCACTTTACACTATTGATCCTCCCTCTGGTGGTGGTCTATGGAGCGATTTTGGGGAGAAAATTAAGCGTATTCACAGGAAAGTGTTCCATGCATATTTGGGATATGCGTGTGTTTTTGGTTCTAGTTGAGCATAAGATAAATATTTGTAAACTTTAAAATGAGTCCATTTGGACTTATGTGTTGTGTGTTCAATATTTGTCAGAATACGAATCGAAGAGTTACAACATAAAAAATTACATTGTTTAATATCAAGTTACACTGTTTATATATCATGTTCGTAGTACACTGTCTTCAGTACAAATTTCTCAGATGAAAGAAAATGGTTAAAAATATGTCAGCGCTTACATGGCTGCTTTCAATCATAAACAAAACACTGTGGTACAAGTCACAGATATGAAAATATTTGTTTTTCAGTTTGTTGTTTAATAATTCTGCATACTGGTATTGAACAAATAGTTGTGCAGAGTGAGATATCTTCTTTAAAAAGCAAAACTTCACCTTTTCCTTCTTAGATATTCAGGTTTTTAGATTGAGTGTGAGTGCTGTTGTTCTTTAATAATAAAATTTTCAAAAATAAAGCTTGCCTAATAATTGCGAACACGGTCTACTTCCTGGTAGCTATCTACTTTTTGGTATTCATCTACTTCTGGGTATTGTGACTACCCGATCTGCACATCTACCCAATTTGCACCACTTATGCGCATTACGGTCAGCAGTCATGGGCATTAATCTACGTCAAGTATGCCTGGACAAAAGTCGTGGCCCTTACCTGATTTGAATCTTTAAAAAAAAAACAAAAAAAAAACGAAACTTCATAAACGATGTTCCCAAGCCACAGTCCAATTGTCACACACTTACAAAATTGAAGATTTCACCTCTTACAAGGAACTGAAATACAACATTTGTATCTGTACACTTGTTTATACATGCTATCAGTGCATCTGTACCATTTGTCCTCTGTAGGTTATATCTATTAATTCTCTCTATATAGTTTAACATTTTTCACTGTAAATGTATACATTTATACACACCAAACAGCACATTCCCTACTCTAATGCTATATTTTATACCAGGGGTCTCCAACCTATTCCACAAAGGGCCGGTGTGGCTGCAGGTTTTTGTTCCAACCAACCAAGAGTTCACAGTTTGACCAATTGACTCTCTGCAGACTGAGATCAGTTGATTCATTGATTGAAGTCTGGTGTGTTGCTGCTTGGTTTCAACAAAAACCTGCAGCCACACCGGCCCTTTGTGGAATATGTTGGAGACCCCTGTTTTATACATACATCCTATATTATATTCTATGTTCTTATTACTCTTTTATTTCTATTATTATATCCTCCAAGTATTCCCAGCTCTGTTAGAATTCCTCTTATTTCTATGTTTGGGATCAGGAAAGTATATCTAAATAAATTAAAATCTTGTTAATAAAGTTTACATGGTTTTTTTTAAAGACACAATTCAGGTAAGGTCCACTAAACGGTTTTGTTCAAATGGTGGTGCCATCGTTTGGCAGCCATGACAACGAACTGAAATGCGCAAATCGGGTAACTGTGGACATCAGGTAACCACAGGCATCCATCTACTTCTCTGGAAATGTCTACTTCGTAGTATCTGTCTACTTCCTAGTTCAGTTCACCTTCTGTTTGAGCGGACACTTCCCCGTTCTGAATGGGGGCTTCCGGCTGCAGACATCCCACTGCCGACTGGGCTTCCTCCATCTGAATGATGACCCCCTTCCTCCTCGTCTTCATCCTCGTCATGATGGCCTCGCTCTGAGCCGCTGTGCTGCCCTGCGTCAGAGTGGTCGTTGTCTGCATGGTCCGAGTGCATGCTGGCGTCGGAGTGGTTGACGGAGCGTTCTGATTGGTTGTCACTGCCGCTGTGTTGACTGCGCTGCTCATCCTCACTGTCATCACCAAAGAGTTCCTGATGGACAGGAGACAAGTTCAGAAAAAACAGACAGGGGCACAGTCCTGCAGTGGGTCAGGTGCCTGCAGATATTCCACGGACAACCCACAAAAACATGTGGCAGTGGGTAGAAACAACAACAAAAAACAAAAATGTTCACAGGTATTGGTGGGGGTAAAATTAGATGAAGTGTGGGTAGGTAGTTAAAAACAGACTGAAGTCACAGTTCAGTCTAAGCTGCCCTAGGAGCTAGAATGCTGGGGGAAGTACAGACACTGAGTTCTTTCTTTCTTTCTTTCTTTCTTTCTTTCTCTCTCTCTTTTTGTAATTTTTATAACCTATCTTTCATACCAAGTCTGTTCATGGCTAGTCACCACTCCCCCCTCCCGCGGGGGGAGTGGTGGCTCTCTTGACAGTGTCTGCGTGGGAGCCATGGACGACAGGATCTACAGTGACCTCCCTGTGCTGACCTGTGACCCCGGACCCACTCCCTTGCCTGTCTGGTGTCTGGACCAGCCCCCCCCCCCCTTCATTTATAAATGGACGTTCATCTATAGCCTGTCCGTCCATGGGAGTGGATCTCTCCTTCAATGTGGTTCTCCTCAAGGTTTCTTCTTTTTCCCACTTGGTTTTGAAGTTTTTTCTTGCCAAGGAGGAGGGTCTAAGGACAGGGGATACTTGGGACTTTTCATATATCTCTGTAATTGATTGGGTTTCTGTAAAGCCCTGTGAGACGACTTTGTTGTGATTAGGGGCTTCATAAATAAAATTTAATTGAATAGTGAAAAAAAATAGAAGATTCATGGATGAAAATAACTGTCAGGATATGACGATGATCATTATCTAAACCAGTTTGTTTTATTTTGAAGTCAGTTTCAACCCTGGTTACATCTGATTTGTTTTATTTTGAAGCGAGATTCACATCTGTTTATATTTAGTTTGTCATCCTGGCACCCAAAAGGAAAGAGGGGTATTGCTTTTGGTTAACTTTTTTTGGGATTGTCAGCATTTTTAAGCAAGAACTACTGGACCAATTTCTGTGATATTTTCAGGAAAGGTGTGAAGTCACAGTCACCAAAAATGTGTGAGGGAAAATCAAGTAAACCATTTTGCAAGGGGTGGGGTTTGTTGTGCATGGAACCACTTGTTTTATTTTGAAGTCAGCTTCACTTCTGTTAACATTCAGTTTGTTAAAGCTCTATGTAAAGACATATAAAGTCAGTTTAGTGTATGGACTAGGCTTGCAAATGCGGAGTATTTTTGTAATTGTGTATTCATAGATTAATTGAGTAATTAGTTAAATTCCATTTTTGTTAATTTTTTGAACTAGACCAATCACTAAATGGGAATGAGAGAAGGATGAGGTATTTTCAGGTGTGTGTTTGAGACTGCACACCTGGATGTATAGAAGCATATGTAACCTAACAATTCCATTACCGTAGTACATTTATTAAAAATAATTACAACATATGAGGCTACATTCTAACAGGTGCTCGTATTCATCACATAGCAATATGTAGAAGCTCTGAGTCCACTTTGAGGAAGTGCTGTTGTGTGTGGATGCTTTCCATTCAGGTGTTGCAACAGTGATGAAGTATGGCAGTGGTAGGCTAATGCTATTTTGACATTGAGGGTTGGGTGGGAGCCGGTCCTGCCCCCTCCCCGTTGAACTGGTCTGAACTCACCTTATTCATACTGGCTTTTCCTGCCTCCTGACCATCTTCATCGTCGTCGTCTCGTTCATGCTCACTGTCACTGCCGCTGCCTGAAGCGTTGCTAGGTGACCGCGGCCTCTCCTGCTCCGAGTTTGAACTTGATCCTGAACCAGACTCTGAAAACATGTAAAAAAAAATTAAACACTAAATAAGTCTAAAACTTCTGAAAAGCAGGAACTAAAGGACACCAATAGAAATGTGACAGTCAACAAACACTGAAAGATGAGGGCATTTGGGTTGTTGTACAAACTGTTTTTTTTAAACAAAAAAATTTTGAAAAAAAATTATGAATATGTGTTTGATGTGACTGTGTCCATCTGTGCCACTTAACCCTTTACTACTCTAATAATAATAATAGAATAATAGATTTATTAAAACACCTGGACTTTGTATATTTTTTGTCAATAATTGTACGTAACGCCCTATGTGTAATTAATAAAATATTTTGTGGAAAAGTAGAACTGTGTGTTAGAAGAAGAAAAGGGACAAAAAAAATAATTACATTTTCTACATATTTCTTTTTATAAATTGATAGACTGAAAAAATCTAATTCAAACAATTTTGCAACAAGTAAGGCAGTTTGGCATATCTGGAGCTTTCCGAGTCCGTGCGACAGGCTGAAATATATATATTTTTATTTTCTAAAACCCTTCCTGTCCACCTGAACAAATTTTTGCTTTCCATCACATCTCGCCACAGGTTCACAAATTCAACAACAGGCAATAAATTGTTTAGCCTACATCTAATTCAAGATATGTGTACAGTTGTAGTTTAATGATATTCTCCATCTGCACACAACATTAAATCGGAGAGCTTTAATGTGATCAGATGTTATGCAGAATCTAAGGTAGTGCTGAACAATCTATTGTTTTGGACCGAAAATTTTGATTTCAGACATAACGATTTTGAGATAATCAAAGCTGCATTTTTTGGCAGTGCTCTGAACTGAGCCAGGTTTTGTTTGGTTTATAACTATTTTACAAAAGTATACTTCTCCTACCATCCTACCAAACTGATAAAGATAATTCACACATTTATTATGTTTGTATTCCCATTTAAGTCTGAGTGGGAGAGATTAACCTGTTTCGTACACACACACGCGCGCAGCTGTTAGCTAGTATGTTAGCTACATCCGCTAAAATGACCAACAATTATCACCTTCGACTCAAAAACTCCTTTTAAACACATTTAATGAAAACATGTTACTCAGTCTCATCTGATCCTACCGGCTTGGTCATTGTCGCTGTCTCCATCGCTGCCAAACAATTCGTCCATATCCGCCATTTCTCCTAAACTGTGGCAACGATAAACCGGAAGTAGAAGTAGCACTTTCCAGGTTCATGAGATTTTACTTCCGGTTTAGATTGAGGTTTATTTTTTAATCTTGCCCAACATTGGTTGGGAGACATTATTGTAATCACCATGTGTGTCTGTGTGTCTGCTTGTGTGTCCGCAGAGGCATATCATGGTATAAATCAATAAATATTTGAGATATCACCATGAAATTACATGGGCTTATACATATAGCTAATGTGCAACATATGCAATGATCCATTTGAGTAAAGGTCAAGGTCCCATTTAGCAGAAAGGTATAAATCACATTATTGGTTAGAACTCAAGAACAGAGGGTCAAACAACTTTCACAATTATACCATACCAAATTAAGATTTCTACAATTTTCATGTTACAAATTTTCATTGGTGTTATCACCTATGACCAATAGTTTTTGACCTGATCTCTGCAGGTCAAAGGTGACATGTCGCAAAATTAAGTTCTGTAACATTGTGTGTTACAGAATAGACATATCACGCTATAACTTAATCAATACTGGATATATTACCATAATATTACACACACTGACGCATATATACATGTATGCGTCAGTGCGTACACATACATATATAGCTACATATAACAAAATTATCGATATTGCCAAAGGTCAAAGTCGCATTTAGCAGAAAGGTCAAAATCACATTATTGGCTTTAATTCAAGAACGGGTTGTCATAGAAATTTAAGATTGGCACAAAATAGGGGTGAGATTAGGCATTCTCTGAATGCTTGTTTTTACTAGAACAGAGTGAAAATTATAATCTCTCAATGACAATAACAAAACAGAAATGCAATGACCATAAATAAATTAAAGTAAAAAAAAAATTAAGGAGACATGCAAAGCAAATGCAAAAATACATTTAAATACAGTACAGTGCAAATAATTAAGCATTTTAAACTGTTGAAAATGAGACATTTCTTTAAATGAAAATAATAAACAATGAGCAATGTTTCGTCTTATTTTCAGTGGAATTTTGTTTTGTTTTTTTCTTCAAATTTTCTCAGGGACAAGACAAACATTTTAAATTTGTTTGTAAATGGACTGCACTTACATAGCACTTTTCCACCTTCATGGCGCTGAAAGTGCTTTACATCAGTCTCACATACACCAGTAGGTTTCTAAGGTTCTGTCAGTCCTACCGGGAGCCTAAGTCAGGGTTCAGTGTCTTGCCCAAGGACACTTCAACATGTGGGCAGCCAGAGGTGGGACACGAACTGCCAACCCTTCAGTCATTGGATGACCCGCTCTACCAACTGAGCTATAGCCGCCCTAAATATAGAAAAAGTGGACTTTTTATTTCTCTATTTTACATTGTGGATGTGATATATAACTAATAATAAAATTATACTGATTATGTCTGAAACAGATGAGGCCAAATTATCTATATAGAAAACAGCTTTAAACTGAGGCTAGTATAGGAAGAATAATTTATTTAATTATTTTTTAAAAAAAAATAGTTATTTTACCTCTTTAAATGCATAAAACTCTCAATGGGAGACATACTACTTATGATATATACACACTGAACAATGGAATGACATAAAAAGAAAAGAACAAGCAAGACTATTTAATTGGTCAGTGTATATTTTGGTAATTAGATTTTCTTTTCCAAAAGTAAAGAAAAAATTGTGGGTAAATCATTTTTATTCTACAATAGAATAATTAAAAATGAATTTCATGGTGTTTTTCTATTTCAGTGTCAAACAGATGAATCAAATAAAAAAACAGGTTGCTTTTTGTTTTCTCTTTCCAATAAAAAAGAAAGTTACAACCTGACAGAAATAGAAAAAACAGTCTAGAGAATGTGTGTGCTCCAGAAATGTGGTCACTGGAGTGCAAACAGACAGACAAACAAACAAACAAACCAACTAATTAACCAAGAAACAAACAGACAGACAGACAAATAAACAAACCAACAGACAAACAAACAAGCAAGCAAATGCTACTAATCAACATTTGATTTGGTCAACTAACAAACAAACACCAGTAAAAACATAACCTCCTTGGCGGAGGAATAAAAATGCTGTTTTTCTCTCAGCAGTTTAGAATCATCAGGTTTTTCTGTTGGTTGTAGTAGCTCTAATGTTCCACAGGGTGGAGCCATAGATAGCGAAATGATCATGAAATTTAATTCCAATAATTCAACACCTTATGATGTTCAGAAACTAGAGGTTGTTTACTTACAACAGTCTTATTTTAAAAGAAAGTATAACCCACACACTTCATTAAAAACTTCCTGGAAAGTAAAACATTAAATATTTTTACTAAATTTATTCTGAAAACTTCAACCATCACTTTAAAAACAACAGATGTGGCCAAAAAAGGGGCAACTGTATATTTCGTATGAAATATGAATAAAAAAAACCCCCCCAACAACAACTATGAGACAGAACAGTCGACTGACAGTTTTGTTTTCACTGAAGCACTTCCCGATTAAAATACTACATTAATATGAAGCATACACTAGCCGGGGATTCTGCTAGCACAAAGGTAAAGTGTCGCTCACCCTGCAACAAACATGTTCAGTGCAGATTTATTCACTTATTTCTTGAGTTGGTTCATGCGAAATGAAATACAATTAATATAGATTAAACATTTATATTTAATCATGATTAATCTACAGCAACCCTGTGATTAATCCCATTAAAACTTGTAATCATTTGACAGCTTGAGTTTTACTGTTTCATTGGCCCACTCCCAGTTCACCACCACTACACCCCTCCCCACACACACACACACACACCACCACCACCACCACACACACACACACCACCACCACCACCACCACACACACACACACACACACACACACACACACCACCACCACCAACACCACACACACACACACACACACACACCTCCACCACCACCACCACCACACACACACACACACACACCACCACCACCACCACCACCACCACACACACACACACACACACACACCACCACCACCACCACACACACACACACACACACCACCACCACCACCACCACCACCACCACCACCACCACACACACACACACACACACATCTCCACCACCACCACCACCACACACACACACACACACACCACCACCACCACCACACACACACACACACACACCACCACCACCACCACCACCACACACACACACACACACACACACACACACCACCACCACCACCACACACACACACACACACCACCACCACCACCACCACCACACACACACACACACACACACCTCCACCACCACCACACACACACACACACACATCACCACCACCACCACCACACACACACACACACACACACCACCACCACCACCACCACCACCACCACACACACACACACACACACACACCACCACCACCACCACCACCACCACCACCACACACACACACACACACACACACTCACACACTCTTTGGAGTGTTTCCATTAGAGAAAAGAGCTCTAAGAGTTCTACTAATTTGTACATTTGGAATAAAGAAAAGTTCATATTTTTTATATTTGTGTTAATGTCAGATTATTTACAACAGTGATTATTGATAGTCCTAAACTTTCAGGGATATCTGTCGGACCTCACTTTGAGAACTGAACTCATGTATTTATTTTTAGTTTTTTCAGTTTTCATCTCAAAATTGTGCAAAAAAATAAATAAATAAATAAACAAACCATTTTTTGCAGTATGCACAAGTGAGGTGGGGGCCCAGGAGACCCGAGTAATGCCCCCGACCCTCAGTCACAAGGATTGAGCGAGACGTTTCAACAAACCCTGAAATCTATTTTGTGGAAATGTGTGAGTCCTAGAAGGTTTGTGATGAGAGGAGTCCTCATATAGTGTTTGTACATGAAGCTGTAGACGAATCCTTAGTTTTCTGTCCTCCACAGCCAGTCTTGGGAAATTCAGTGACAGGTCCACTGCAGGTCCCAGGGCTATTTCTTGCTAGAGGTAAATTTGGCAAATGCTTAGAGCCCTAAAGCCACCACTGGACCCCAGAGCTGCATGTTCAGCATTATCTGGTGAAAATTTTATTTGTAACTTTGTCTGCTTATCTTTTTATATATCTGTATGTGTATGTGTGTATATATATGTGTACGTGTATATTAATGCGTATGTATAAGTGAGAATGGAAGAAAAAGGAATGAAAAGGGGAACGAGGGTAAAGGAAGTAAAAGTAAGAAGAAGGGGACAGAGGGCAAGAGTGAGAGGGAAAGAGTAAAGGAAAGGAGAAAGTAGAGAAGGTGAAAGAAAGAAATGACTTCAATGTTGTGTTCTATTTAGACAGTTATTTTTGGGTTTGACTTTTGCATTGTGTTTTTTTTTTGTTGTTGTTTGTTTTTTCTTGTTTAACATATAATGGTGAGCTATTGGTAATGGTGGGCTAAATAAGCTTCAGCTTCAGCCCTAAACCTTTTCCATCAAGCAGTGTATTTATCATGTGTGAAAATGTGTCTTACCTGCCTTGTGCTTGTGCCTTGATTTGTATTTTGACTGAAAGAAAATAAAGTAAAAAGGGTTGTTACACCCCTTATATACAATTTTTTTGATTTGATTTGATTTGATTTGAATGATTTATTTCGAACATGTGCAAAGTGCAACAATAATCAATACAACAATAATAATAATAACAATGACATGTCCGAAAAGGAGTAGGGTGAAGCATAAGCTTATTTAATCCTACCCCTTCTTCACTTCCCCAATAACCTAAATTCATCTTATAGCAATATAGTGCATAGTACAAAAAAATGATGATAATAATAAAAATAATAAGAATAAGAATAATAACAATACCAATAATAAAAAACTGAAGTACTAAACATATACATATATACAAAAAACAAAAAAACAAAACAAAAACAAAAACAAATGAGCAGTAGTAGGTAACAAATAGAGTTTTTTTGTTGTTTGTTGTTTTCTTTTTTCTCCCTTCCTTCTTCTTCTTTTCCCTTTCTTTTTTCTTCCTTTTTTTTCCTTTTTCTAAGTTGTCTGCATTTTGTTCTTATTTATTTTTCTATTCATTCACTTATTTTATTCATGTATTTATTTATTTATTTATTTTATATCTTTTAACCCCACAGAGGGGGAGTCAACATTGCTTGAGATAAATGCATATTCCAGTCTGGCAGCCATATACTATACTATTTAGTGCATGTGTGTGACCATCATCGGTCCTCCCCAAAAGCTGAGCAGACATCCCCCATTAGAACTCTCCCTTACAAGCCAGTGAGGGCAGTGCTGCACCTCAGTGATGTGCGGAGGAAACAAAGACTGGACAGGACAGACAGGACGAACGGGGACAGAAACCAACAGGCGGTGCTATTGTAATTAAAGACTGCAAGGTGATGTGTTATTCCCAACCACCAACTGTCCATCAATAAAAACAAATAAATAAGTAGATCGGAAAAAGAGGAGAAAACCAAACCAGCACAAAAGGAGAAACAAAAACAAAAAAAACAAACAAACAAAAAAAGATTCAATAAATAAACAATTAAACAATCGGCACCGAGCACCACAACCGTGGATGTCCTGATAGTACAAAATAGAATGCAATGTAATAGAATAGGCCAGAAGAGGACACCAGTGCAGAAGAAAATGAGTTCAGTGTAGAGAAATGAGTTCAGTGTAGAGATTTAAAAAAAAAAATTAACTTAGGATATAAATAAAATAAAGTGTAAGAAGGCCGTTAGAGAGAGCAGACCTCCACCAAGGCTTAATTTTTGATCCATCTGATGTCTGAAGGTGAGACGACGTGAATGCAAAAAGAGATTCTATCTTGTCTGAATCCTGAGATATTACCACTGATGTGTTTTAGTTGTTGACCTTTAGTGTGACCTTGACCTTTGACCTTCATTGCTCAAAATCTATTGGGTTCTTCCTTGACCCATCATCTATCATTCCTGAAAGTTTCATCAAAATCTGTTCAGAACTTTTTGCGTAATTCTGCTGATAGACAGACAAACAGACAGAAAGACAGACAGACAAACTGACTCCTCCTTGGTGGAGGTAATAAGCTGTCATCTTCCCATCTAAAGGATTTAGGAATCTTTTAGTTTGACACACAAGGTGCCCCAAACAGCATTTTGCTTAGGGCCCCCCACAAAGCTAGAAATGCAACTGACAGGTCCTTTATGAAACAGCTGGTTGACTGTGACAAAAGACATTATCCAGTGATGGAGTATGTCAGTCAGTTTCAGGAACGCCTGCTGTTTAGCTCAGGAGGCCTTGGCTTTCTTTCTGGTGAGGATGAAAGATCAGTTTGATAGAAAAAACAGTGTATTCCTCCTTTAAACCTGCTAATAAAGTACTTACTCTATCTCCAGCTTCTGGATCTGCCCTTTCTGTGCCTTTTTTGGTCCTTATGATGTGGAAAAGAAACTTAGTGAGACATAATGATGTCATTAATACATTTGATCAACATCACAAATATTGGACTTGTCATGTTAACAGGTTAACCCTTTCAATGGTCAACATATGGGTTGGAAGTAGTCACTCAAAAATGTAAGCAAACCACCTGAACCTGCAGACTCCACCTCACATAGTCTATGTTCAATGAAGTTTGACAACAGAGAGTCTCAGATGTGGACTGATATAAGACTTTATCAGATCAAATAACCACAGCGGTATAATCACTCATGTGTTCAAACAACAACAGAAAACAGCTGATCTAACCTTTTATGTTCCATAATTATCTACAGAGGAAGCGTATTCCAACAAAAACCAAACCAAAAATGATGTAGTCCAAATGTAGTCTCTATGTAGTCCCTATGTAGCCAGAATTTAGTGCAAATGTAGAACATATGTAGTCCTAATGTCATCTAAATGTCGTCAAACTATAGTCCAAATGTAGACCATATGTAGTCCAAATGTAGACCACATGTAGTCCAAATATATTCCAAACGTAGACCATATGTAGACCAAATGTCATGTAAATCTAGTCAATATATAGTCCAAATGTAGACCATATATAGCCCAAATCTAGTCAAAATCTAGTCCAAATGTAGACCATATGTAGTCCAAATGTCCTCCAAATATAGTCCAAATATAGTCCAAATGTAGACCAACTTTAGTCCAAATGTAGTCCATATGTAGTCCAAATATAGTCCAAATGTAGACCATATGTAGACCAAATGTCATGTAAATCTAGTCAATATATAGTCCAAATGTAGACCATATATAGCCCAAATCTAGTCAAAATCTAGTCCAAATGTAGACCATATGTAGTCCAAATGTCCTCCAAATATAGTCCAAATATAGTCCAAATGTAGACCAACTTTAGTCCAAATGTAGTCCATATGTAGTCCAAATATAGTCCAAATGTAATCCATATGTAGTCTGTATGTAGTCCATATGTATTCTGTATGTAGTCCATATGTAGTCCGTATGTAGTTCAAATGTAGTCCACATAGTTCAAATATAGTCCAAATGTCGTCCATATGTAGTCCAAATATAGTCCAAATGTAGACCTTACATAGTCCCAATATAGTCCAAATGTAGACCAATATGTAGTCCATATGTAGTCCAAATGTAGTCGAAATGTAATCCATATGTAGTCTGTATGTAGTCCATATGTAGTCAAAATGTAGTCCAAAACACATCAAAACATCAATAAATATCCTGCATTATTGAACAGGACCTGCCTTCAATATCCTGGTTTTCATCTTTATATTTTTTATTAATAATATACACAAACAATTGCATGTTATTAAAATACTAAAATATTACTATATTAAGAAATGTATGTGAAGCTATGTTGAAGTTTAAAGGTCAACAGCCGTACGATATTAGAGGGAAGGAAGGTAAGGTGCTGATCGATAACAGTGGACCCTCTATCTCTGCCGTAGGGATGTTTACAATAGTCCAGGCCACTACAAACTTTCACTGTGATGAAGATGGGCTGGTCCTACATAATGCTTCTGCATCAGGTGTGAGACTGTCTAATTCAGAGGTACTGTTAGACTCACCAGCTCATCTATCTCATCTGTCTGCCAGCCAGAAGGTCAATGTTGAACAAGCAATTCATAATTTTCCAGAGCTCTTCACTGACATGGGGTGGCTGTGGGTTAGTTGGTAGAGTGGGTCGGCCAATAACAGAAGGGTCTACAGTTCGCATCCTGATTCTGGCTGTTCACATGTCGAAGTGTTCTTGGGCAAGACACTGAACCCTAAATTAGGCTCCCAGTAGGTCTGGCAGAACCTTGCATGGCAGCAGGCGCCTACTGGTGTGTGTGAATGGGTGAATGTGAGGCTAATGTAAAGTGCCTTGAGCACCATGAAGCTGGAAAAGTGTATTATACGTGCAATCCATTTACCGTGTACATTCCTTTGCAGACTTTAGTACTGAAACATGACCATAAACTCTTGACTGATGAGTCTATTACTGAGCTTGTAGGGTCGATCCAATGAAAAGAAACTCATAACAGGAGAAGGTGAATATCTTTTAACTAAAGATTTTGCTGGGCCTGACCACAGTCCCTGGAGTTCCCCTTGTTTACTGGATGCTAACCCAGATCGAAGTCACAGGTTCTCTACAGATTTCCCCAGATGAACGCAGTCAGTACATTTACAGTCACATCACATCCAAGTTGAGCTATTGGGAGTAATTGAGCAAAGGACTTAACTGGAGTTCCCCAGGAGTTTGAGTTTAAATGCGAACGAACATTACAGTCAGAGAATTTAATTATTGTTCCACTCACAGATACTAGGTGGCACTACAAGTCCTTTCACATTAGCATTCGTCTGGTTGGCACCATAGAAGACGAGCAATCAGCAAACAAAGGCATCAGATTTGAAGCAGATCTCACAGGAGGACAACAACACCTAGAGAAGATATGGAGCAAAACCATGCAGCAACTCAGTAGATATAACAGTAACGTACATGTTGTCATGTCATGTCTCTGGTCACTTGTTGAAGGGGGTGTCCAAGCCAGTCAGTAGTTGAGCTACGTTTGGCAGCATTTACATGCATGGAGAAATTTGATTAGAATAGCATGATCTGACTAGGTTAGTCCGACTTCTAAAACTCCAGTTCAATTCAATTATTATTATTATTATTATTATTCAACTGTTCCAAATACCTATGCTCTGCCTCTTATTGATGAGTATTGATGAAATTAGCTATTTGCTAAAGGCTATTTATTGGTAGATGCCTCTTACTCCTGAAGTTTCTGAGATATCAGCTTTTGTCACACCTATCTATTTTAGTTATGCCACTTGGCATGTGCAACGCACCAACCACCTTCCAAAGGCTCATCACCCTGCTGCACAATGATGTTTAGAATGGTAAGGCTTCAAGCATCATTGACATTAACAATACCTAAAAATTTAATGGGCCGTAACAGAAAAACCAATGGAGATAGAGACTTAGTTACTATTATTGACAGATAGGAAACCTGGCATGGGATTGAAAATGGCATCATGACCTTTGACCTTAAAAGGTCAAACCCATAGTGTCATGTTTTGAGAGGGAAATGTCCATTAAGAGCTAAAAGGGGCAGGGTTTGTTGTGCCTGGCACCAGTCGTTCTGTTTTAGGTTTTTTTTTTTGTAACACCTTGTGGGAAGATAAGAGTTTGTAAAATAAACCCACTTATTGAGAACCTTTTGTCAGCTTGATACTTTTGGAGCCTGAAGAGGTGTGACACAGTAGGACACATGTTCAACTTGTCAATCACATGTGCCAGTGTGATTGACAGGTTGACAGAGGTGATGTTCCAGAGGGGTTTAAAATAACTCTGACGTCCACACTTGGGACGCTCCTGCTGGGTATGAGTGTGTGATTGACAGGACAAACAGTGACAGAAGAACAGACCATCTCCACTCACTGCCCCTGGACATGTTCACACTGTCTCAGACCTCCACCCATCTGTTCATTAAAGCTCAACGTGGGTTCCCATGACAACAGCTACCAGTCTGGATGGAATAGTCCTACCCTGTGTCCATGGTCATCATGTGTTCATTCAACCTCTTACAGTTTATAATGTTTAACCCTAATTCATCTCTATCTATCTATCTATCTATCTATCTATCTATCTATCTATCTATCTATCTATCTATCTATCTATCTATCTATCTATCTATCTATCTATCTATCTATCTATCTATCTATCTATCTATCTATCTATCTATCTATCTATCTATCTATCTATCTATCTATCTGTCTGTCTGTCTCTCTGTCTGTCTGTCTTTAACCTTACCTCTAACCTTAATCCTAAACTTAACCCTAACATTACCTCTAACCTTAAACCTAACCTTAATTCTAACCTTTAAAGGAGACATATCATGCCAATTTTCCACCAGGGAACACAGTTCCTGGTGGAACACAGTTCCCTGATGTCTCAATGACCTGTTTGCAGGGCTCGAGTACTCGAATCAGGTTTTTTATGGTCTCGGACTTGTCTCAGTATTATAGGTCCTCACCTCCCCTTGCGACCGCCTCCCCACATAACCGTCGAGACAACCTGACAGTGAGAGGACATTATATCATGTACTTGATCCAACATTCTGTGAGACACACGCACTCCTCTACATCTAAAAATGACCCCTTTGTTACAAAGTCATCATATTCACGCCCAGTATTTGATCAAAAATATAACTGATAATTTTTGATAGCACATGGAAGTACACTGTAGATTTTGCAGTGTTAATTTGGAGACAATGGGACCAAATACAAACTAGAAGAAGTTAAATAAACTCTCTAAGTGTTGATTTAACACTGCAAAATTTACTGTGTATGAGGGGTGGGATTTTAGAGGTCCACACATCCATCCAATATGGACGACTTCCTGTAATTTTTTTACTTGTCCTACTTTGGGCTATATGTGTACCAAGTTTCATGTTTGTATGAAAAACATTTGATGATGTCTCCCATCTGCATACTGTATTTTGATTTTTGAGAGGATGTGACTGAGCCGTTATCATTATTTTGGAGCGACTTCAGATTATGAAATATTTTACCAGGCTTGAATGTGGGATCACATGAAATTCACTTTTTAAAAATGTCGATAGGGCTAAAATTAGGGTTAAAAATAAATAAATAAAATAATAACAGAACCATGTGTTTTTAATAGGCCCTTGTCGACATTGGGCTTGGGACTAATAATAATAATAATAATAATAATAATAATAATATGTTCTCTCGTGTTCCAAGCCTGTTCTTGTGGTGGATGGTGTCAGTGATCAATGAATCCTCATGTGACATCACAGACGTACGCAGGTGTTCAGTAGAGAAAGAGTGTGTAGAATAAACAACACACACAAGTGGACGGTCCACTGTGTCTAAGCCTCAGGCAGGAAGGAGCTACGCTAACGCTAACACCATCTGGTATCAGGGTTCATGCTGAGCTGCAGTCAGCTGAACACCTGAGCTAAGCTAGGACTGGAACAGAACCAAACTGAGCTAAACTAGGAATGGAACAGAAGTGAGCTACACAAGAACTGGAACAGGACCAAACTGAGCTAAACTAGAACTGAAATGGAACTGAGTTAAACTAGAACTGAATTAGGACTGGAATAGGACTGAACTGAGCTAAACTAGACCTGGAACAAAACTCAACTGAGCTAAACTACAACTGGAGCAGAACTGAGGTAAGATAGGACTGGAACTGTACAAAAGTGAGATAAACTACGACCGGATGTAGACCTGATCTTAACTAGAACCAGAACCCAACCAAACTGAACTAGACTAGAACTAGAACAGAACAGAACTGAGCTAACCTAGGCCTCGGACCGCACAAAACTAAGCTAAATATAATTGGAATAAAACCAAACTCAGCTAAACTAGGGCTGAAACACAACAAAACTAAGCTAATCTAGAACTGGAACACCACGAAACTGAGCTAAACTAGGGGTGTAATGGAACCAAGCTGGGCTAAAGTAGAACTAGAACAGAACTGAGTTAAACTACAACTGGAACAGAACAAAACTGAGCAAAACTAGGACTGGAATAGAAAGAAGCTAAAGTACATGTGGAACAGAAAGAAGCTAAAGTACATTTGGAACAGAACTGAGCTAAACTAGAACTGGGATGGAACCAAACTGAGCTAATAAGACCAAAGCTGGGCTTAACTAGAAGCAGATTAACTTAAATTAAACCCAAGAGGGTGACATTACACTAAGAAACGAAACTAAACCATTGACTTATTCAAAGTAACTCCCTCCCAGGAAGTGGTAGCCCTGCCCATCAGTCTGACAACTCAATCAAACAGTTTAGAGTTAGAACATGTTCACCTTCCTTAGAGTTAAGGTTAAGGTGTTTGGTGAAAACATATGTTTGTCTGCAGAGAAACTTTCAAACAACAGGAGGTGAACATAAGATAAATAGAAACAAAAGTAAATGAAGTATTCGTCACAGACCACAGACATCATCTAAAGTTCAACTCCACTCACAACAAGCAGAACACAGGTCATGTGACTAACACCACTGCTAAGGAAGTGTTTCAACAGCCAAGGAGCATCATGGGAATTTTACTACTGGAGATGAATTACAAGTTACCATGAATGAGTCTGACTGATTACTGTGTTAGAAACAAGGGGGGGAGAAAGAGAGAGAGAGAGAGAGAGAGAGAGAGAGAGAGAGAGAGAGAGAGAGAGAGAGAGAGAGAGAGAGAGAGAGAGAGAGAGAGAGAGAGAGAGAGAGAGGCTGCACTTCCAGCATACAGAAAGAAATGGAAAAAGAGTTTAAGTGGCGAAAACATGAAGAGGGTGAGTGTAACAGCAACGAATGAGAGGAGGAGGGAGGAAGGGGGGGAGGAGCCGAGTAGTAAAGACAAGGGAGGCAGTCCAAGAATGAGCGAGGGAAGGGAAAATGGATGAGAGAAAGGAGGAAACTGAGTCAAGAGAAGTGGGAGGAGGAGGAGGAGTGAAGAGGAAGAGGAGGAGTGAGGACAGCTCAGCAGATCAGCCCAGTAGAATTCCTGTCACAGCTGCACAGCTTCAGGCTGCACACACAAGTTTAGCTGAGGAGGAAAAAGGAGAAGAACGAGGTTTTTCAAATTTTTATGGGATAAAGAGACTTCAGAAGAAAAGGGAATTTGGATCTGGAGCAGAACAGTGTGCCTGTGTGTGTTTGTGTGTGTCCTGGACCTGGACCTGGAGCAGAAGTGTGTGCGTGTGTGTGTGTGTCCTGGATCTGGACCTGGAGCAGAATAGAGTGTGTGTCCTGTAAGGGAAGATGGATTCAGACTCAGGAGAGCAGAGTGATGGAGACCTGTCCCCAGGTAAGACTAGTCCAACTGACCCCAACCCTATTCCTCACCATACTGAGCCCAACCCTTTCCAAAAGTAAGACTGACCCCAGTCCTAACCCATACCCTACTGACGCCAACCCGGTACCCACACCCTACTGACCCCAACCCTGTCCCCAGGTAAGACTGGTCCAACTGACCTCAACCCTGTACCCACACCCTACTGACCGCAACCCTGTAACCAGGTAAGACTGGTCCAACTGACCCCAACCCAAAACCAACTGACCCCAATCCTGTACCCAGATCCAATTGATACCACCAGTCATTTTAAAACCAGACTACACCCATACTCATCATCACCATCATCACCACCACCATCATGATCATCATCACTGTAACATTTTGTTCCACTGTCAGAGGTTTAATTCTAGTCCTCACATTTGTTAGATCTCTTAAATATGATGCTGCACATCCAACCACAGAAAGTCTAACCCAAACCCTAAACATCTGCTTAATGCACATTGGACTCAAGGTCTCATAATGTGTATCCATAATGTGTGTCTTTAAAGTGTGTCCTTAACCAGCATTTGAATGTTATGGTTGGCTTATTGGACTGTGAAAAAGAGGAAGTCTGAAAATGAAACTTGTGGAAATATCTTTAAATACCATTTATGAAATGTTTCCACATACATTAGGGTTAGAGCTTGAGTTAAAGTTAGGCTTAGAACTGCAGTTAGAGTTAAAGTTAGGCTTAGAACTGCAGTTAGAGTTAAAGTTAGGCTTAGAACTAGGTTTCAGTCTAGGTTTTAGGTCAGGGTTTGTATTTGTTTATATATTTTTTGCATTACTGTGTATTTTTTGGCAGATACCTCTCTAGATCCACCTACAGATCTCTCTCTTGATCACCTATAGATCCACCTACAGATCCCTCTATAGATCCTTCTGTAGATCCACCTACAGATTTCTTTATAGGTCCACCTACAGATCTCAAGAAATCCTCCTACGGATCCCTCCTACAGATTCACCATTAGATGGTCCTATATCTATAGGGGGGTTTGTGAACACCCACACATATTCTGATATAGATTCTCATACAGGTGGCAAACTCCGGTACTTGACAGCCCCAATCCAACATGTTGTATATGTATCCCTCTTCCAACAACACCTGAGAGTTATTATCAGGCTTCTGCAGAGCTGGATGATTGACTAATAATTTGAATCTGGTGTGTTGGAAGAGGGATAGATGTACAACATGTTGGATTGTGGCTCTTGAGGACTGGAGTTGTAACCTGACTCATGTCATCTGGCTGCGTTTCGCTATGCTTACGCATCCATCTGAGCACCGTGAGGTTCAGGTTTTCTTCAAAACAAAGGAGTCAATCAATGTCGCAGGGCAGGACTACCTGGGTGTGTTGTGGCTGGTGTGGTGTTAAGCAGAAGCGATGGCAATGTAGTCTTTTCATATACACAACAATGGCAGCATGTGTTAGGTATCCGGGGGTCTATATATACTCGGCTATTTCCACAGTTTTGTCTAATCTACTGCATGTTCATTCCTTAAAAGATGAACAGAGGGCGGTTTTGGCAACGTTTGTTGATGGCAATGGCGTTTCGCTCTTCTTCTGACTGGGTTTGGCAAGAGTTTGATCTATCAGATGGTTCCACTCGTGGCTAGAGAAATAGGACAAGTACAGAACCCCATCGTTATTGTGGTGTCCTCCCTGGTTGCATTGGTAGAGGACCAAGTCAAAGAGGCTGGTAAACTTGGGTTGACAGCAATGGAACTGGGAGGAAGAAATGACAACAACATCTGCAACGGATGTTGCCAGCTAGTGGTTGGTAGCCCTGAGTCAGTTAAGATGATGGACATATTCTTCATCTAATCACATGGATTTTAGATAAGGCCCCTGCTTTGAAAATGGATTGATCGGTTGCGGAATGGCCCCAGATGGTATTGTGAGATTGTGGCGAATTTGTGATGTGAACACACGTGTATGTGCTGTTGTGCATTAGTAGAATGGACTGTTTATATGATTCAGGTGAAGCCCATTAAAATTCAGCATTTTCCATTCAAACCTGGTTTGGTCTGGAGCTTTATATGGATGATGCCCTGTTGAATTTTGCCTATCTCTTTTGTTTCTGTCTGTCTGTTTGTCCCTGATAAAACTGGTTTGACTGACTTTCAAAGGTCCAATGTTTAGACCAGACCTGAGCTCCAGTGTTTTGATAACAGATTTACTTACATATCATATTATAACAGGCTAACCCTAACAGGTGTATTTACATAGATTATTATAGGCAAGCCCTAACCCTAACTCTAACAGGAGTAGTTTGAGCCCACACATGCAGGTCCTTGTGGATTGTTTGGACGAGGGATGCTAAAGGTTTTCTCATCAAACATCAGCTGGTTTGACTATGAAACTGTTTTGTCTTCCACTCAGTCATTGTATATCTTAAATTCTCTTAAATTCACCTTCAGATGCATCAGTCTCAGTCCTGTCACTGAACTCTGACCCCTTTTTCTATCCTCATATTCCACTCACACACAGACTAACCCTTCACTGCTGTGGTTTAAAGACGTTCATGTTTTCCTGTGACACACTGGAATGGGATGACCTCCATTCTGTCAGCTTCCTTTAGTGATTCATTTATGTTTCTCCTGAGGTTTAGTTTGTTTCATTCAGTATTTGTGAGTAAGTGATAAGGATGTAGAAATGTCCTGCTTTGGGGTTAGAACTGACCACAAAAATGTAAACTACTGAGTGACCTGGAACAAACATTTTTACTGTCAGTATCACAGGATAGATTTCTGTGATGCATTGTTTTGACTGCTCATATGAATAACCCTAAACATGACCCTAACCCTAAACCTGACCCTGAACCTAAACCTGACTAGGCCCAGATTATCTGTCAAAGGTCCGGGTTTTTTGTCCTCAAGTCTAGGTCTCATGTCTAGGTTCTCTGTCTGAGGTCCAGGTTTTCTATCTCAGGCCGAGATTCTCGGTTTCAGGCCCAGCTTCTCTGGCCCTCAGGTCTAGGTTCTCTACCCTCAGGTTCAAGTTCTCTGTCCTCAGATGCAGGTTTTCTGTCCTCGGGTCTAGGTTCTCTACCGTCATGTCTGGGTTCTCTGTCCTCAGGCCCAGGTTGTCTGTTTCAGGCCCAGGTTCTCTGCCCTCAGGTCTGGGTTCTCTTTCCGCAAGAGACTGTGTTCTCTGTCCTTAGGTCCAGGTTCTCTGTCCTCAGGTCCAGATTATCTGTCCTGAGGTCCAGGTTATCTGTCCTCAGGTCCAGGTTCTCTGTCCACAGGTCCAGATTGTCTGTCCTCAGGTCCAGGTTCTCTGTCCTCATTAATAGACCTGTAGTTTCATTAATGGTAAATACACTATCAGTCATTTTTCCCAAAGTCTTCAAACATGTTCCTGCTTCAATGTTCATGATAACAGATCCTAAACCTGAGTGGAAGATGGGTTCACATGGTGGTTAGGGCTAGTTAGTGTTGGTTAGGGATAGTTTTAGGGTTGGTGTTGGTTATGGTTAGGGATAGTGTTGGTAACAGTTAGAGTTAAGGTTAATGTTTGTTAGGGTTAGTTAGTATTTGTTAGGGTTAGTTAGTTTTGGTTAGGGTTAGTTAGCATTAATGCTGGTTAGAGTTTGTTAGTATTTGTCATAGATAGTTAAGGTTGGTTACTTTTTGTTAACGTTAGTGTTTGTCATGGATAGTTAGGGTGACTTAGTGTTTGTCAGGCTTTGTTAGAGTTAGGTAGAGTTGGTTAGAGTTTGTAATTGGTTAGTTAGTGTTTGTTATGGTTCATTAGGGATAAGGTTGGTTGGTGTTTTTACATGTGGTTATCGTTAGTTATGTTTAGTTAGTATTTGTTATTATTGGTCAAGGTTGATTATGTTTAGTTAGTGATCGTTTTGGTTGGTTGTAGTTAGTTTGTGTCTGTTATGGTTGGTTAGTGTTAGCGCTGTGGCATCATCTCCTCTCTCTCCTTTCCTTCTCTAAACCCATGCAGTCCTGAAGTCTTTGGGGCTCCGCCTTTAATCTGGAGCCCAGATGGAGACGCTCTGATGCCAGGAGCTACTTCAGGAAAACTGTAACATGAACTGCGAAAAAAAGGAAGGAGGAGTGAAGCTATAAGTGGAAAAGATGAGTCAGGAAAATGTCTTTCCCAAAGTCACAGCAAAAGACAAAATCATACAACTTACATGTCTGTTGTGATTGACATGTATGAGGTGAGAGAAGAAGGAGGGAATAGGCGGGATTTGAGATGCATGAATAAATTGTTTCCATAAAATATAAGTTTTATTCAAACATGGATTTAAAACAGAGAGGAACTGACGCACTGGGAGGAGGAGGAGGACGAAGAGGAGGAGGAGGTTTAGGGTTATGGTTAGAGTAGGGGGCATTATGGAACAGGCCTTTGAGTGTTTGAAAAAGTGATGGGAGGTAGAAACATTAGAAACAGAGCAGACAGTAGAAACAGTAGAAACATAGTAGACAGTAGAAACAGAGTAGACAGTAGAAACAAAGTAGACAGTAGAAACAATAGAAACAGAGCAGGCAGTAGAAACAGTAGAAACAGAGCAGACAGTAGAAACAGGAGAAGCAGAGTAAACAGTAGAAACAGAGCAGACAGTAGAAACAGAGTAAACAGAAGAAACAGAGCAGACAGTACAAACAGAGTGACAGTAGAAACAGTAGAAACGGAGTAAACAGTAGAAACAGAGCAGATAGTAGAAACAGAGTAGACAGTAGAAATAGGGCAGGCAGTAGAAACAGAGAAGGCAGTCGAAACAGTAAAAACATAGTACACAGTAGAAATAGAGTAAACAGTAGAAACAGAGCAGGCAGTCGAAACAATAGAAACATAGTAGACAGTAGAAACAAAGTAAACAGCAGAAACAGGGCAGGCAGTAGAAACAGAGCAAGCAGTAGAAACAGTAGAAACATAGTAAACAGTAGAAACAGAGCAGACAGTACAAACAGAGTAGACAGTAGAAATATAGTAGACAGTAGAAACAGAGCAGACCTTATAAATAGAGTAGACAGTAGAAACAGTAGAAACAGAGCAGGCAGTAGAAACAGAGTAGACAGTAGAAACAGAATAGACAGTAGAAACAGGAGAAGCAGAGTAAACAGTAGAAACAGAGCAGACAGTAGAAACAGAGTAAACAGTAGAAACAGAGCAGACAATAGAAACAGAGTAAACAGAAGAAACAGAGCAGACAGTAGAAACAGAGTGACAGTAGAAACAGAGTAGACAGTAGAAATAGAGCAGGCAGTAGAAACAGAGCAGACCTTATAAATAGAGTAGACAGTAGAAACAGTAGAAACAGAGCAGGCAGTAGAAACAGAGTAGACAGTAGAAACAGAATAGACAGTAGAAACAGAATAGACAGTAGAAACAGGAGAAGCAGAGTAAACAGTAGAAACAGAGCAGACAGTAGAAACAGAGTAAACAGTAGAAACAGAGCAGACAATAGAAACAGAGTAAACAGAAGAAACAGAGCAGACAGTAGAAACAGAGTGACAGTAGAAACAGAGTAGACAGTAGAAATAGAGCAGGCAGTAGAAACAGAGCAGACCTTATAAATAGAGTAGACAGTAGAAACAGTAGAAACAGAGCAGGCAGTAGAAACAGAGCAGGCAGTCGAAACAATAGAAACATAGTAGACAGTAGAAACAGAGTAAACAGTAGAAACAGGGCAGGCAGTAGAAACAGAGCAAACAGTAGAAACAGTAGAAACATAGTAGACAGTAGAAACAGAGCAGACAGTACAAACAGAGTAGACAGTAGAAACATAGAAGACAGTAGAAAGAGAGCAGACCGTACAAATAGAGTAGACAGTAGAAACAGTAGAAACAGAGCAGGCAGTAGACACAGAGTAGACAGTAGAAACAGAGCAGACAGTAGAAATAGAGTAGACAGTAGGAACAGAGCAGGCAGTAGAAACAGAGCAGGCAGTAGAAACAGTAGAAATACAGTAGACAGTAGAAACAGTAGAAACAGAGTAGACAGTAGAAACAGAGCAGACAGTAGAAACAGAGTAGATAGTAGAAATAGAGCCGGCAGTAGAAACAGAGTAGACAGTAGGAACAGAGCAGGCAGTAGAAACAGTAGAAATACAGTAGACAGTAGAGACAGTAGAAACAGAGCAGGCAGTAGAAACAGAATAGACAGTAGAAACAGAGCAGGCAGTAGAAACAGTAGAAACAGAGCAGACAGTAGAAACAGAGTAGACAGTAGAAACAGAGTAGACAGTAGAAACAGAGTAGACAGTAGAAACAGAGCAGACAGTAGAAACAGAGCAGGCAGTAGAAACAGTAGAAACAGAGTGGACAGTAGAAACAGAGCAGGCAGTAGAAACAGTGGAAACACAGTAGACAGTAGAAACAGACTAGACTGTAGAAACAGTAGAAACAGAGTAGACATTGGGAACATCTGTTAAATGCATGTGGACGTTCAATGCACACACTGACATTCAGGAGCTGAGCTTAAAGATGGAACTGAGGTTTCGTTCAGAGAAGGAATGTGTGTGTGTGTGTGTGTGTGTGTGTGTGTGTGTGTGTGTGTGTGTGAACCACAGTTATTTCCTGGTCATTAGTTAGTGGTGAGCTGGCAGAGCTCAGAGCTGCAGAGCTTCGGTTTAACACTGAAGAGTGTCAGACTCACTGAGGGTCTGCACACTGCACTGACCTTTGACCTGAGCTGATGGAGGCGGAGTCATCCCTGTGCTCCTTACACCCATGGGTTAGCGTTTGGGGTGGGCTCAATTACCCATCTGTGCACTGGCCTCCTGGAGGGAGGGAGGGGGCTGACTATATGCTGTGCTGACTGTACTTTTGTAGGTACAGTAATAGCAACAGTTTCACTGATAAAACCCCCTGCTCTAATCCTTGATCCCTGACCCTAACATCTAATACTCCAAACCAAACTGGGAGTATTTATTCCATCTGAGTGTCCATTGAAACCGAACATGTCTTGAATCATTTTCTTCACTGTGTGATGTTTGATTCCAGGTTTCATTGAACACATGCCTGATGTTTTGTAACGGTTTTTGCTGCTTCTTGTCAATGGGTCAGAATATCAGAATAAATACTGACATTTACAACCCATGTAGTTCTGTTTGTTCAATAAGTTATATTTACAGTAATACCTCAATTTCTGAAAGACCCAACTAACTAATAATCCAAGTTACAAAATGCCTTTGCATAAAATTTTCATCTCTGAATACAAAAGAAAATTCTTTTGGAGGTGGTTTAGAAAAGGGTTATGAAACTAAACCCCCGAAACTTAAATACATTACTGTATGTACTATACGTAAATACGTATGTGCTGTACACTTGTACATAGTGTGCCTTCGACCCTCATTTGTCATAGAGTTCTAGCATGGTTCCACACTGATCATGGGAAGCGCAGGCAGCGGACAAACCCATTCATTGTGTATGTTCTACCACAGTGGAAGGGCGCAGAGCTCTGCACTCTGCTCAGGAGCGCTTGTTTCCTCCTCCTTATTAACATTAAAGTCATGGCATTTTTGATGTAAAGTTGACAGGTACATGTTCATAATGTTAGCACTTGAAACTGGTTGTATAGCTACTTGTGCCTTACACCGTACTCAGCGCTTCACGCTGAGTTAACCAGTCAGTGTGGCAGCACCTTTAGTCTTGTTAATTTTTAAAGGGTTTAATGGGTAGTATTGGGAGCCTTAGAACGAATCAGGCCTTTTACATGTAAAATGCGACTTACGAAAAAACATTACTCAACCACCTCTGGAACAAATTAATTTCGTAAATTGAGGTACCACTGTATATAGCTATATTATATATTCTACTTCAATATTCTACTGAACTGATTTAAATTCAGGGTTTGAAAGTGTGTGAAATTGTTATGCTATATTAGAAAAACTTTGACCACATCCATGTTGCACCACATTTAAAGAACACATATTTGGCATAAGTCCAGCCAATTTTCATTTTTCTATTTGCATACAGTATTGAAATACATTTCTTCATCCAACATTTGCCACGACAAAAACATCATATTCTCTTTAGAATTAAGATAATTAGATTAAAGTATGATTTTTTTCCCCTATTCCCCCATGTACAGGCTAAATTAATGTAGGTGTTTTCCACAGTTAAATAAATAAAAATGAATATTTGTCCTATAGAATTTTTATAATGCATCAAAATCAATTCTATTTTTCCATAAAATGTATGAAGATGATTATATTAATTTCACCATTAATGAGAGTTGAAATTACACATACACCTAACCAACCATTATTATAAAACACAGATTGAAATCTTATTCACTTTTATTTTTTTGACAAAAGAACTGGTGTTTCAGTAGTGACAGCACTGTTTGGATAGTCATAGCAGTATGTTAACACATATAAATGGTCACTATCACAGCAATTCTGAACTATTTTCACTAAATATTAACTCAACATGCCTTATGTTGGAAATATAACAAACACAGGATCAATAGAATATGGTAATTCATTGTAAAAGACAAGAACTGGTCTCATTTTGTGTTTCCATTTATCTGGAAAGACAAACAATAATTTTAAGTTCATATCAGAAAACTGACAAATAGAATGAAAACGCCATGCGGAGCAAGGTAACTTTGTGAATCATATGAAATCTACGATCTTGTCCAATCACAAATCCATCATTATCAGTCATTACCATGTTAAATCACCAATACATGTTGAAAACAGCAAATCTCGGCTGTGACCTTGGTGCAAAAAATTCAATATGGCTTCAAACTGGAAGTAGTGAGTCGATTCAGCTGAAATGTTTCCTCCTTATATGTGTCTCCTTCTACATGCCAAATTTCAGAACGATCTGTCAAGAATTGGTGACACCAGCGTGAGAAAAGTGGAAATGTGCACACACAGACAGACAAACAGACAACATAACTTCATGAATCTCTGATTCGTAAACTTAATGAACCAATATAGAACAAACCAATATATTCATATAGAAAGATATAGATATAATATTTCATCTTGGTGTTTAGGCTCTGCTACATATTCAGCACAATTAGAAAACTATCATTATCCCTTAAGAGCAGGGACATAGATATCTAATAATAATCATCATCATCATCATCATCATCATAATATTTAGACCATACTATGATATTTGTGTACATGTAAAGTCTGAATACCTAATTACCTATGCCAAGGAGGTATTAAATTCGGGTCTGTTTGTTTGTCTGTCTGTTTGTTTGTCTGTTTGTTTGTTTGACTGTCAGCAGGATTACACAAAAAGTTCTGAACGAATTTTGATGAAACCTTCAGGAATGATAGAGAATAGGTCAAAGAAGAACCCATTAGACTTTGAGCAATGAAGGTCAAAGATCAAGGTCACCTTATGGTCAACATCTAAAACACATCAGTGGTAATATCTCAGGCTTCATACAAGATAGAATCTCACAGTTTTTTGCATTCACATCATCTCGCCTTCAGACAGTTCTAGCCATTTTGGCCAAACATAGATAAACCAGCTAACCAGCAGTAAACCAGATAGAAAAACATCAAAACCAGTTCAGAAGCAGTAAATTATAAATCCAAATATTGTAAATAATGTAAACTACTTTAAAAAGGCAAATACTGTTTAAAATTCTCATTATATTTTCTCTATTCATATTGTAAGGATCAGAATATGTTTTTCTGCCCTCATACTTGCACTTTACATTAGCTACTGTAATTGTAGAATTTCTCTCATAGTGGAATAAATAAAGTCTTATTCTATTCTAAACCAGCTATATAAACCAGTTAACCAGCAGTAAACCAGATGCTTTAACAGATATGTCACAGTTTAATTATCTACAGTAGCATAATTTGCCAAACATTGCTACATTTAAGTTCAGTTAGCTATTGTTAGTAACATAATTTTTTTTTTATATTATTAAAGGCTACAAACCTCTATAATTGGATTATTCTTCTGCCTCCTCTTTTCTTTACTTTGAAACTGTGCAGGTTAGGACTTGGTAGACCTTTTCAAGCTGATAAATTCTGCTCCTTTACATGTATGTTTACTGCAGACGAGGCTAACACCAGGCTAAGCTAACAACTGGCTAGGCTACATGTGTCTGACTCTGCACTTTGCTCTGTCTCTGTTTACCTGAAAAGGACCCGACTTGAGGAAAAAAACAAAAACTGAAGCACAGCTGCCACTCAGGGTTAGGGCACAGGTCAGTGTCCAGGTCAGGGTTAGGGTCAGGGTATGGGTCAGTGTTAGGGTCTGGGTTTTTGTTAGGGTACATGTTAGTGTTAGGGTCACGGTTAGGGTCAGGGTTAGGTTCAGAGTCAAGGGTCAGGGTGAGGGTTAGGTTCAGGGTTAGGGTCAAGGTGAGGGTTAGGTTCAGTGTCAGCGTTAGGTTTACCAACCTGTTTGCACTAAAGGTTTTGTCTTTCATGGAAATCGCGTTTGCCTCCAGTTTGAATGTGAATGAATTTGAAACACATGCACCTGTGTGTGTGGTGGCAGAAGAAAATATAAATATATTAATGTAGCACAAACAAAGTGATTTATCCAACTCCAAAGTACTTTTAGTGACAGAAACAGTATCTATATTTAACACGTCTGAAAGGGAGGGGCCTAGGGTTTGGATATATACTGTAATTACACACACATGGAAGTGGTCTACTGTCGCCAGAATTGTGACTTGGGAATGATGAAATAAGAAGGAGAGAACTTATTTTTCACTGTTGTATGAACATTTTTGGAATGATGGAAGGAAAAACTATTGATCCCCCCCCCCCACACACACACACACACACACACACCACCACCACCACACAAAAGCAATTTGTAGGACTTACACAAAATGTATTTTTTTTCTCCACTTGACGTGATGAATGTCATTAAAATTAAGCAAATACATTAGGCTACAGTGCATACATTAAATCCAACCACCCCCATGTCGTCAACCCCCCACCTTTAAAATGCCACTTTTGTAGAATCTGTAGATGAATAAGGGGATGATTTAGGTCTAGTCACAGTCATCAGTACTTTCTGTGACTAAGCTCCTCCCACCTTAAATGAGTTTGGGCCAGAGCAGTTTTTACAACGGGCTGTCGCCATGGTGATAAGACATGCAAAATCATCATATAACTGGGGTGGTCTCCAATGCTATGTACTGTACCTGTAGTCATCATGTCTATACATGTGCTGATGTCATCATACATATGAGTGTGCTAATGTCATCATATATGTGTGTGCTGATGTCATCATATATGTGTGTGTGCTGATGTCATCATATATGTGTGTGTGCTGATGTCATCATATATGTGTGTGTGCTGATGTCATCATATATATGTGTGTGTGCTGGTGTCATCATATATATATATATATATATATATATATATATATATATATATATAATTATTATTATTATTATTATTATTATTATTATTATTATTATATAATATATATTAATTATTCTTTTCTTGTGGTTAACATTCCAAATAATTCTACATAACCTATAAGCTATGTCTCCAACAGCAGGTATGCACTGAGTATTATGGTTTTGTATTAACTATAACAGCAGGTATGCACTGAGTATTATGGTTTTGTATTAACTATAGCAGCAGGTATGCACTGGGTATTATGGTTTTTCATTCTGACTCACATATGTGCTGACATACATTAATGTGGCTTTATGCTCCCAATTTCAATGTACACATACCAACATGGAGCTGCCCTGAACTTTGCCTGTCAGTAAATCACAGCAGGGAAAAAAAACAGCGCATCAGCCAACGCAACAGGCCGATACCAATACATGAAAAAAACCTTAGTATCAGCTCAATATATGGGTCAGCCCTTGTATTGGCCAATCATTAGTGTCCACCTCTTCCTGTGTTTGTGAGGCTGAACACCTGGTCTGTGGTTGTGGTGAACACATGAACCCACGTCTGTTTGGAATAAACAACAATAAAAGAAAGAGTGTGACCTGGTTTTGTTGAATGTTAAACAGGAGCATGTTGTCATTAGCAACAGCAGAGCAGGAGGCTGGGATCAGTGCGCTTCCATGGCTTTGTGTGGTCAACAGGTGGAAGAGGGTCAGTCTGATGTTCCTGGAAGGTTCTCAACAAAGAGTATGAGAGGAACACAGAGCTGTGGAACTGGGGTTCATCTATGTGTGTATCTATTGTGTGTTCTATGATGAACACACAATTGTTATTATTATTATTATTAGTAGTAGTAGTAATAATAATAATAATCTAATTTTATATATATATATATATATATAAAATATGGCGTCATATGACGTCAAATCGTGTTGTGATGGAGCCATAGGTGTTGACCCATCTGATGTGTGAAGGTGAGATGATGTGAATAAAAAAACCCACCAGATTCTATCTTGTCTGAATCCTGAGATATTACCACAGATGTGTTTTAGCTGTTGACCTTTAGTGTGACCTTGACCTTTGATCTTCATTGCACAAAATCTAATGGGTTTTTCCTTGACCCATTATCTATCATTCTTTTTTTTTTTTGTCTGCATTTGTTCTCATTGTTTAACACCACATAGAGGGTGTCAACATTGTTTGAGATCAATGCATTTTTTAGTCTTGCAGCCAAATATTTTAATATTTAGTGCATGTGTGTAACCACCATCGGTCCTCCCTGAAAGCTGAGCAAACATCCTTTATTAGAACTCACTATTATAAGTCAGGGAGGGCAGTGCTACACCTCAGTGATGTGTGGGGGAAACAAAGACTGGACAGGACAGACAGGACGAACAGGGAAAGAAGTTAATAGGCGGTGCTATTGCAGTTAAAGATTGTAAGGTGGTGTGTTATTTCCAACTATTATCTGTCCATCAATAAAAATAAATAAATAAATCGAAAAAAGAGAAGGAATCCTAAACAGCACAAAAGAAAAAGAGATTCGATAAATAAATAATTAAACAAAAATGGTAGTGAGCACCATAGTTGTGGATGACTTGATAGTGGAAAATTGAATGCAATAGAATAGAATAGAATAGAATAGGCGAGAAGGGGACACTAGTGCAAGAAGAGAATGAGTTTAGGGTAGAAATTCTGGAGAGATTCTCAGCACATTCTGGCGGGTCCCATCATTCACTGAAATGGGACTCGGCAGTAGCTGACGAGACCCGATCAAACATGCAAGTGTGAAGGACCCCGAAGCCCAGAATAGCAGTCACGGCAAGGCAGGACCAAGCCATCCCGGGTTAGGGTTAGACACAGTTCAGGCCAGACACAGGGGCTGAGCGGCCCACCGAAGGGGCGGCACCCAGCTCATCACAAGGCAGGCCATCACTGGGAGCCGGTCAGAGGACAATGGGGCTGGGAACCGATGCGAGCCCAGAGGGTAAAAATGGACAGTGTGTTGGGGCCCGGTGACAGGGAGGCACCCCGCACGCCCCCCGCACGCCCCCCGCACGCCCCCCGCACGCCCCCCGCACGCCCCCCGCACGCCCCCCGCACGCCCCCCGCACCGGCCCCAGGCGAGCGCAGTACACCCAGGGCCCCCACCCCCCCGCAATGCGCCCCAACACCCCACCAGGAAAGAGCCACCACACGCCATCATTCTTGAAAGATTCATCAAAATCCGTTCAGTCTTTTTGCATAATCCTGTCGACAGACAAACAGACAGACAGACAGACCAACAGACCAAAATGTAATACCTCCTTGGGGGAGGAAATAATAATAATAATGATGGATTAGATTTCTATAGTGCTTTTCAAGGTGCCTAAAGTGTCTTACATAATTTGCTCTCACACATTCTCCCTCTGATGGTGTTAAACTACATCTGAAAGCAGAATAATGTGTTAATTTCAAGTATCTCATGTCTTCTTTTCATTGAATCTGGAATATATTGGAAGACTCGTGCTGTCAAATGATTAAATATTTAATCAGATTAATCACATGGTTGCTGTGAATTAATTTTCAGTAAGTATAATAAAATGTTTATTTTTAATCTATATTATTATTACCCCACCCCTGAAGGGGAGAAGAATATTGTTTTTGGCATACAGGTGGGATCAATGGCTGTCTTACAAACTGCTCTGCACATAATCGGCCAGTGCTATGACCAATCAGAGCAATGAACAATCTGACATATACAGAGTGAAGAAAACAATCCTAAACTAGCATTTATCTCATGTAAAATCCTATAGGCTAAGCTAATTAATGTTAACACACCAGTAACAGTGGAGGAAAAATATCCAACCAGGTCCGTTTACATGCTGCTAATCTGACCACAGACTGTATATAGGTTCTTACTTCTTCTGCAATCTACTGAGGCTCTATGCAGTGTGCCTAGACTCCAATATGGAGGTGGTCAAGTTCACTAGGCTACTCGTTTCACCCATCACCCAAAAACATGTTTGTTAGGGCAGTGTACAATGGCAAATAAAGTACTTTCTTTTCCTTCCATAGAAAAGACATGGCATCCACCCTGGGAGCTGGTCAGTAATGTATCACGTGAACATGGCAACAAAACGCGTGCTGAAAATGATTCAATACACATGCCACACCTCTAGGTGTGCTGTAAGACAGTCCCAGAGGATCCACCAGAACAATAGAAGAAGTAAAGTGCATGTGCATACTAGCTTATACAGTACCAGCACCAAACACACACTGGAAATAAACAACAACAACCAGATGGTGTGTGCTGTTCGTCTTGTTGGTTTAACATCAGTAGATTTTCCTTCAATAACACCAGTAAACTTAGCAGTGACTGCAGCTCTACTACTACCACTACTCTGATGTCCACCATGATGGACACTGTCTGGTTTATGAATGAATGTAGCGTGCAGCTGCTATTTGTTTTGGTCATGTGGTTATGATGTAGGCGTTTCACTCCATTTGACCCATCCACACAGCAACGTAATGACACCATTGTCTGATCTTTCCACTCTGGAAAGATATTGTTTTGGGGCACCCAGACGACGTTGCTGTGTGGACGGGGCCTAAGAGGTAGGGCAAACCAGGTCAAATGTGTGTGAGGGGTGCAGGGTTTGTTGTCCCTGGCACCACTTGTTTAATTTTTCATGAGCAAACAGACACAAGAAAGAAGTGACTATATCTGTGTTGCAAGCTCAGCACAGACCCTTACTAAGCACCAAGTGTGCCAAAAACATAAAATCAAACAATCACACAATCAAATGGAACCCAAAACATTACCCCTCTCCCCTTCAGGGGCAGGGCAATATTGTCAAAACATTTTCTTCAAGGACAGAGGGCACCACCGTAACCGGAAACAAATTCCTATGTGTACACATACATGGCTGATTCTGATAATTACAGTTATTTTTTGTCTATTTCATCAATTTGAGCTGTAAATAATATGTTTTGGATGTTTTATCACATTTGGGGGTGTTTTGTTGTGTATTTTAGAAGGGTTTTAAAATATGTTATGGATTTTTCATAACTTTTTTGTCTTAGTTTGTTATTTTTGTGAATTTCACTGGATTTTGTGTATTCTGTGGGAAATTTCAGTAGCACCCCCCCCCCCCCAAAAAAACCCAAACAAACAAACAAAACAAAACAGTTGACCGACATAAAATGTTTTGATCATGATTAATTGAAATGAATCCAAAGCAATCATGTGGTTGATCTGATTCAGTCATTTGACATGACCTTTAAAATTATGGACACTAACAAAAATCTGCACATTGTATCAAAAGAAAATTCAGGGACTAGTACTTGTCTCTAAAATGTGCCAAAAACATACTATTACTTTCACTTAATTATGTTGAAAATTTTTATTAGATCAATCACGATGATGCATTAATTATGCATAAATGTGTTCATTTTGAATACACAGAATATACATTGGGTTTTTTTCTGCTGTAATTTCATTTTATTTTTGTAAATTAAGTTTGGCCCTAAATTATACATATGAAATAAACATTCATTTTACATTTTGCATTTTTTAACCATTTAAATTATCTGTATTGATCATGATGGCACGACATTTTCAATGCAAAAAAAAGCAAAATTTTTTGCATGATTTATGCCTTAATGTCTCATGGATCAAAAACAGTGGTTATAATAAAAGTAATAGTATGTTTTTGACACATTTGGGTGACAGATGAGTCTGGTAGTTTTCTTTTCTTTACAATGTGTACATTTTAATTGGTGTCAATAATTTTAACCCATAAAGATTCAAACAGCCAAACCATTTCCAGACTGGTTGATCCCCTAATCCTTTCAATCCATGCAAATAATTGGTACAAAATACAAATTTTCATTTTTTCATAGTCATTTTAGTCACTATTATGACATTTAGAGGCTCTGTAGTTACCATGGAAACACCATCATCTTCTGCAGCATTGATTCACCTATAAAACCCATGGACTTGGATCAATGACAGTGAATGGACACACTTTTACATTCAATTAGCAATATCTTTACTGAAAAACAAAGTTTTTCTTAATTTTTCTGTTTTGATTAATCTTGAATTCAAATTTTCATGAACATTTACATTATCTGCGATGAAACAGAAAAATACACGATTTACACCAAGAAATGCAGGAGATAATATTGTGTAAAAATACAAAATATTTTTTTCATATCAATATATATATATATATATATATATATATATATATTTTTTTTTTTTTTTTTTTTTACACACAAACAAAATTTCACTATTTCTACCATCAGTAAAGAAAGGTCGAAATAATGAAAATATATTTTTGGAACTGCCACTACAGTGTTTTTCCACATGAAAAGCAAAGTGTGCATAAAAAGTGCACTTGGATACTAGAGGGTTAAGAACTAAGGACCTGTTGGTGCGTCCTGGTGGCATGCACGATTCAAGATGATGTACGAGCAAGATGGAGCCTCTGAAACTGCATTTACATGTGTGTGGACAGTGTAGATGAAAAAACTAATCTTGTAAAGTCAGTCACGTTGAAAACAAATGTAAAACCAAAGTTATCAGACACTATACAAACAGAATTTTTTGGCAATACTGTCATTACATTTGGTGTAGGTAGATATGGAAAAAACTGGAGAGAAAAAAAATGTTTCTGTTTTAGACCAAACATCGGTGAATTTTGTTACATATTATGATATATTTAATAGTATATTCTATAGTTGTAACAGTATATTCTATAGTTGTAACACTATATTCTATAGGTTTCTGGCTGTATACATGGTTGACTGAACATGTTTGTTCTATCATATTGTGACAGCAGTTTGTTTTTGAAATACTTGAAAATGCCTGGGGTATTACCTGTATTTCATTTAAATATTAGTATATTACATTGTTATTTACTAAATTTAAAATTACAGTTTTGAACTTTTGTAGTCATATGTTCATTCTAAGTGGATTTGGCGAAAAACAGTAAAACAAAAAAAGAGGACCCCCCCCACACACACACTTTTTGTTTGATTATAGGTTTAGTTTTTTTTAAACAGCATGTCAAATAACTGCATTCACAAAGGTGAGGTTCAGCTAAAAAAAAATCATATCAAATAAGTCAAGATAAAAACATTTTGGATGATATATATGAAGGTAACATCAAAATGATTCAAAAATGGCTAAATACACTCACACTCCTGAGGGTTAAACAAATCATCTTGCAGTTGTACTTTCTATAAATGCATTTCTAAAAGCCCAGACTGGTTTGATGCTAATCTCCATAGTTTGCATGTTCATGGAGTGACAAGGGTGTCTTTATGGGCTCAACTGTCACCTTTATCAGGATGCCAGAGTTTGGGAAATCTGTCGTGTTGGGTTTGTGAATATCAGAGGGTGAGTGGAACAAAGAGCTGCTTCACAGAAACAGGAAATGACAGTGACAAAGGGAGCCTGTTGATGAGCCACAGATCTGCCTCATGAAAACCACACATATATCTTGCTGTTGCAACAAATCACTCAAAACACACTGTTGTTTTTGTATGTCTGCTGTCTCACACCACTGTATTCATTTTTACATTATTATATTTACATTTAGTTTTCATACTGACCCACGACATACAAGGATATGTTTTATGCTTTTAAACCTGAAATACTTCTGTGTTTACAGTAATGACAGACTGATATATCAGCAGCCCAATATTTCTGGTTTTGGTATTGGCCTATTGTGTTGGGGCAAAAAAAGAGAGAAAAATTAATGGTGTTTTTGTAAAGCCCTGTGAGATGACTTTGTTGTGATTTAGGGCTTTATAAATAAAATTGAATTGAATTGAAAAGGGGGGGGGACAGAAGAGAAAGGGGGGCAAAAAAGGAGAGGAAAAGGAATGAGAGAAAAAGGAAAAAAGAGAAAAGAGTGGAAGAAAACGGAAAAGGAAAAATGCAAGAGAAAAAGAAAAGGGGTACAAAAAAAGAAGAGAAAGGGGAAGAAAATGGGGAAAAAGAAGGAAAAGAGAAAAAAAGGGAGAAAAGAAAAGAAAACAGGAAAAAGAAGAGAAGACAGAGAGAAAAGGGAAAATGGTATAAAAAGGAGGAGAAAAGAAAAAAGAAAGAAAAACAAATGGAAAAAGAAGAGAAAAAGGGAACAAAGAAAAAATTGAACAGTAAGGAAAAAAAGAAAAGAGATGAGAAAAAAAGAAATTGTAAGAATGTAGAAAATGTAATAAATGTGATGGGATCTATTCTGGAACACCTCACAACTAATCTGAACATTTCATGTAACTTGGTCTAGTAGTTTTTGTGTAAAGTTGCTGAAAAACAGAAAGACATACAAAACAACTATCCAAAAAGATATTGCCAATGTCCCTGTGCTCATCCAGACGTCACAGCTGTGATGTCTTGCTATCAACAAAAGGGAGTCATTCAATAGATCCTAAAATCAGAATTGAAATCCCATGAGAATTGAGGGAGGAGAAGAGATTTTAATGGATTGTGGACGACGCCGACGACCAATGGACGGACAGTTCATATCGAATTCGTCCAGATGAGCTAAAAACCACAATACCCTTGTCTTCCATTTTGAGGGGGAGGGGTAAGAAGCAGAAAACAGCAGGAAAAAACATAGGAAAGAAAAACACAAAAGAAGAAACAGAGGGGAAAACAGCAGGTGTATGTTTGTTCATATGTAGTAGTTTAACTGTCACTAGTTAGCTCATCTGCACGAAGTGATGACTTATTGCCATTGCGCTTCATCCGTCGTCGTCGTCCACAATTCTGATTGATTCATTAGATAGATCTAAGCATTAAGCACAACGTTTAATTCTTTTAACAATGAGTGTTCTAGTTTGATTCTTTTAACAATGAGTGTTCTAGTTTGATTCTTTTAACAATGAGTGTTCTAGTTTGATTCTTTTAACAATGAGTGTTCTAGTTCGATTCTTTTAACAATGAGTGTTCTAGTTCAATTCTTTTAATGAGTGTTCTAGTTTAATTCTTTTAACAATGAGTGTTCTAGTTTGATTCTTTTAACAATGAGTGTTCTAGTTCGATTCTTTTAACAATGAGTGTTCTAGTTCAATTCATTTAACAATGAGTGTTCTATTCGATTCTTTTAACAATGAGTGTTCTAGTTTGATTCTTTTAACAATGAGTGTTCTAGTTTGATTCTTTTAACAATGAGTGTTCTACTTTGATTCTTTTAACAATGAGTGTTCTAGTTCGATTCATTTAACAATGAGTGTTCTAGTTCGATTCTTTTAACAATGAGTGTTCTAGTTCGATTCTTTTAACAATGAGTGTTCTAGTTCAATTCATTTAACAATGAGTGTTCTATTCAATTCTTTTAACAATGAGTGTTCTAGTTTGATTCTTTTAACAATGAGTGTTCTACTTTGATTCTTTTAACAATGAGTGTTCTACTTTGATTCATTTAACAATGAGTGTTCTACTTTGATTCTTTTAACAATGAGTGTTCTAGTTCGATTCTTTTAACAATGAGTGTTCTATTCGATTCTTTTAACAATGAGTGTTCTAGTTCGATTCTTTTAACAATGAGTGTTCTAGTTTGATTCTTTTAACAATGAGTGTTCTAGTTTGATTCTTTTAACAATGAGTGTTCTAGTTCGATTCATTTAACAATGAGTGTTCTAGTTCGATTCTTTTAACAATGAGTGTTCTAGTTCGATTCTTTTAACAATGAGTGTTCTAGTTCAATTCATTTAACAATGAGTGTTCTATTCAATTCTTTTAACAATGAGTGTTCTAGTTTGATTCTTTTAACAATGAGTGTTCTACTTTGATTCTTTTAACAATGAGTGTTCTACTTTGATTCATTTAACAATGAGTGTTCTACTTTGATTCTTTTAACAATGAGTGTTCTAGTTCGATTCTTTTAACAATGAGTGTTCTATTCGATTCTTTTAACAATGAGTGTTCTAGTTCGATTCTTTTAACAATGAGTGTTCTAGTTCGATTCATTTAACAATGAGTGTTCTAGTTTGATTCTTTTAACAATGAGTGTTCTAGTTCAATTCATTTAACAATGAGTGTTCTAGTTTGATTCTTTTAACAATGAGTGTTCTAGATTGATTCTTTTAACAATGAGTGTTCTAGATTGATTCTTTTAACAATGAGTGTTCTATTCGATTCTTTTAACAATGAGTGTTCTAGTTTGATTCTTTTAATGAGTGCTCTAGTTTTGTCAGGATCGGGGTGAGGTGAAGGAGGACTCCAATGCACAGTACTGAAGGGAAAAATAATTTAATAACAAAACTAAGAAACATAAAGACAAGACAGACAAAACCTGGGAACAGATGACCAGAGTCCGTGGTGATGATGAATGTCCGGGTTATGGTGATTGAGGAGATGATGAAAACTGTCTGGGTTATGGAAATGACATCACTGAATGGTCCCGCACTGGCAACTGCAAGCCTTACTGCTTTTATAGCCACAGATGAGGAACGGCTTGCAGCTGCGCAGTGCGGGACCAGGTGAGTGTGGAGAGCACTGGGGAAAAGGTCACTGGAGCAGAGGTCATGACAAGTTTAGATCATCCAATGACTGAAAGGTTGGCGGTTCCAAGGTGGAACCATTTACCATTAGTTTTCGAGTTATGTTGTACACAAACCAACAAACAAACATTCTTGGCTGAAGTATTAAGCCAGAAGGAAACAAATTGCCAAACTACTGCCTCTTTCAGAACACCTTTGAAACAGAACCATATGTAGAAGGTATCATGTCCAGGCAGTATAAGAGTTCCTTCTCTAAAGTCAGATGTGGGGTGGCCCCTCTAACCATAGAAACAGGCAGGTATACAAACACCCCAGCAGAAAGCCCACTCTGTACCTTATGTAGCAGCAACTCTGTTGAGTCTGAGTGCAACATTTTAATGCTCTCGATGACCAAAACAAATTGATCACAATTCTATCCAGTAAATATTGTACATTGAAATGTGCCAAAGTCTGCCACCTCATTTTTAAAAGAAGGTTATATTTTCTCAGCACTGGTTCATGAAATGGTGTACTAGTTCACCCTCTGATTATTGTGGATTATGTGTATGGTAATATCTTCATATTCTTGTATTTTTTAAGTCCTATTGTTTTTATTTCTATATGCTAGTATAATAAGGTACTCTAAGGTTCCATGATATCGTTAAGGTGTCTCACAACTCCTTGTGAGTGGTCCTCAAACCTATAATAATGTATTTATAATGTGCTTTTTATTATGTTAAGTTTGTGGGGTGACATGATAATAAAGCTTTCTTCTTCCTTTTCTTTCTTTCTTTCTTTCTTTCTTTCTTTCTTTCTTTCTTTCTTTCTTTCTTTCTTTCTTTCTTTCTTTCTTTCTTTCTTTCTTTCTTTCTTTCTTTCTTTCTTTCTTTCTTTCTTTCTTTCTCCACACATTTATGTCCTCAAAATTTGAGGACACACTAGCCTTGGATGTTTTCTCTTTAATATATTGTGACAGCAGAGGATCTTGGTCTATTTATAGACAGTGAGTTTGATGTTTTCCACAGCAGATAGAAAGTCCAGCCTCAGGACCCACAATGCACTGCTCTAGTATGTTCTACAAATGGGTCCTGAACCAGCCTAAGTAGTCTACCTAGGGCCCCTTACCAGTCTATGTCGTCTAAATATGGTCCTGAACTAGCCAATGTGGTCTACGCAGGGTCCTGAATCATGTGGTCAACATAGGCTCCTGAACCAGTACGTGTGGTCTATGTAGGGTGCTACAGATGACATGGTACTACAGAGGTTGGGGTACTACAAAGTTATAGAGGAAAGTATCTGGTAGATGGACTGACAATGGTCTGTCTTTCTGTCCATCTGTCTGACTGTGTACTACATTACTCAAAATATCATGGACAGATTTTGATGAAACTTTCAGGACAGCTTGGGAATGACACAAGGACCAATACATTACATTTGACATTGTGGTAAATGGAGAATACATTTTAAAGTGATCCAGAATCCAGGATCTCTTCCAGATCTTCACCAAAGTCTAATCAATTGGTCCTTGTATCAATCCCAAGCTATCCTGACAGTTTCATTGAAATCCATCCATAACTTTTTGAGTTATGTTGTACACTAGGGCATTAACAGAAACATCGACTAGTCGATATGTTGACTCCCATAGCACAAGTCGACTTAAAGTTTTCTTTTTCTCCCTCCCTCTCCCTCTCCCTCTCCCTCTCCCTCTCCCTCTCCCTCTCCCTCTCCCTCTCCCTCTCCCTCTCCGTCTCCCTCTCCCTCTCACTCTCCCTCTCTCTCGGCAAGTAAACATAGACCAGTCAGCCCTAAACTAGAGGAGATATGGCTGCTGAGGGAAAACAGCGGGTGGTGGGTCTGACAAAACAAAAGAGAGTGACAGACAAATATTGCATGTGTGGAAATACTTCACCTTAGATGAAAAAAAAATGGCACGGCCATCTGAAGAGGCATGCGCTAGCTAACCTGAGTGATATGAGCAGCAGCATAGACGATGTGCATTAAGACAATACACTCTTTTTTTTCCAAACACCATTTGGACAAGCATGGTGTGTGTCTTGGTGGCCGCTGACTTAAACCTTTTGCACTTATTTAAAAAAAATAATAAAAATCAATGTGTTAGCCTTTGTGTTGTTAAAATGCTGATGCTTGTGTCTTGTCAGTGGACATTGTTAGTTATGTTAGTTAATGAACAACTTTAATACAAGTTGCTCATTGCTGGACAGACGTGTGTCCATGTTGTTCCTCCGCTGACAATGTGATGTCGTAATCACGACCCGTTGACTTGAGTTCAACTTTATTGACAGATAAGTCGACTTGAAAATAACTGAAGTCGTTAATATCCAATTGTACACAGACAGACAAACAAACAAACAGAGACAGACAGATAAACACAGGTAAAAACATAACCTCCTTGGGGGAGTTAATTATTCCATCTGTCTGTCTTCCTGATCGCAACATAGGTCAAAACGTTATGGACGGATTTGGCTGAAATTTTCAAGAAATTCTGATATGGGAACAAGGAACACGTGATTACATTTTGGTGGTGTTCAGTGGAGGGATGTGTGTGTGTGTGTGTGTGTAGGGGGAGGCACACACTTCTGTTTCGGGGCGGGGCTGATCTGCCTTGTCGGAGTCTGCACTCTCCAAATGCTCTTCTAGTTTTTGTTTTTCATCCCAAATCAATGGTTTGTGTACATTACAACTACAGCATTTAAAGGGTTAAAATGTGACAATTATTGAATATTTGGTATTTTTATTTACAGCTCAAATTGATAAAATAGGAAAAAATTTAAAAGAGTTAAAAACAAACTGATTTATTTATTTTTCCTAAAAATTTCAGCCATATAACTCAAAAAGTTATGTTGCACACACACAGACAGATAAATGCCAGCACAAACATAACTCTGCCATTCCTTAAGACTAATCACAAAAGTACATGTAAATATGATCCATTTCATCCAAAACATTATAGGCAATAAGAAAACTGTAGGAACCTTTCAGTTCCACAAAAATAATCAGTCCTTTTAGTAGAATGATGGCATCACTTTTCAAGAAGCAGCTCTTGTTTTCTTATTCCTTGCTATTGTTGCAGTTAAAATGAATCAAATACTAAAACAAGCTGACATTAATGTTACAGATTGAAGGTTTCGGATCATTGGTGAAAAAAAGTCAGTCCATTTACATTCACATCTAAGTCCAGCTATTGTCAATAATTGAGCTAAGGATTTAACTGGAGTTTTTGAGAAATCTTAGTTTACATGCACAGCAAGAGAAGGAATTATTATTCAACTCCCAGACATGAGGTAGCCCTACATGTGCTTTTGCATTAGCATTCTGCCAGTCAGCGCCATAGAACCAAAACTATAAGGAAAATAAAGGTGTCTGATTTGAAGCAGACATAGTAAGAGGAGCACAACACCCAGAGAAGATATGGACCATAATGGAATGGTCTGCACTTATATAGTTCTTTTCCACCTTCATGGAGTTCAAAGCACTTTACATTAGCCTCACATTCACCCATTCACACACACTCATACATCAGTAGTTTTCTGAGGTTCTGCCTGACCCTAATGGGAGCCTAACTTAGGGTTCAGTGTCTTGCCCAAGGATACTTCCACATGTTGACAGACAGAGTCGGGACATGAACCGCTGACCCTCCAGTCCTTGGATGAGACGCTCTACCAACTGAGCCACAGCTGCCGTCAACCATGAAGATATGGACCACAACCATGCAGCAGCTCAGTGTATTTCATATGTACTGTAAACTCTGAGTTATTACAGTAACATGCATGTTATCATGCCATGTCCCTGGTCACTTCCGGAAGGGGGCGTATCCAGGCCAGTCAGTAGTTGAGCTAAGGTTCTGTGGTGACTACATGCTTGAAGAAGCTCGATTAGAACCACATTATCTGACTTAGTTAGTCCATCCTCTAAAACTCCAGTTCAATTTGATTACAGTCCGGCTAAGGTGACTTTATTAATATCTGACACCATCATAACCAACACTCGTTCCCCACAGGAATGTGTTTTATTTCCTCTGCTTTTTATCATATGCACAGGCAGCTGCAGATCATCACAGGTGGACAGTTATTTCGTCAAATTCTTGGATGATACAGCCCTTTTTACACTTCTGCATGGTCCACAGTCAGACCATAGCACTTTCTCAGCACTTTCCGCTGATGCCCTCAGGGCAATGCTATTATGCTCTTCTGAGAAAAACAAATCACTTTTCGAACAAATTTTTCCCTTTAGTTGTTTCATTATTGAGGAGTCACACCTCTGACAACCTGGATGGATCTAATGTATATGTGTGTGTGTGTGTGTGTGTATGAAATGTGTTTGCAGTACATGCGATGAACTGTAAATTAAATTGCCCATATGGGACAAATAAAGTTTTCTTGACAATAATTTTAATTTCTCTAAGTAGATGTAAACGTACTGAGTAGGGATTCCAGACTTCACAAGCTTTGGGCTGGTTTCCTCTTGACCTGGTTTATTCCTCTCTGACCAGACGTGTTGTCTATCTTCTGTTTCCACAGGACATGAGAGCTTTAACTCCCGCTCCTTGACCCTGCAGGCCCAGAAGAAAATTCTGAGTAAGATGGCGACCATGGTGGTGGCCAACATGCTGACAGACGACACCAGCAGTGAGATCCTGGATGAGCTCTACAAGGCTAGTAGGGAGTTCACAAAGAGCAAGAAGGAGGCTCACAAAATCATCAAGGACGTCATCAAGATAGCCCTGAAGATCGGCATCCTGTACCGCAACCACCAGTTCAGCACCGAGGAGTTGGACACAGTGGAGCGCTTCAAGAAGAAGATGAACCAGGCCGCCATGACGGCGGTGTCCTTCTACGAGGTGGAATACACCTTTGACCGGAGTATTCTGTCAGAGTTGCTCCTGGAGTGCAGGGACCTGCTGCACACGCTGGTGGAGCAGCACTTGACCGTACGCTCCCACGCACGCATTGACCACGTTTTCAACCATTTTGCCTGTGGGGAGTTCCTGTCTGAGCTATACGGGGGCGCAGAGGAGTACAGACTGTCTCTGAGGAAGATCTGCAACGGCATCAATAAACTGTTGGATGAAGGAACGCTTTAACCTTTAACCTTTCAGTCCTGGCTCATGTCACCTTCAGCTCTTCTACTTCCTTATACATTTTTTCAGCTCGTCTCCTTCTGTTTCTTCTTCTCATTCATCTGTCCCTTTCAGCTGCTGTAATTCAGTGATGGAATTGTTTCTAAGATTTTGTTTTAGTGTTTTTCTGCTGGATATTTGGAGTCTGTCTCATGTTTGCATTGTAACATTCTGTGTCATCCTGTTTCTGTGCAAATGTGGACTGTACCAATGGTAAAAACTGAGAAGCAAACAAAAAAACAATGAGTATCTTTAGTTATGAAACATGATGGGTACTGGTAGATGGTGTGTTTGTGTGTGTACACATCTGTATGGAATAAGCTTGAATCCTAAGTTTGTACTAAAGACCACCCAGGACCTGGTCTCTGTATCGTTATTGTGTCCATCTTCTACAGAAGGGTGCAACATTTTTCTTTTATTAAAGAGTTCTTGTAACCATTTCCTTTGCATTTTTTTCTCGTCTTTGGCAAAAAACTGAGGCCAGTGCTGTCATACATCTGTCTTACATTCAGGTGTAATACTGCTGTTGGACACAAGATGCTGCTCTAAACTTATGCTGAATCCATCCGCCTGGCTCACAGAGGCAGTAGTTGACCAGTACTGCCACTGGTAGACCCCCTGGTCTGCCCTGGACACCGCTCCTTGTTGGACAGACCATGAGCACCTCTCCAAGGAGGCGTCCAGGAACCCCTACCTGAGGCCCCTCAGCTGGTTCAGAGCAGCAGTTCTAATCTATATATGTACGTGTAAAAACATGTAAAAACTTGACTGTTCATGCAAAACCCGTTGAATCTTATCTACTAACGCCACATTTCCACTAGTAATGGCTCAACTCAACTTTCTTTGTTACATTTCCATTGTGAAAAAGAACCTGGAACCATAGTACCCGGTACTAGATTTTTTGTTTTGCCTCCGCCAAGGTTCCAAGCGATACTAAACCATGACGTATCAACCCTGCAGACACTGATTTGTCAGACAATTGTCTCTGTGACTCTGTCCTTTTACAAAATACAGATGTGGAAGTTGACAGTAAATTTATTAGCACATTAATTCACAATATGACAGCCCATAATACTACACCTTGGTCGATTCAGGAGATTGAGTCTTTGATGGACAAGACAACATGAAATGAATGAGTTTATGAACAACAGAAGACACAGAAGTAATGCACCACATCACTATGATGACCAGGTACTGTAAAGTCAGTACTATCCTGTAATGGAAATGTCAACACAGACCAGGAGGGTCTATATTGACCTGCAACACTACAACAATCTACCTGTCACTGCCCCATCCATCCATCCATCCATCCATCCATCCATCCATCCATCCATCCATCCATCCATCCATCCATCCATCCATCCATCCATCCATCCATCCATCCATCCAGTCTTTACACTCATATCTTTTTGCTCTTTTCTTCCTTTCATCTCTCCTGCTCGTACCCTTCAGTCTTCATATCTTTTTGCCATTCTTTTCTTTTTGCTTCTTTCCTCCTGGTTGATGTCAGTCTTCATATTCATAACTTTCTGCTGTTTTCTTCATTTCGTCTCTCCATCTAGTTGACTTCGGGCTTTGTATTCCTCCACAGATCCTAGTTCTGCTCTATTTCGGACCTTGGTTTCACAAAAATGAAACGTTTTCTCTGACATCATTGAAGTTTTCACTGACCTGAATCTTAGTGCTTCACTCAAAAATATGGGCACATCAGTAGACATAAACACCACATTAATGAAATGCACATGAATAATAATTTTAGTCATCACAGCAATAACAATGTCCAGTTCCTCTAAAGATACAGTCATCTATTCATGCAGGAAAACTCGAGCTTGTAAAAATAAGTGGTTGCATAATGACAGGCCTACATTAGTGTGACTTTCTAAATTATGATGACACTGGAGGCTTGAAAGAGTCTGTCTACTTCTAATTTAAACCCAACCACACTGTCATTTCATGGGCCAAAAATACAGACATTTAACTTCAGTAAGCCTGGATCATGATTCCCCTGAAAACAAGGAAACCTCCCTGTCATTAGTGAAATGAATCCTTGTCTCTACAAAAAAAGTTTTGATGAAATAATGGAGGGTCAATATTCCTTCTTATCCAAACATTTGACAAACTCATGATGCTGCAAAAGTACCAGAAGCATCACGTGTGGATGCCAAAAGACACAGCTGCAGACCTTCAGACAGTCCCATGGTTAAGTCCTCCTGCAGGACACGACATCTGTAACATGTCCATGGGCTTATCCTAGGCAGTAGACACATCCACAGCTGCATTTAGTGATCACAGATAATCAAAAAACAGTCACCTTTACTGATTTTGGAATTTTAAAAAAAGAAAAAAAAGTTGTTTTAGTCACAACAAACCCGCCCCCTAACAAAAGTTTTAGCTCTTAATGGACATCTCCCCTTCAAGACTATAGGTTTGACCTGTCATGGTTGCTCAAGGCCAAATGCCATGATGCTATTTTGGACTCTACTTGTAGTTTACGATCTGTCAACAAAAGTAACTGAGTACTTTTCATCACTCTTTCTGGAGTTACGACCATTTAAATCACATGAACTTGATTTTGACCTTTCAAGGTCACTCAAAGCCAAAGCCATTTTGAAGTCCATGCCAGGTTTTCTATCTGCCAATACTTGTAATTAAGTCTCCATCTACACTTGTTTTTATGTTATAGTCCATTTTAGTTTTCTAGGTATTGACTCAGTGACCCCTGACCTTTTGGGTCAACAATAGGTCAAAATCTACACACATAAGATGCAAAATTTAAATACTTATATTTTGGTGCTCATTGGATGTCTCTAAGATAAATAAATCACAAGTTATATCCAAAATTCAATTTTGACTTTCATTTTGGCCTTGACCTTTGACTTAGAGTCTTCAAAATTATCCTTCAAGGTTCTGATGTTAATGCACATTAACAGTGAGAGCAAAAATAAGCTGTATGAAAAACTGAGTATACATAAATGAAAAGGAAATTCTCTGATCATTGTGAAAACACAACTTTGGTAACCTTGACCTTTGACCTACATTTACCAAAATGTAATGTGATCTATTCTGAATCACCTTGCAAACTTTCCAGAAAATTTTATGGAAATTGGTCCAGAAGTGTTTGTGTAATAACATGACAAATGACAAACGAAGAAAAAAAGGTAGATGCACACAGATGCACAAAAAACTCAAACCAACAACAAAACAAAAATCAAAACTACAAGCAGTCTCAAAGGCCCTCGCCGCCCCTTGCGAGCATCTTCCCATGTGACCAGCTGACAGTGAGATGATATTGTACCATGGGCAGAATGCGATATTCTGTCAGAAACACATGAGCTACCCATGATGCTCACGAAAAGCATCATGGGTAGCTCCCTCATACCCAATGGGATGCCATGTATAGTATGTACATGATGTATTTACGTACATTACGTAGTTACATACAGTATGTACAGTAATGTACATAGTATTTATGTCTCAGGGGCTTTGAATTTTCATGAATTGCACTTTCTTTCGTATTCAGAGACGAAAAATTGAGGTAAAGATTTTTCGTTACTTGGATTATTTGTTAGCTGGGTCTTTTGTAAGAGGTACCACTGTACTAAAGGTAAGATCTGTAGCCTGAGCCCGACCCTGCCCCAAATTCGGGTCGGGTCGGGTCGGGCCTAAATGTCAATCATTATGTTCAGGTCCGGTCGGGCTCGGGCTTCTCTCTCGCTGACTTTTTTTTTCTCCACTGTAATATATGAAGTGGACGAAGCCATGTATTGTCAGTCTACCTCTGTATTTTATTCTGTGGTCCCAACAACAACACAGTTAACAACACCTTAAAGCAGGGGTGTCCAAACTTTTTGCAAAGAGGGCCAGATTTAGTGTGTTAAAAATATAGGGGGGCCAACCTTGGCGGATGTTCTTTACATATAACAGCAATTAATTTAAATACATTTCAGCGAGCCATTCTGTGTTTCACATTTGCTTTTTTATTTTAATTTCAGGTATTTTAAGCATATGTTTTGGTTCATTTGAAACATGCATATCAAAATTCAATTGACATTGAAAATTTAAATTAAATATTCACTTAACTTAACTTTTAACACTTTAACTTTTTTGTAACAGTTGAAAAGAAGTAATTGTACTCTTGGGTGCAAATTACATTTGAAACATAAAAAAAAATATCTCACCATGGCAGTTTAATATTTACAGAATTTTTAAACACAATAACAGAGAAATTGTCATATCAACAAGTGCAGGGCTCATTTAAAATATGACACGAACTATAAATGTTGATTGGCACACCTCTCTCTCACCTCTCTCTCTCGCTTGGCGACCCGGGGACAGGACGCGCGGTGGTGTGTGCGCACTAGCGGAGCACTCTGATTCAGACTTAAGTCAATGAAAAATGATGACTTGTTAGTGTGATGGGTGAAACTGAGATCTGGAGTGCAGGACAAAGGCCAGGTCTGGCTCAATAGCAGTTGTATTGATGCGCAAGACGTCTTGTAAGTGAGAGTCCGATAGCCGTGTCCTCACATGGCTCTTATTTAAGTTCATAACCGAGAATGTCTTCTCACACAAATACGTCGACCCAAACAAGCTTAGCATTTTCTTACCAAATGCTCGAATCTCTGGAAACCTGTCCTTATTCAGCTGTCGGTAAAAGTTGGTGAGAATAAGCTGCTGGTGCTGACCGCGGATCTCTGCGTCACACTGCAGCTCAATGACCTCCAGCTGCAAATGGTCTGGAACATCATCTGTGTCCACGGAGAAAGGTGAGGAAAAAAGAGTGATCTCCTTCTCGATTGCTGCAAAGTCCTGAAAGCATTGTTTAAACTCTTCAGCCAGAGATGAAATATCTGACGCGTACCTCCTTGTTTGCACACTGACATCACTCTGTGGGAATCTGGCCAGGATTTCTTGCAGCGCTGGAAAGTGTGCAGTGTTGGGCTGGGTCGACGACAGGTGTCTTTCAAACAGTTGCAGCTTGATTCCAAAGGCTTTGACATGTGAATATAGTTGGCTTATGACTGCATCTGGTCCTTGGAGACTGGTGTTGAGGACATTAAGATGCTTTGTAATGTCAACTAGAAACCCCAAATCAGCCAGCCAAATAGGGTCACTTAGTTCTCCCATAGATTGTCCTTTTTCAGCCAAAAACTCACCGATTTCTTGCCTAAGTGAGTAGAAGCGTGACAGTGCAGAACCCCGACTGAGCCATCTCACATCATTGTGATAAACAACATCTCCATATTCCGCATGAATCTCGCTGAGAAACTGTTGGAACTGAGGGTGGCATAGCGCTCTGGAGCGGATATAGTTAATTGACTTTATCACCGGTCCCATAACATGTTCGTATCGGAGATGTTTAGCACACAGAACTTGCTGATGAATGATGCAATGGAGTTTTACAGCTTTCCCTCCTTCTTCACTTACTTTGTTACTTATTAGTGTTGCTAATCCGCTTTGTTTGCCAGTCATCGATGGCGCACCATCCGTTTCATGTTATCCACGGCAGCGCAAACAGAAGAGAATAAATCTGTTCCTCTTGTTTGGTTTTTCATGCTCTGTAGGTCAAGTAGTTCTTCAGTAATATTAATTTCGTTGTCCACTCCTCTCAAAAAAATAAGTAACTGAGCAGTGTCAGAGGCATCTATGCTTTCGTCGCAAGCTAGTGAAAAAAAGTCAAACTCCTTTCCTCTGACTCCCAATTGTCTTTTGATGTCCGATGACACTTCCTCAATCCTGCGCGCCACAGTGTTACGTGCCAGGCAGACTTTGGCAAACTCTTGCTGCTTTTCGGGACAGATATTTTTTACCATTGTCATCACACAGTCTTTGATAAATTTACCCTCGGTGAAAGGTTTGCAATGCTTTGGGATCAGCGCTGCTACCTTGTAACTAGCCTTTGTAGCATTCTCGTTTGACTCTCGAACTTTTGTAAAATATTGCTGCTGTGAGATTAAGCTAGCTTCAAGATATTTCAGTTTCTCACTGCGTTCATTACCTGTGATCGTGTCATATGCGTCAGCATGTTTTGTTTGGTAATGTCGCTTCACATTGAACTCTTTAAAAACAGCCACTGTCTCTTTACAAATGAGGCAGACACAGTTGTTACGTATTTCAGTGAAGAAATAGTCCAATTTCCACCCATCCTTGAACCGTCGGCCCTCACAGTCAACTTTCCTCCTTTTAATTGCTGCCATTTTAGAAAATTGGGGGGCCTCACATATTAATTTGCTGTTCCTATTTGAGCCTCTAGATGGCAGCACTTAGAACACGCAGATAACATCACTGCTGCCCAATGTATTATGTAATTCTACACGCCGGCCAGACGTTATTGATTTTATGATGGATGCTGCGGGCTGGATTAAAATTGACCACGGGCCGCATTTGGCCCCCGGGCCGGACTTTGGACATGTCTGCCTTAAAGTTACAGTGCCACCTAGAGATCAAACTGGGAAACACACTTCTGATATTCCAATACACTACATCTGTGTAATTAAGCGAGTGCGCATCAAGATCTCTCTTTCACTCTCATTGTCTGGTGTCTTATTATGTGTTCCAGCATTATTTCGTTGTGTAAATGCATTTATCATGATAATAAAAATATGTAGATGTTTTGAATCTTACAAAATCTTGCTTTTTTTCTGCCAAAAATACTATGGGATAAATTGAAATTTTGGGTGTGCTTCGGGCTCGGGCCTGCAAATCAAGTGAATTGGTCGGGCTCGGCTGGGTCGGGCTTTAATGCCTGCGGGCCTGGGTCGGGTCGGGCTGGATGTTTTATGCCTGATCTTACCTCTACACTGTACTCAGCAAATTAGAGGTGAGACACTGTAAAAAAAAAAAAAGGAAAAAAAAAGGACATAGCTTATTCTGAGAAAGTCAAAGTCAAAAATTTAAAGTCAAAATTTTGAGGTTTTTTTCCTCAAACTTCTGAGAATAAACTCTATTATGGTCTGTTTGATGTCTGTTTCCTGACAGACAGAGTGATCTGTCAGTAGGCTCTGTATGAAACTTTCTTTGGTAGAATATTCTTAGTATTGCATCAAAGAACTGACCCAATCCAAAAAGTTGACAAAAGCTTTCATTCAGCTGTACACACAGTTTTGTGCATCTGGAATTTGACACAAAATAAACAAAAATACATCAACAACAACAAAAAGCTGTAAATAATAAAACATACAAACCACAACAAATCCAGTAAAATTCCCCCCAAAATTGTGAACATTTCTAAACATATTCATTAATATACAAAAATGTAACAAAATATCCAAAACATGTTAAATAATATGACCATACAACAAAACAGCTGTAAACAACTGTTCCATTTAATTGTATTAAAAATGTAATCAGATTAATTATGATGATGGATTAAACCATGTTAATTTTGACACCCCTCCAAAATACCCCCACAAATAGATAAAACCAGATCTAGATGAGTTGAGGAGTCTGGTGGGTTCGTACAGGGTCAGGAGGTCGTTACACAAACAAACAGCAGAATACAACACATGAGTAATGATGGAGGAACTGAAGTTTTCTGAATCACTGAATCAATCTGAAGCAAATAGTTCAGTGTTTGGAACTGTTTGATATAATTAAATGTGGCGACATCTGCTGGATATAATCACACACTGCATTCACACGAAACAGAGGGGAAAGGGTCATGAAAGAGTAAGACACTGTAGTGTTTAACAACAAATGATCTACAGTAAGTCTATGTGGATATGCTTTATTTTATCTTTTATAGAATATAATAATATACTTGTGTGATTGTACTATCATATAATCATGTTTCAGATATATATGGTTTAGTAAGAGTGATAGAAATACACAATATAGTGACAAATTTAAAGGTGATAGAGTGGGTGAATGGGGTATTAATCCTTGTTCTGTGATGTGATATGTAGCTCAAAAAAATTGGTTGGGTTTGTAATGTCTCAGAACCTTTTTAAAACGCTGTCTCAAACCACTATATGTATGTATAGTGGGTGTAGAACATGTTGTTTGCCCTTCTTGGTGTCGTTTCTGAGCTTATCTGGCAACTTCAGTATGAAAAGCTTATCACTCGGTTCACTTTCATTGGTGACAACTTTCACTGCTACAGTCAATTAGCAACGTTCTATCGTAAACACGCATTTCTTGATTTTCTGACGACAATTAAAAAAAGGAGATATATTTGAAACGGAGATGATGACACTGCCTGGAATTTGATGTGTATTCCCAACAACAGGAAGACTCTGAACTAACACCAAAAAAAAGGAAAACCATGATTTTATCCCCTTTAAAGAAAAGTAAAATTTTTGTGCAACTATAGGGATTGTAATGACATTCTGTGTATGCAGGTATATAAACCAGTGTTTGTGTGTGAATGTCTATGTGCCAGTTCATCTAATGTTCTATTAATCTGACCTCAAACTTCAGTTTCACCTGTTTTAAATCAATGAAACTATCAAATGCAAACAAAACTCTCCTCATGTCAAAAACCCACTGCTATTTGAGGGATTGTGTCCATTTTTAAACATTTCAAGTTTGACGACCCCTCCCTTCTTTCAAAGTTGGAGTGACACAGGACTTAACAAAGCTTAATTTGGTGAGTTAGGAGGTCTTTCACCCGATGAAATGAATCATCCAAACAGCTTGTCATGATACTTCTGATGTGTGAGACGTCGACACAGACTCGAGTGAACCATCACTACACATAAGTCTATTCAGACATGATCAGAAATATTAAAATCACACCAAATAACTATTGTCTGGTCTATATATTTGCAGGAAACACACACACACACACACACGCACACACACTGATTTCCATGTCTCATGAGGTCCAAGTTTGTAATCAAGTTACCATTGGGTAGTGAGTGTAAACACCTTTTTAATGAAATAAAAAAAACAAAATCAATAATAACAATTAGAAAATGTTATTACATTTGTTTTGATGGTCTGTTTGAAGTATGGTTCTTCTTCCTGCTTTCGCTCTGAGTCATGACTTGTGTTCAACATGAGTGGCTTAAGTGACAAGACAGTCAAGATGACGGACAGATTCTTCATCTATTCATATGCAAGGATTTTAGATAAGGCCCCTCCTTTGAAAATGTATTGGTTGTGGAAGGGTCCCAGATGGTATCATGATACCAGATGGTGACAGTCAGATTATGCTTTATGAGGACATCCAGGAAAAAACTAATTACTGTATTTATAGGGAGGGGCACATCATTTTCTATTTTATTAGTGGGGACCTTTATTTCTATGTTTATATGTATTAATGGCGACCTGAATTTTGGTCCCCATTGTGTCGGAGTGTGACTTTGTAAATCTAAACACATTTTTCCTTGCTAAAACACAAGTTGCAAAAGAACTCTGCTTATGTTGTCAAATGAAAGCTCAGATGATGCAAAATGCTGCCACAGTCGGAAATATTTGAACACACCTGGCATTATTCATTACACACAACTTCTCAAAATTGAAGACACTTGTTGCTAATGCTGTGACCACATGTATACAAGCAAGTTCAGAGTTCACAGTTTACTGAAGATTACAAACAAACACAATGGATGAAGGCAAAGAGGCCGTAACATCATTGGCCAAAGACCCATCACTGAGGTTTCTAACCAACGGGGGGGGTAATATTACTCTTTGTGCGGCCATGGGTTCGAGGGGCTTGTTCCCCCAGCATACTGTCCTTAGGTCTTACAACACCCAATGTCTCCTCATCTTCCTAGAGGAGCTAAAAGACATCCCTCGCCACACATCCCATTTATGTCATCATTTGGGACAATGTCTGCTTCTACAGAACAAACCAAATTAGACAGTAGTTCACCACCAACAGTAACCAGTTTTAAAACATCTACTCCCCTTTCCTGAACCCTATAGAGTCGCCATTCCAGGGCATTTTTCCCATGGTGCCTAGCAAGAGAGAATATAGTCTATGATGTGGATGAGGTGATGTGAACTGATGCAGCTCAATGACATGATGCCACACAGATTGTGGTGTGTGTGCGTGTGTGTGTGTGTGTGTGTGTGTGAATAAAGTAAATGAAACAACTTCACACCTTGAACATGTTTTCAGAGTACTGTTGTGTGCAATGGATTCTGTTTTTGCATTGAGTTGTTGCAGGAGTGTTCATGCAGTATTTTCTATAGATTTATACTCTTCATATGAAAGTCACAAATCTAAATGTCTAATCCTCTACAGAGATCTAACATCCATTACTGTCAATGTTCTAAAATGACCAATTATGAAACAAAGAACCTTGTCACAAATTGAGCATTGTGTTTTCAATTGTTTTGCTCTAGTGTGTAATGATGTGTACAATGCTTATATTTTTGAAAGCTTCAAGCTGCTCTTTTGGTGTGAAAGTTTGATTGTTGAAGTGAAAAGGTGTGGTTGTGTTTATGTAGCTTTAGAAAAAGGTGTTGTGTTTAGACATTGGGGACCATGAAGGAAACATTTGTGAAATGTGTTTTATTAACATAAACAGTAAATGTGTTAATGCACCTGTAATTAACAGTAAATGTGTTAATGCACCTGTCATTAACAGTAAATGTGTTAGTGCACCTGTCATTAACAGTAAATGTGTTAATGCACCTGTAATTAACAGTATGTGTTAGTGCACCTGTCGTCAACAGTAAATGTGTTAATGCACCTGTCATTAACAGTAAATGTGTTAATGAACCTGTAATTAACAGTATGTGTTAGTGCACCTGTCGTCAACAGTAAATGTGTTAGTGCACCTGTCAACAAGGTGTGTACAGAGTGGGTATAATATACTTTAATGTCAGCTGACTGTTTCATCTCAGGTTTTCTTTGCACTTGAAATCCCCACAAAATATACTAAGAAACACAAAAAATGAAGAAAAAATACAAAACATGCAAAAAGCAAATAATGCAGTAACCCTTTAATGCCTATTGTCACAAATATGAAACCAAAAAAATAATCCATCACTTGTATATGCTCGACTTAATTTAGCATTTCCTTTTTTTCTTACACTTATTTTTTAAATTCAGGCATTAAGGGCTTAAGATGTATTTATGAAGAGTTTACTGAAAAAACTTTAGAACAAAAGGTTCAGTTTAAGCAAAAAAAAACCAAAAACCTGTCAATGGAACAAGTGAAAATTTTCTTAATAAGATTTCTTGAAATAACATTTTCCAGACAATTGTTTAAAAATAATGTTGTGGAATTATTTCAGTTTAATTAAGAACGAAGCTGGAATCAGAATAATATTTAGAAAAATAATTGTAATGAGTTTTGTTCAAGACAGAACACACACATGGCAGCATGTGTGTGGAGAGATCTCTGCCCAACAAAGAGAAACACAGGTACTTATACAGATACAACTGGCCAATCACAGGAAACACAAGGATTTGGGTAGGTGTCATAACCAGACCCCCAACTTGCAAGAAAGGAGACACAGAGTCTGGGTAGGTGCGATGACTAGACGCCCAACCGGTTACAGGATGAGACATGTCCTGGGTTAAGCGCAGGTGTGATTTACAAAGACAAAGATGAATACAAAGAATAAAGAAAATAATACAATGTTAAGATACAATATAATTCCATTACAATAAGTTGTTACATGTTACTGAAACCAGATATGTGACGAGATATGAAGCTTCAAAATAAAACAAACTGGCTGTTGATCAGTCACAGATCCACAGTTTCATTCATTAATCTGTTTTTATTTCTTCACTTTACTTGGACTCTACTTGCCTGCATTTCCGTTAACTTTATCACAAAAAAAAATCACCAGATAGACCTGCAGTTGAAAGCTTTAAATAGCGTTTTTAGTGTTGATAACTTCCACATCTATAAACTTTTTTTAAAATAAATAAACAACTATGGCTGTTAGCCTTGGGGGGGGGGGCTACAATACTGGTTATACAGTACAGGTCCCTTGCTGTCTGAGATAGAAAGTTAATTACGTTCATTAATGTAATTTAAAATTGAATATTTAATCATGATTAATCAAAATGTATCCACAGCAACCCTGTGATTAACATGTTTAAAAATGTTAATCATTTGACGGGCCTAGTTTTCTCTGTGTCACTGGTTTAAAGCACAGTTTTTATGACATCAGTCCAGTGATCATGGTCTTGGAACCACAGGATGGTGCTGTGACACTTTCTTAGAGCTCAGACTCAGATCAGTGTTCTTGCCTTTGTCAGATTCCACAAAATAATCATCCAGCAGTGTGTCTGTTAAAACTTCTCCCCTTTCATGAGTGTGGGTCGTGGTAAACATTGTCATCCTTCCGTTGGCTCAAACTGCAGTGTCATGTTGCATTCCACCCGTCCCTCCTCCGCTCTTTAAAACACACGTGTGCCTGAAGTAGCACTGCAAACGGCTGGCAATAAACAGCCTGTAATCATTTCTGCAACACTTCTCCCCTAGTTTTCAGCAGCCTGTCACTTCCAGATTTTGCAGAAGTAAAGGATGACTATGTGCTGAAAGTATGCGGCTGAGTGTTTTCAGGCTGCGAGCCCTGTGCGTCCTCCAGAGGGGCTTTGGAGGGTCTCGCCCACATTAATCAGCCTCTGCTCAGGGAAGCAGTGGCAGCTGAAGGGAAGAGCAAACACTGAGGAGATCTGCACGACGACACAATTACACATGTTCTCTGTCAAATGGATCACAACAGTCACATGACCCTGTACATTCCTAGCTTTGACTGCATGTTTCTGTTCAAATAAGCATCCTTAACACTTTATAGAAATACTATCAAACTTACAAATTCAACCTCAGAGGTTCAAGACCCTGTAGACCACATTGGACCTCAGAGATAGATCTTCCAGAATCTGTAGATTGGACCTCAGAGATGGACCTTCAACACCCTTCAGAACACATTAGACCTCTGAGGTGGACCCTACAGACCTTGTAGACCACATTGGACCACAGAAGTAGACCTTATTCATCTTGTAGACCACATTGGACCTCATTCAGACCCTGTAGACCAAGTTGGACCTCAGAGTTTGCTCTTCCAGAGCCTGTAGACCACATTAGACCTCAGACATGGACCTTACATATCCTGAAGACCACATTGTAATTCAAAGCTGGACCTTGCAGACCCTGAAGACCAGACTATACTTCAGAGGTGTTCCTAACAGACCCTGGAGACCACGTTGGACCTCGAAGGTGGGCCTTCCCGACCTTCCAGACCCTGCAGACCACATTGGACTTCAGAGGTGGCGTTCCCAGACCATGTAGACCAGTGTTTCCCAACCAGTGTGCCGTGGCCATGACAAATCATCAGGAGTAACGTGAACAATGATGTAATTTCACCTTATTGGTACTGTAAGTGAGCAGCGTGATTACAGATCCATACAACTGCACACACCACTCATCCACTCAGAGCTGTTGAGCTGTGGTTGTTTTTCTTAAATTCCTGCAAGAGTGTCAGTTTTGTGTTTAACTAAACAGACTCGGGCTTTGCATTGAATAAGTAAATCAAGACTAGATTTGCATTATATTTCAATAAATATGCTTTTTGTGAGATTTGTCTTTGGTAGTGTGCCTTGTGATGTTTCTAATGTAAAATATGTGCCGTGGCTCAAAAAGGTTGGAAAACACTGCTGTAGACCACATTGGACCTTAGAAGTGGACCTAACAGACCCTGCAGATAACATTAGACCTCAAAAGTAGACCTTCCAGACCCTGGAGACCACATTGGACCTCATAAGTGGGCATACACAGACCCTGTAGACCAAATATAGTCACTTTCCCAACATTGCACGTATTGCCAATCCTGACCCTTGAGGGTTGCTATCCTGCATGTTTTAGACGTTTCCCTCTTTCAGCACACGTGACAGTCATTATCAGTCTTCTGCAGAGCTTATCATTTGAATCTACTGTGTTAGAAGAAAGATACATATAAAACCTGCAAGATTATGGCCCTTGAAGACCAGGATTGGTGACCCCTGCGATAAAGGGTTAACTGTTGTTTGTCCTTCACGCATATGTTTACAGATACATTCTCCAACCAAAGAGGTCAAAATAGCAGAACATTTCCCAATATCAACATGAACACTGTCATATGTGCACATTAAAAAAATTTTGGGGTCGACATATTTTTCTGCTTTTATTAGCATCCCTCTGGATTTGATTCTGTGAGTCACAGCGGCCTCACCCAAAGTAACTCACCAAGAACAACAATGACTTAGTGTGTGATGCCATTCTTTGTCCAGGCCTGCTGATGGTCTCATGGTGTCGAACCTGTGAGCTCACTATTTCACTTTGGATCCCAGTCAATGTCCGAGCAGACCACAGACTACAGGATTAAAGTCTACATGTTCACCATAAACACACTGATACTGCTTAATAATATCCAGTTTAACACATGTAAAACGGTTGCTCTACTGAATGAGGAGACCCGACCTTTACTTTTAAAAGCAAAACTGGAGCTTTCATACTTACAGCTCTATAGTCCAGGTCATTTTCATCGAACAACTGCTCACTGCGATATTATGAATTCTGCATAGATAATATGCCTATTTTAATTGGTGTGGTATCTGTACAAATTATAAGTTTTCCATGTTCATCCTGCATCAAATACCAAATGGGCTTATATGGTTAGCAGTTCCATTTATGGTTAGGGTTAGGGTCAGGGATAAGGGCTAGTTTTAGAGTTGATATTAGGGTCAACAGTTATAGTTAGGTGATCGTACTTAGGGTTTACAGTTATCTTTAGGGTTACTATAAGCACTTACATTTAAGGTCAATAATAGTAGTTAGGGTTAGCAGTTATATTTAAGGTTAATGTTAGCAGTTAGGGTTAGCAGTTATATTTAAGGTTAATGTTAGCAGTTAGGGTTAGCAGTTATATTTAAGATTAATGTTAGCAGTTAAGGTTAGCAGTTATATTTAAGGTTAATTGTAGCAGTTAGGGTTAGCAGTTATATTTAAGGTTAATGTTAGCAGTTAGGGTTAGCAGTTATATTTAAGGTTAATGTTAGCAGTTAGGGTTAGCAGTTATATTTAAGATTAATGTTAGCAGTTAAGGTTAGCAGTTATATTTAAGGTTAATTGTAGCAGTTAGTGTTAGCAGTTATATTTAAGGTTAATGTTAGCAGTTTGGATAAGAGTTGAGTTTAGGGTTAGGATTTGCAGTTAGTGTTAGTGGTTAGGATTATGAGTTAGTACTTAGGGTTTGCAGTGAGGTTTAGGGTTACTGTTAGCAGTTAGGTTGAGCAGTTATATTTAAAGGGGACATATCATGCAAAATGCACTTTTTAATGTTTTTCCAACACAAATATGGTGTCCTCTCACACAGAGACTGTTGTCTGTGTGTGACAAGACCCTTAAATTCTGAAAAAAAAAATCCACTCACCTTTTCTCCGAATCCATTTCTTGTTGGAGGGGGATTAAAATGCTCCATTTTGGATGTTCTATGCTTCGTAAATTACATGCATAGATTTATTTGAATACCCCACCCCATCCTGCCTCCCCAGCTCAGCTAACCCCACCTACTGGTCACAGACACCTTTGCTCAGACTCACAGAACCTCCATTATTCTGTATCAGTAGTCCCAGTCTACATTAGGGTCTTCTGAGTGCTGGTCGCTGTGGGTCCGTCCAGGTCTGCAGTTGGTGTGACCCAGGTTGATCGGACAGGCTGGTCCATGGGTGGCATCATGACCGTTATGATGTAACTCATTTGTCCAGCCCTGGACCTGAACGAGCACTGGAACTGTTAATTGACCAGGACCGAAGGCACTGGGGCTGTAAAAGTTAGCACTTGGCCCTCTTTGATTCTCTCCAGCTGGGTTAGGGTTAGGTTTATTTAATCTGTGACTTTGTCTCTTTTTCTCTGCCTCAATTTTTTCAGGTTCCTTGTCTTTCTCCTCTTTCTCTCCGTAGGATGCAGAAGACAAGGGCGGAGTCAGCTGTGGCTCATTTGCATGAAATCGTGCAGCACTACAACAGTGTTTTCAAAAGGGCTGTTTTCACAGGTTAAAGAAGTATCTGTATTTCTTCATCAATGTGGTATTTTGACTAAAGCATGTCACAGACAGGTCACTGAGATGCCAGGGAAATGTATTAACTTGTGAAAAACGGCCATGATATATCCCCTCTAGGTTTAATGTTAGGGCAGTTAGGTTAGGTTAGCAGTTAGGGTTAGCAGTTCAGGTTTAGGGTTAGCTGTTAGCAGTTAGCTTTAACTCCTTTTAAATGTGTTATGATTTGGTTTGATGTTTTACATCAGTGTAATAGATATGATCACTATAAATGCTTTTGTTACTATGGTACACGTTGAGCATAAGTAGGTCATCTGAGAATGTTTACAACATTACTAAAACTAAATACTGTAAAGCATGTGGATGACTGATAAATAGAAAAGGCTCTAGGCTTTCAGGGTCAATGAGGAAGTCAACATCTCACCTTAATCTGTGAATGTACATTTGTTAGTACATGCATGTGCATTCCTGGAACCCGGTCAGTGACATGACAGCCTCTGAAACAGGAAATGATCATCGTTCAGTAGATGATTCTGCAAGTTCTGTGGCTTTGGTTCACATCCAGAACTTCCCAAAAACCATGGACCCTTTCATAGAATAAACTTCTGTGCTGATGAGCCTGAGGGCATTAACTTTAAACTCACACACAAACACACACACATACATACACACACACTGTGTGTATGACAAAGCATTCCCAGACCCTGAAGCGCCTTAATGGAACAATTAAAGTCATAAAAAGCGCCCAGAGTACCAGAGCATGAAATTGTTCCTCGTTTGAATGTTATCAGAGTCACACAGAGTTCAGATCTGGGAGGAAACAAAACAAGACTGGGCCGCTAACTGAGCTGCTAGCGGTGCAACCGTTAGCAGTACGCCAAAACCTACATGTATGTTCCTACAGAGGCAGGAGAGAGGAGGAGAAAGGAGGAGAGGAGGAGGAGAGCAGGAGGATATCAGGAGAGAAGAGAGCAGCAGAAGAGAAAGAGAGCAGGAGGATAGAGGAGGAGGACAGACAAAAGAGGAGGGGAAAGGAGACTTACATTTCCAACAAAATGCACATGTACACACTAAGAAACATACAAAATGCAGATAAAAATACATAAAACATCCTAAAAGCCACTAAAGTCTGCAACAAAAACAAACACAATAAGCAATGCAAAATCCAAAACATATAAAAAAAATTCGTATATACAGACAATGTGATAAAATATCCAAAACATATGGAAAAATATATATATTATTCAACACATTCAACAGTTTCAACAAAACAACTGTAAACACCTGTTCCATTGAATGTGTTAAAAAAATGAATCAGATCAATCATGATGATGGATTAATCTGAGTTAATGTGTTAATATTGAAAACTCTAAATACAAACTATACTTAAAGCTAGAAAAAGACTCAGAGAGCTCACACTCCACCAAGGCAGATGCGACGGCGAAGGCATTTCAGACGTATGCAAGAAGATTTTTCTGGAGCACACATTTAGACCGAGTTCTGCAAGCCACTGGTCTAGCCATTTTCCATAGGGAAGTTTAAGGAATATCCGCTGGCTGTTGCCGATGTTGCCTTTTATCCTCAGATTTTCTCTACATATGTGACAATGGTCATTTACAGACAATGCAGCGTTTAAGTGCAGCCATACTGTCGCATTTCTTTTGATGCTCTACTTGCACTATGGCTCTTCTTCCTGTTGTCGTTCTGAGTCACGGCTTGAGTTCAACATGAGTGGCTGAAGAGGCACGTCAGTCAACGTGACGGACAGATTCTTCATCTAAGAAGAAACGGCTGTGGCACAATGATCGAGGGGTTGGTGGTTCACATCCTGCCTCTGGCTGTCCACATGTCGAAGTCTCTTTGGGCAAGACACTGAACCGTGAGTTGCTGCCAGTAGAGGGTCAGGCAGCACCAGTGTATCAGCAGCAACCATCTGTTGGTGTATGAGTTGGTGAATATGAGGAATTGTAAAGCACTTTGGGCACCTACTGGTGTATAAAATACACTATATAAGTACAGTACATTTACCATTTAATCACATGCAAGGATTTGAGATCAGGCCCCTCCTTTGAAAATGTATTTGTTGTGGAAGGGTCCCAGATGGTATCCTGATACCTGATGGTGACAGTCAGGTTAGCCAAATCCATCCATAACTTTTTGAATTGTCTTGCTAACACACAGACAGACAGATAAATGCCAGCAAAAACATTACTCTGTCATTCCTTTGCGGAGAAATAAAGATGACAAACTGAAACTGTCCCAGTCAGAATGTACATGTAAACCCCAGAAGGCTTATATTTTGGCTGCATATATGGGTCATATGTGGCTTTGTCCACAGTTTCTGTGGTAGCCCCACATGTGTTTGCCCAGATGAGAATATGAAGATTTCACATTTATTTTTCACACTATTTATCCAATACTTATTTTTCATGTCATTTGCACTACTTAAATTATGCTTTAAAAATATGTTAGTTTGCAAAACTTTTTCATTTTTTAATATAAATAACTGCTATTTACTGATATTTGTTGTTTTACTGATATTTAGGCCTGTACTGCGACATGTCAGCGCAAGGCCTATTGAGACCGCAGTGATCGCAGGGGGACGAAATATGCCAGGGATGACTCTCACCACTCACACACACACACACACACACACACACGCACTGATGGAATGTAACTAATAACATTTACTAAAGTATTGTAGAAGACTCACATTCACAGCAGTGAGCACTTTCACATTTGCTGGGGGGGGGGTATTGTTCCTGCTTGGATTCTTTTTATTCTCCTGCCTCTTGAGCTCAATTTTGACCCCCTGAACATTGCACAAAAACTCATTAAGTTTTGTACACAGTTCAGAAGTGTGAAAAATTGCAAGTACATATAGGTTTTGTAAATGTCTGTAAAGAAATGCGTCTATGGTGCCCCCTTGAAAAGTCAAAACACATTGGGCCAATGGAAAGGATGTCCAAGGGAAGTTTGTTGCAAAGCTATTAAAGTTGCGACACATATTCATCATGAGGAGACGAACAAAAAACCTTATGATGGTTTTTGCTGTCACAAACTTGTCCTTGGTTGTTGGGCCCAATGAGCTCAAATTTGGTAAACACTATCGCGAGAAGTGGGATGTCAAAAGTTATCCAAATTTTTCTGGAAAAGTAGCATAATTTTTATGCTACAAGGTCGCAAATTTTGCAAAGTTTTTGGGAAAAATTATCACTACAAAAATGTCTTCAGCCAAGTCATACGAATACTGATTTTGCTGAAATTTCACATCTATCTCCCAGGTCTAGATCCATTTAGCTAAAGACATTGCAATTTCATATTACAGCGCCCCCTAGAAATGTCCTTTTAATAAAATAGCATTGGTTCGGACGTACAAACACCGATTTGCCTGAAATTTAACTCAGGCGTCTATCTCCCAGGCCTACACCTATTAATCAATAGAAATTGTGATTTTGCTCTATACTGCCTCCTGCAAATTCACATAACCATTGTTTTTGATGACTATTGATGGTCTAATAATTTTTTTCATGACTGTATGAAAGTGGCCTGGGTTGGATATGAAACAATAGGATTCAGGCTGTTCAAAGTGTCTTTAACAGATTGGGTACAGGTCATATATTTGCCAAAAATATCAGAGTTCACGTGCAGTAAGAATGTAGCCTTTGATCCATTTATGCATAATTTTTTTAAATTACCTTCCTTGAGCATGCCTTTCAATTTGCTCAAATCAAACTCATCGTGTTTGGCTTGTTTCAAATTTGTGGTTTATTCATTGTCATATGCTCAAGAACAAAGTGTGCCATAAACAATGAAATAAAATATGTCCTGGTGTTCTCTGAGTCATGTGTCAATAGATACCAGATTAATGATAAGAACAAGATATAAATTAAAAAAAACTAAAGCCAAACTCAAATCAGATGTAACTGAATAATTGGTTGCATGAAGTAATTTATAATGAGCTACTTTTGTTTACTTCTGTCAGTAAAGTCTCAAAGGAGATCACTGTGTTCTCAGTGGTTTAATTGTACGCCTGGTACTTTATTATTATTAGAAACTTTATTTAACCAGAAAAAAAGATCATTGAGGTTAAGTGTCCTGGCCAAGATGGCAGGCCTGAGCCGTGACATGTCAGCGCAAGGCCTATTGAGTCTGCAGTGAGCACACAGGGACGAAAATATCAGGGACACCCCCCCAACACACACATTGCAATGAACCATTTCCAAGCATGTGCATGTCACACACACACACCACATATTTACTCCTCCTTAGAATGAATGGGAGTCTATGGACCACAGCCACTCAGGGTCACTCACATAAGTGTAAGTACTCCATATGTGACTCTGTATCCCACAGTGACATGGGGAAGGTTGAAACTTTTGATATGAGGCCAAGTGTGTGTGTGTGTGTGGGGGGGGGGGGGTCAGAAAAACGTTATGTTGTATCTTTCTTTCTTTAAGTTTGCAAACATTTTGGGAAGAATTACCACTACAAAAACTGCTCCATGTTGGACATATGAACCCTGATATAGCTGAAATTTCAGTCAGATGTCTCTCTACCAGCTCTACATCCATTTAGCAAAAGACATTGTGATTTTTCCTTATAATGCCTCCTAGAAATGTGCTTTTATTAAAATGCTATTAGTTTAGACATGCAAACACAATTTTGCCTGAAATTTAACTGTGACATCTATCTCCTGGGTCTACACCTGTTTATCAAAATAAATTTCCATTTCACACTATAGCGCCCCCTACAAATTTGCCAAATATACCTTTAATAAAAGATGATGATATAGCTGAGATTTCACTCAGACATCTATCTCCCAGGCCTGCACCATTTTATTAATACAATTATTAATACAGTTTTTCTCTATAGCGCCCCCTACAAATTCACCTTTACTAAAATGGCTGTAATTCAGACATAGAAATACTGATTTGGCTCAAATTTGACTCAGTCTCACAGTTCTACAGCCATTCAACAAACATTTCAAATAAGTCACTCTATAGTGCCCCCTACATGTTAATGCAAAAGGTTTCTGCCAGAATATCTCATACTGTCCACAGTATGGCGTCAGTGTTTGAATGGGGAGGCGGTCGCAAGAGACAGCGAAGGCCTTTGAGACTGCTTGCAGTTTTAATTGTTGTTTTTTACTATTTGTTGTTTTTACCTCCACCAACGGAGGTTATGTAATCAGCAGGGTTTGTTATTTTTTCTGTCCAACTTAATGTTAGCAACATAATTCAAAAAGTTAGCGATGGATTTCAACAAACTTTTCACAGAATGTCTGGAATGACAAAAGCAAAAAGTGATTAGATTTTGATCCAGATAACTGTCTGGATCCAATTTTTATTTGAAGAATTCTTTAATATTGGGAGTTAGGGCCAGTTTTGACAGAAATTATTCTAACTCAATATATAATACTGGAGGTCTGTGCTCTTCCAGTTCCTTTCTAGTTTTTAACTGATATTTGTTGTTTTTTGTTGTTGTTTTACTGATATTTGTTGTCTGTCTGTAAATTCTTGCACTGAACTATAGAGCTCTACTTCAGTTTCATTGTGTTTGGTTCAATGACAATAAAGAGATTTGGATCTGACCGTGATGTGTGGTCACCATGGAAACTGCAGACAAACCCACATATTAATTCCAAATCTGACCCTTCTGGGGCACACATGGGGCCCTTATATGTGACCCTACTGGGGCCCACATGGGACCCTTATATATGACCCTTCTGGAGCCCACATGCACATGCTGAATGGGCTATCGTGTGTTTATAAAACTAATTAAAATGTATGACCCCACCCCCTCCCCCAACCTGCTATAGGGAATTTATACACTATACTTTACATATGTTTGTGTGTCTGCTCAGACAATGACCCCCCCTCCCCCCATGCCAAAGTGACCCCCAGATAAAGTGTCTAGGTTAACCCCCTGACATACACCTCACTTATTTCTTTGAACAGGACAACAGGGAAGATAAACAATAAGAAAAAATAAACAAACTAAACTAAAACGAAACATTCAGAAAAAAAATTGCAATTCTGCTCTAAAAAGAAATGAAAAGTAACTGAATTAGAGAAAAAGAAAATGTTAAAACTAACTAAAACTAAACTATAGTGAAAAACCCAAGCTATTCGAACCTTGTCCCCCCTCCCCCAGTGATCAGCTCACTCCTCTACAGTCAGCTTTTCTTTTCAGGACTCAGTTCTCTACCTCGGCTTAGCATGACGCCGTGTCTCTGCAGCTCCAATGGGTGTGTGGACTGTTGGCAGACGACTGTGGGTGGAAACACACACACACACACACACATACACACACACACGCACACTGATGGAATGTAACTAATAACATTTACTAAAGTATTGTAGAAGAACTCAGAGGTATGTGTGCTCTAGTTTCACTCTAAGCTTCTTTATCTGTGGACACCAGTGGGTCTGAACTGATCTGGGTTTGGGTTCAGGACCCACTGGTCTGGGTTCAGGTCCCACTGGTCTAGGTTCAGGACTCACTATCAGTCCCCTCGATAACAAGACCAGATCCAAACTGGTAAGTTAGACTGCTCAAATATACTTCATTAACAGCTGTTGATTCATTCATTGTGCATTCATTAAACATGATATGAAAACAAATGGTTGTTTCTTCTTTTATTCTGTTAAATGTCTGGTGTTAATTGTCATTACAACACAGTACCACCCATTGCTGTTGGGAGAGTGAGTGGGCGGGGTCAACTCCTATAAAATTAATTTAGGTGGTTTCTTAAAGCTGTGTAGTACTTGGTAGTACTAGTGATTAGTGGTGTGAAGATAAACAGATTTGAATCAGTTATGGGTATGTATGAGATCCCAATGAGTCGGTCCAAACTTGACTATGAACCGTCCAATGGCATGGATTTATGGCTGTGAATCAGTTTCCTGAAGCCCAGCAACTGATCTCTAATTCTGTTCTTTATATCTGAGGCCAAGTGGCTTAACAATGCCATACCCTTTATCTTAAAGAAATGTATACATGTTAAAACTAACTAGTGCAGAGCCCGTAGAAAATGTGAGATTGTTTGCTATTACTATACTCTAATAATTAGTTGGGGCTGTTTTGGAAGTGTGTACTGGAATCTGTGAGTATGATAATGCTAATGGTGTAAGTTGTTACTGCTGGTGGAATTAGTAAAATTTCAGGTTGGGCAGACAGCCTACCACTGTAGTGGTTTGTGGCATGCTAATGCAAGGCAACACTAATCAACATCCAGCAAGATGTATTACGGCCGTGAAGTAAGCTGCCAGTCGCCCATCGGACACTCAAATGTCACTCTCTACTTTCAGGATTGAATGCACGAAAAGCAGGAAACTGGACAATGTACATCCACCTACTAAACTACAGCGAACAACAAACAAACCAAAAATTAAAAGTGAAGTGATGAAGCTGAAAGGAAGATGAGCGAGATAGTAATGTAGCCTACAGTCATTAAGATTGGCAAAATGTTAAGTTGAAGGTGTTAATTCAGTAAATTACAGACCTTGCTAAACACGTATGAATGCATCGTAATAATAGCCTCAGTCACAACTGGACTTGCTGTGGCCGTAACAATGTCTGCAAATTCCTGGGGGGACTGAAGGTGTTAGTGGCGTGAAACACAGTTGTGATGTTGTCGTAGAAATCTTAGAGTCCATAACAGCAGTTAGTTGTCATTAGTAATGCACTACGGCACAGCTGTAGCCAAATCAGGGGGCGGGCCTTCTGCAATGTGCACAGCAATGCTTAGAACGACAAAGTTCTTTGTTGTATGGTGTGAATCTTTGCACTGCAATCCGCCATAGTACTGGAAAGTCACCCTCCAAATTTTGGATCATTTGGTGGAGTTGTGCAGTTGTTAGGTGTTCCACAGTCAAACAGGACACACTACAGACACAGATTTGTTGTATTATAGATAAATGACACTAAAGACATTATCAAGAGCTTCCAACTGGAGGTTTATCTGCTGATTTTTCAAGGTACGGGCAGAGGTGAAGGTAGAGGAAATGCAGGCGGGTAACGGACACGGAAGTGACAAAATAAAAGCAGATTCCTGGATGAACCCGTGGATCTGTGGTTGATCCACACAGCTGAATCATTTTATTTTGAAGGAGCTTTATACCCACCAACAGATTTCAAAAACACAGGATGAGATGTAACCAGTCCCTTAAATGTGAGCACATACTGTACTAGCAGATGTCACTGAGCAACACTGATGGTATGTGTTTGAACCAAAAATAAAACTCAAAGTGACTTGGGTTGATAAAGTGTTTAATCACTGGTCAGGTAATGGGTCTACTGTTCATGGGTATGGGTTTGTAAAGTGGACTCATGTGGGACTCTGTAACAACGGTATTTCTGTCACGTGACTCTCCCCTAACTGTAGGGGGCACTCTATAGAGAAAAATTATATAAAAACATAACAATAAACCAAAACAGTCGAATGTTACACAGTTCCTCTTTAAGCTTCTGAAGTGAATCCAAGACACTTCTCCTTCTGTGGAAACATTTATGATACTTTCAGACTTAGGCTTGGTTTGGAAGTTGGACTATTTTAGCAGTTTGTCTTAAAATAAAAGGATCTAAATACATAACACACACAGTTGTCCTGCAGTTCCTTCACCTCCAAATCTCCATCTTTCCGCTGTTTTTATCTGTGACTGTTTTCAGTTTGAGGTTTTAGGTCAGAGTCACTTTAAACCATTAACTCTGGCTCCCAGTATGTTACATTGTGTGTGTTACACTGTGTGTGTATATGTGTGTGTTACATTGTGTGTGTATATGTGTATGTTACACTGTGTGTATATGTGTGTGTTACACTGTATTTGTATAACACTTGTGTGTGTTACACTGCGTGTGTGTGTGCACGCGCGTGTGTGTTACACTGTGTGTTTGTGTTACACGGTGTGTACATGTGTGTCTTCAGTCCCAAATGCTGCTTATCTTCCACTTGGCTTAAGAACTTCCTTTTAAATGTTTGTTTTCATGCTCAGTGCTGGTAGATTGGAATGGAGTCTGGAACTGTGTGTGTGTGTGTATGCATGTGTGTGTGTGTGTGTGTGCCTGTATGCGTGTGTGTGGGGTGGGGGATTCCTGGATTCTTACAGCTGTCTCAGACTGGATCAAAAGTTTCTGTTGGCCCATTTCTTTTTGATATTTTATTTTTTATTTTATTTTTTTATTTGTTGGCCCACTTCTCCAGGCGACTTGTCCAGCGTTGGCCATCCATTCCTGGGCCGTTCCCTCATGCTTTGGCCGGCAGTTCACACTGCTCTGCTGGATTTCAAAGTCAGTCTGAGCTCAGACTTGGATGTTAGTGAACAGCAGGAGGGATGAGTCAGTGAAACTGTGTCAAACTGGACTTTCTGTTTCGACTGAACAAATCCAGCAGCCTTCACCACCTCCAAAAATGGGTTCCACAATAAATGACTCTGAGCAATTTTAGGAATATTCCAATTGAAGATTATGCTTGAAATCATGACACACCTGAGAATTAGGAAAATAAGGCTACGTTCAGACTGCAGAGGTAAATATTCCCAAATCCAACTTTTTGCTGCCATTTGACCTGTTAAAGACAGTCTGTATGTGATCTGTTAAAGACAGTCTGTATGTGACCTGTTAAAGACGGTCTGTATGTGACCTGTTAAAGACGGTCTGTATGTGACCTGTTAAAGACGGTCTGTATGTGACCTGTTAAAGACGGTCTGTATGTGACCTGTTAAAGACAGTCTGTATGTGACCTGTTAAAGACAGTCTGTATCTGACCTGTTAAAGACAGTCTGTATCTGACCTGTTAAAGACGGTCTGTATGTGACCTGTTAAAGACGGTCTGTATGTGACCTGTTAAAGACAGTCTGTATGTGACCTGTTAAAGACAGTCTGTATGTGACCTGTTAAAGACAGTCTGTATCTGACCTGTTAAAGACAGTCTGTATCTGACCTGTTAAAGACGGTCTGTATGTGACCTGTTAAAGACGGTCTGTATGTGACCTGTTAAAGACAGTCTGTATGTGACCTGTTAAAGACGGTCTGTATGTGACCTGTTAAAGACGGTCTGTATGTGACCTGTTAAAGATGGTCTGTATATGACCTGTTAAAGACAGTCTGTATCTGACCTGTTAAAGACAGTCTGTATGTGACCTGTTAAAGACAGTCTGTATGTGACCTGTTAAAGACGGTCTGTATGTGACCTGTTAAAGACGGTCTGAATGTGACCTGTTAAAGACGGTCTGTATGTGACCTGTTAAAGACGGTCTGTATGTGACCTGTTAAAGACGGTCTGAATGTGACCTGTTAAAGACGGTCTGTATGTGACCTGTTAAAGACGGTCTGTATGTGACCTGTTAAAGACGGTCTGAATGTGACCTGTTAAAGACGGTCTGAATGTGACCTGTTAAAGATTTTGGACTGCCACTAATCCAAAATTCTGATATGTGGTTCTTAATCCAATACGTATCCGATATTTTGCAATGTGACTTCAGTCTGAACGGACATGTCACATTTATCCAATCTTTCCATTTTACTTCTGTGATTGACACACAGGCATGGACCTGGCCTGATTTGCACCCTGGGCGAGACATGTTCTTGGCGCCCCCCTCCCCATCTATATAGAAACCTACGCCCATGATATTTTGACATTCTGACGAGTTCAATATATTTGCATTTACTATACAGACATAAACATATGACTATTCACAGGTTGACCTTTGACCTTTAGCACCAGTGTTTTCAGTCATCAGGCTGTTGATGCTAAACTTTGAACCTGTCACAGTAAAACTGTTCATATCTGTTATAGGAGCTTCTTCCACTGTGTAGTAACTTATGCCCTAAACCAGATGGTGAACTACCTGCATGCAGGTCCAGCAGGGCAAGGCCAGTGGGTACAGGTCCAATGGGATGGGGCCAGTGGGTACAGGTCCAATGGGGCGGGGCCAGTGGGTACAGGTCCAATGGGGCGGGGCCAGTGGGTACAGGTCCAATGGGATGGGGCCAGTGGGTACAGGTCCAATTGGGCGGGGCCAGTGGGTACTGGTGAAACCTGATAGTTCATAGAATAGACGTATCTTTCATATCTCCGATCTTCTCCAAATCCTTTCACACTCAGTCACGTTGAGCTTCTCTCTATATGAACCTCTTGCTTTTGCCTCTGCCTTATACATTTTTAAAAATCTTAAATCATAATTTATAAGGGTTTTTCCTGCATGGTGATACTTTAGTGTTACACATAACAACTGCTAGTTTTTTAGCCTTCCAGATATGTCATGTAATATGATGTATGTCCTCATTCGTCATTAAGTTAGAGGCTCTCAGGTCATTTCAGGGTCACATTCTGTTCACACTCAAGACTGATAGAAGTCACATTTAACGTGTGTAATTTGAACAATTATACATAAAACATTTTATTTCACCAAATAATCCGAATTGTGTATGAAGACCTGATGTGTGAACATAACTTAAGATGAATGATTCTGGTGCATTTTTGATGAACAAGAACCTAAACAAAAAAGACCAGTGGGTTATTCTGTGAAACTGGTCTAAAACAGGACCTGGTCTATAAACAGCATCTGGTCTAAAACAGAACCTGGTCTAAAACAGGACCTGGTCTAAAATCCATTTGGAAACACTTTGAAAAATAAATACTAACTCAAATAAAAGAGGGGCGGCTGTGGCTTACTTGGTAGAGTGGGTCGCCCAATGACTGAGAGGTTGGTGGTTCATGTCCCAGCTCTGGCTCTCCACATGTCCAAGTGTTCTTGGGCAAGACACTGAACCCTGACTTAGGCCCCAGTAGGACTGACCTTAGACCTTAGAAACCTACTGGTGTATAATGTGAATGTGAAGCTAATGTAAAGCGCTTTGAGCACCATGAAGGTGGAGAAGCACTGTATAAGTGCAGACCATTTACCATAGCTACTGGTGAGAAGCAAATCATGTTTTATTTCCTTTTATGTAAAACTCATTTCCATTCCTCTGTCTCTTCATGGAGTGGATGCACTTCATTTTACTTTTAGATCTTTTTTTTTTAAGAAAAATACTAAAAAGAGACAAAACAAAAACATCAGAATCCTTATAGGTCTGTCAGAACGAACACATTAACATGGATTAATCCATCATTAATCCATCAAATGGAACAGTTCTTTATAGTTATTTTGTTGAACCTATTGAAGGTGTTGAATAAACATGATAATTGCATATGTTCTAGATATTTTGTCACTTTTTTGGTTTTTTTGGTGAATTTTAGTGGATTTTAGCATGTCTTGTGTACACGTATTGTGTTTTGTTCACAATTTTTGTTTTGCTCAGTGTATTTTTGTGTATTTATATATTTTATATATATATATATATATATATATATATATATATATATATATATATATATATATATATATATATATATATATATATATATGTAGTACAACTGATACAAACACCAATCCACTACTATTACCACTGACAGGTACTAGTACTGAACATTTGAGCACATTACAATATAGCTTCAGTCCAGACATAGACCAGAATGACCAGTATTACCAGTGTAACATAGACCAGAATGACCAGTATTACCAGTGTAACATAGACCAGAATGACCAGTATTACCAGTGTAACATAGACCAGAATGACCAGTATTACCAGTGTAACATAGACCAGAATGACCAGTATTACCAGTGTAACATAGACCAGAATGACCAGTATTACCAGTGTAACATAGACCAGAATGACCAGTATTACCAGTGTAACATAGACCAGAATGACCAGTATTACCAGTGTAACATAGACCAGAATGACCAGTATTACCAGTGTAACATAGACCAGAATGACTAGTATTACCAGTGTAACATAGACCAGTAGAACCAGTTTACTCCTATGGTTGGTTTATGCCTTAACTGGAAAAACAATATTTTATTATTTAGATGTGCACTAATGAGAAACACGTCTGTTTTCACAAAACATTAAAGTTTGGTTAAATAAAAATAAACAGTAAAATTTAAAATATGTTCTTTTTATTTCTGAACAAAGTGCAGAAGTTGTTTACGGAGCACACACACACACACACACACACATACACGTTTACCCAGGGATCTCAAGTTTTCAACACAGCTTGGAGTGAAATTAAATGGTAAATGGACTGCATTTATATAGTGCTTTTCCACCTTCATGGTGCTCAAAGCGCTTTACATTAGCCTCTCATTCACCCATTCACACACACTCATATACCAGTAGGTTTCTAAGGTCTATGGTAAGTCCTACTGGGGGCCTAAGCCAGGGTTCAGTGTCTTGCCCAAGGACACTTCAACATGTGGACAGCCAGAGCCGGGACACGAACCGCCAACCTCTCGGTCATTGGGCGACCCACTCTATCAACTGAGCCACAGCCGCCTTAAGGTGAGGACAGGAGGCATGATGGGGCGGGGTTAGTGATTTTGCCTCTAAAAGTTGGCAACACTGCCTATTTAAGACCTGTGTTCTGATTGGCTAACTCAATACTGCTGTACAGGGCGAGAGTGATTTGTTAAGGTCTTTTAGGGTTTTTTAAATAGTTTTTAGAGGGATTTTTTAGGATTTAAAAAAAATATATATTTTTTTTATTTCAGATATATACAAAAAACGCCCTTGGGGATAAGATTAAAATGGATTCAAATGGGTTAAAATGGGTTGAAACAACTTTCTGCAGTTCTGCAGCAGTGGAGATTGATCAAACCTCAAAAGTTGGTGCTAGGAAGAGAAGTGAATCATTTACACTGAATTTCAAATTAAATTCTGGAAAAATCGGGGTATTCTAAAACTTTTGATGAGTAGTGTACATTTATTTCTGCATTTATTTATTTCTAATTTAGCCATTTTTTGTGCCTCATCATTTTTGCATATATTTTGGATTTTTATAATTTTTTTTGGTGTATTTTCCCCTGTATTTTAGAATAGTTTTTATGATATGTTTTGGATTTTTCATCACTTTTTTGTGAATTTTAGTGGATCTTAGCATGTTTTGTATATTTTTTGTCTCCATATTTTTTTGTTTCCTTGTGTATTTTTGTGTATTTTGTGGGACATTTGAGTACAAAAAAGAAAAAGTGAGACAGAAACATACATATAAACTGTTTTAATCATGATTAATCAAAATTAATCCAAAGAAACCCTGTGATGAATCTGATTAAAAGTTTACTCATTTGACAACCCTAGTATTTCCATATCATAGTCTAAACTAATGTGTCCTGTGTTGTCCAGTATGTTGGTCGTATGTCAGAGCATCTCCTACAGATGGTGGTGGGCAGTGTCCTGGCAGCAAAAGTCCACAGGGAATGTTTTCCATCCCTAAGATGGTCAGATTTGTGTGTGTGTGTGTGTGGGAGGGGGAGGAGGAAGGGGACACACACACACACACACACACACACACACTAACTGTGTAAATCACATGTAGAGGGAGATAAGTGGGTAGAGCCCAGGCTGGATGGAGGGTGAAGCCAAAAATATGATGCACTATGTACCACAGGGGAATGACCCGGAATAAATCTGTATGAACACAGACACAGGGCATGGACTGAAGAACAGCCAGAGGCAACAAGCCAAAAATATCACACAACATAGCCTCAAATGTAACAATTAAAGGTGTAATATGTCACAAAAACTGATTTATTTTCATTGTATGCAGAGGTGGAAGTACCTAAGTAAAAGTACTTCATTACTGTATTTTTTTTAGGTATTTTTCTGCCAACTTTTTACTTTTCCTCCCTACATTTGTTCATAAATATCTGTATGTTATACTCCTTACATTCTCAAAATAGACTTGTTACGTTATCAAACTAAACAGATGTACGAAAAAGAAGTCACTTCAGAGGGAAAATCTGAGAAAATCTTACCTCATACTCATAATTTTGACTTTCTATTTCATAATCTTGACTTTTTATCTCATAACTTGGACTTTTTATCTCGTAATCTTGACTTTTTATCTCATAATTGGGTCATTCCATGCCAAACCATCCAGAGAAAAAGACATTTCCTGGCTCACCCTCTCAGAAAATTCTCCATAAAGTCATATAGGTTTCTCTTATGGACTTAATGAAATAATATAAAGTTGTAGACCCATAACTTTGAGCTTCCATTGCTCCTCTATCATTTGACCGACATTGCATTTTTGGTCTCCTTGGATAATTTTTCCCCGAGCATCATAATCTATGCTCAGATTAGCTCTATCTTTCTTGATTGATTCATAACTTGGCTCAAAATTTGGTCAAAACCCCAAAAATTGCAAAAATGGTGATAGCTTTTAAATGCCACAGATCAGAAAGTGTAAGGAATTGAAGCTTTAAACTTTTTTGTGACTACTCCTGATCTCCGTCTTTTCTTTGATTTTTTTCCCTGAAAGTCACAAGTACATCTGAGTGTTCATCATCATCATCATCATCATCATCATCATACACACGAGCATGTACTTTTCTAGTGATTTCTGAAAAACTGAGACTTTTTCAATTCAGAGTTGTTCAAAGAATGTGAGAATTCAGTTTGGTATTTACTTTGGCCATGCAGTTTTGTGGTTACTGCTGTCTGTTTATGTTATTGGACTGTAATTATATTGTAATTCATTAATAAAATTAATTAATAAATTAGTTAATTACTAAATTTTTTCATATCTATGTCATACTAACAACATGAGAGTCATAATGTGGAGTCTCTTGTACTATCTTAAAACTCTGATTTTGTTTAATAAATTGCCCTGGATTTATTTTGTGTTTTATTTATCTGTTTCCAAGAGAATAAAAGGGGTGCTGGCTTTGTGCTGACTTTGACAATTAATGCTGTGCAATGCTGAATTTGCATCAACGTCAATGTGAAAAAGGTGACTTACAAAATTGCAGTAAAAAAAATGGGCTGAACACCATTAATTTTTTTTCTAATAACAATACGTAGCAATCTATGATGAAAAAAAAAGAAAGATGTGATCAATTGCACATATGGTAAACTGTAACCTTTAAAATTGCTATTTTGGGGCGTGGGGTGTGTGAAAAACTGAACAAAAGAAAATGTCTTATTTCTCATTCGTACCAAAATATAAAAAATTACAATGGAATGTCAAAGAGAACTGAATCCAAAACATTCAAAAACTCTCATAGAATACAGAAAAAAACACGAAAAATGTGATAAAATATCCAAAATGTGCAAAAATATGAATATATATGCTGTTATCGTGCTTATTCAACTCTTTCAACACTTTGAACAAAGCAACTTGAAACAAAACAACTGTTCCATTTGTGTTGCAATTTTTCATCAGATTAATCATGATGATGGATTAATCTGAGTTCATTTTGACAACCTTCATTGCAATTTTACAACTTTTTGCTCTGACTTCTATGGACATTTTTTACAGTGTGGGAGGTCATCAATTACAGCCTTTAATTATCCGTAAAATTCTCCTGTTCTTTTTAGGAAAATGTCTGAAGGGGAAATGAGTTCACACAGTGCCCTAATTCCACAGTGTTCTTCTGTGGTTTGTGTTTGGGACCGTCCTGTACATGTGAAAACAGACACCAAAGCCTGAACAGCTGATCCAAATCCTGCTGTGTGTGTTTTTTCATGACAAAAGCAGCAGCGCCAGCCAAAAAAACTCCCCTAAAGAACCCTAAAGCGTATGTAAATGCACATCCTGCACACAGGGCGGGTCTATGTGTAGGCTTTTCCAGATATACTGCCTGACAGACGAACAGAGGGGAAATAGAGCCCGGACGCAGACGCACTTCCACTGCAGATCCTTTTCTTCAAATATTTCACATGAATGTTGGCAGCATTGGCCCTGCAGAAGACAAAAGGAAATGAAGAGTGGCCATCCGAGCCAAAGACAACACACAGTGTGAGAAAGTGCTGCTACAGTTACAGCTCACAGGCAGAAACCAGTGCAATCCAAGCTATTAAAAACCTGGAACATATCAAACACACGGCGAGAAAATGACCTCAAACAAAGACTGAAATATTTGTCATGTTTGCTTCTATCAAACTGGGTGGATTTTACTATCTGTTTAGTTTTTAGACCCAATAATAAAAGGAGTCATGCTGACATATTTACAAACCAAAGATGGACGAAATGATGAGCTCACATAAATGCACTAAAAAAAAGAATACATCTTTAGTTAAGCAATAACAAAAATAATGTTAAATTAAGCACAAAAAAAGGTGAATTAAAGACAAAAAAACTTAAATTAAGAAAAACAAACAAACAAAAGAAAAAAAAAACGATTCTGGCAATAGAACAAATGAAAATTATCTATGGTATAATTTGGATATTTTTCCCAGTGTGGAGTGTCTGCACTTTGAGCACCATGAAGGCAGAAAAGAAGTATATATATATATATATATATATATATATATATATATATATATATATATATATATATATATATATATATATATATATGAAAAGTGTGAAAAAATTGATAAGCCCCTGGTAGGCCAGGATGAATTTAACTCTTGTGTAGGCCTGCATATGTTTATTAATTGGGCCATAATATTCAGTACACAAGCAGAATATGGACAGACGGTCATTTATTAGATGCCTAACAGCATTGAACAAGACTCCATGACAATAAAACAATAGACATGACTTAAGTCAGACACAGAGGCCCAGTCAGGGAAGCAAAGCTCACAAGGCATATGCAACATAAAAAAACAATAAACAAACCAACAACAACAACTATAGCCATGATTATTAAACAAGGTTCAATTACATTAGACGTTAATGTTTGGAAAACATCATAAAACATAAGGCATGCTGTTGAATACAACACTTCATTACCGTCTAACATTCCACAGGGCCTGTGGTAATGCATTAGGACTTAGTCAAAGCCATTCTGGTGACAATTTCAAAACAACGGTTTTAAAAGCTTTAGTCATATGTTAAATAAACATTTGCATAAAGAAATAAAGAAACAAAAGACCATCCTTTGGTCTGTTGTGCAACAAATCTACAAATTTGGAGGCGCATATATGTGGGTCCTTCTTCTGGCGTAAAATCCCCAACAACAAGGTTCAAATCCAAGTTGCGAGCGTACCTGTTCTCTATACCTAAGATGGCAAAACGTCACAGTCTGTCTTGGAGTTCTGCAAATAGGTTTGAATCAGTTTCAACTTTGAAAAGGATCTCTCTACATTTGCGACTGTCATGGGTAGCTACCGTTAGGAATAGCTTGATGGCTGTGGCAAAGTCGGGTAAACTGGATAATACAGAACTGTGTTTCACAAAGAGACTGGACGCTAAATCTTGGACCCCACCAGGTTCAATTTCTTTTAAGGCAGGTTGTAATGCACTCCTAAATGACAAGATTTGATCGGAGAAATCCACAGATAGGTCGTCATTGTATTGCTCAGCCAGAGCATTTGCTGATGCGTATAATTCACCATCAGATTTTGAGAGGAGTTCCCCGGGGCGTAAAAACCCAAATCTCTGTGCCACTCTGACACCTGCGCAGAGACAATTTCTAAAGTGGCATAGAAGATGGATACTTTAAAATTCTTCTCTGCATTAACAATCCTTTCACACACAATTCGTTGAAGTAAGTTTTTCTACACCTTGCGTTTCTCTGGAATTTCAATCATCCTTATTTGAAACAATAGAAATAACAGTACAATATCATTCTCAGCATTTAATGACTTAATTCCACTCAGTTATACCTCATCTATGTTCTTCAGTTATGTTCACTTATATCCACAATAGTTCCCCTTAATAAAAAATAAATAAATAATTGGAAGTACTTAAAAAGAAGAACATGTTACAGCAACTTAATACATTTGAGTTAGTAGTACTATTTCTGAAACTTTGAGTATTCACAGCTGAATATATTTACTTATTCTGAACATTCGGGTTTACAGTGTACTTGCATGTCTGCTAAGAAACAAAAATCAAATCTGCGCATTCAGCAATTGGCAGCGAATGGCGTCTTCAGAGGAAGCCACAGAAAATCACTGTTATCGTTTCATTCATTCGTTGTCAAAGCTAGTTAAAGTTGTTATATTCATTCGTTTAAAATGCCCAACTATTGTGTGGTGGGGGGCTGTAGGAATGTAGCCAAGAATAAGTTAGGTATTTCAACCTACTATTTCCCCAAAAATGCTGTGATATGGCGGTCCTGGGTGAGGTTTGTGAGGTAAACCAGGGCAGACTTTGGAGAACCAGTACACGGAGCAGTTATTTGTTCGTGACACTTTCAGGACAACTGTTTTCATGTGTCATGTGTGTCTCTTCTGGAGTGTCAGCAGGAAGCTATGTTTCATACAAGGTTGGTGTATGTAGATCCAGTTAGCTATATGTTAGTGCTTTCCATTGTGTAAAGCTAGTCTCTCGTAGCATTGCATGAGAAGTTTCCAAAACTAGCATATCTCTCTCTGCTTGCTCGAGTGTGTGTCTGGTCATCACTACTAGCACATGTTTTTTCTATGCAGGATAGGGTTATTCATTAGCCTACTATGTTAGGGTTGGGGGAAAAACTCCATTCAGTTGTGTATGAACAGTCAATATCACCTTCGTTGTGTGCAGAGAGAGATTTTTTCAGCATATCTACGTATATCTAACTTTAAAAACCACTTAAAAATTACAAAGTACTGATAAAATCTACTCAATTACAATAATTGACTAAATGTAATTAGTTACTTCATACCTCTGGAACCAAGTTAATAATTTTCAGCAATACAAAAAGAGTACATTCCCACTGTAGGAACCATTTGTAGTTCCTATAACCTTTTTAGTTCCTGGAACCTTTTTTCACCCTTTCTACAACATAGGAACTCCATAGTTCCTAGAACCTTTTTAGTTCTTCCTGGCAGGCAGGGTCTTTTTGAGTTCCCTTTGAACGATATGATGTAGGTGTTTAGTGATTGGTAGAGCCCAGACCATGCCTATTTCTGCATTTCCTCATTTTGTAGTACCACTATCTTTAAAGCCACCTGTGTAGCGTCAGCTGTGTGTTGGAAAAAAATACGAAGAACGTAATAAATAAATGGACTGATGACATAGCTTTGTTTTTGGGTTAATAAGGTTGTTGGTTGACATTAAATTATGTTGTAGTATCACCTGCCACTGGATTCTTCATCTCCTATCTCTCTCTGTAAACTCCTCCATTCTTGACATTAGATGCTGTATTTGACCATAATTAACATTCCTGTGATACAGAACATAAACACTGTGGCCTCCTCATTCTCTATTCTAGTTTATAGTAGCTCTGTCTTCTACTTCCTTGTGTGATTGTTGAATTTAGTGCTTAAAGAACACATCACTGTGGTGGACATTAGCGTCACATTGGCCCCTCCCATGGTTCCTACTGCCCTGTTGGGATGCAAACCCAAAGGTTCCCTAGGAACTATATAGTTCCTAGAACTAAGTTCTGTCTGGGTTATTTTTAAAAATGCATGCGAGGAAGAATCAAGTTTCTGTCTTCGGCTGGGCACTATAAAAAATGCATACTATAAAAAAATATGCAGGTGATATCAACTTATCTATTATGCTTTATTGTTAAATTAGGAACAGGCAAAGACATGTATATTTTAAAAGTTGTGAATGTTGATCTTTGGGCTGTCAAATTCATCTCTGAGTGAAATGAGGTTGTCCGACGCAATCCAGACATATTGGCTGGCTTGTAGTATATCGATGTGTTTTTGCAGATTTTGGGAAACAACGTTAATTGTTTCAAGGATTTTAACCTGTATGACCTAATGAAACAGAAAGTCCATACTAGCTTTCAGGCCTGTGGCCTCATTGTGCTCTTTTGACTTCTTTGACAAGACAAATATTTTTGTCAGCGCTTTCATTACATCCAGGAAACAGAAGCAAAGGGCACACACAAAAATTAAACGTTGTCTGCCCTGCGACTTTGAACTGCAATTCCAGAATTTCCCATCTTTACTGCTATCACTGAAGAACTCATACAGTTTTTGTACTGTGTTATAGTAGTCTTTGACCTTTACCACTTTCTGGTACACGTCTGGTAGCACAATAAACATAGATGGCATTTGGCTCCCTATCAGCAATTCATTTTTTCAAACCAGAGTACACCACACTCATTGCCGCAGTGCCATTGTACCCTTGCCCTCTGCATTTATTGACAAACATTCCTTTCATCTCCAACAACTCAAGGATCATTTTTTCCAGAGCATTTGCACTTTGGTCATGGACTGAATGGAAACCCATGAAACTCTCCTGAATTTCTCCAGCTGAGGGTATGTTGTTTTCATGTTTGGTAATGGTGCCATATCAAAGCACTTGACTTAGCTGATCCACTTTGGAAATGTCTTGTGTTGCATCTAATTTAACTGAATAAAATTCTGCCTCTTGGATTTCTTTAACTATTTATTTCGTCTAGGACGGTTTGTGCCATGATCAATGTGATTTTGTTTTTAATTTTAGTATTTGATTTTACTTTTCAGCAACCTCTCTAATACGGGGTCGTAATGGCCTAGAAGTTCAACGTGGGCTAGAAAATTGCTGTTCTTTATTTCCCACAGTTTTTCATTATGCGCACAGAAAGCAGAGTTGCAGGATGCAATGGTCAAGGTAACGTCGCTGACTCTTTTTAACATGTCTGACCAAAAATTAACCTGTTTCCTATATTCAAATGACATTTGTTGATTGATGGTTTGATTTTGTTGCCAGGTATCATACACAGACACAGGCTGTCATGTGACAAGGGACACGTTTGTGCTCTTTAATCTTCCATGATAGACCTTGAGAGTCACTAATTCTGGTTGTTCACGACAAATTATGACCCACAGATGTTCTGTCACCAAACAGCCAACAAGACTGGCAATACATGCAATCATATTTTGAGGGGTAACACAACCATTTGTGTGGGATTTTTGTGGCTTTCTTTGAAACCCAGTAGAAGTAATTGTTAGAAAAGCATCTGCCTTTTGCATCCCTCGGATAGGGACCTTCATATTTGCATGGTCCTAGCCTTATGATGGATCTCTTAACCTCATCATCACAAATATCAATGGGGAAATCAGCCCTTTCACTGGGGTAAGGATCTGTTTGAACAGTCCCAACGTCATTACTGCTTCTTCTTCGGGCCCATATCTGATGCTACAATAGGACATGCATCTCCTTCAACAGCCATTTGATGTACATCTCCCTCACCTGATGCTGCAAAATAGCATGTGTCTATGTCACCGTCAGACTCAGCATCCACAGCAAATTCTCCCTCCCCTGCAGCTACAGTACATGAGAGGAGTATGATATTAAAACTACACTGTAATAAATGAAACTGTGAATCAACAAAAAAAAGCATGTTAACCTTTTCCAGTTTAAGTTAAATCAACGGAATTACATGAATTCAAAGCAATTTTTTAACATGATTAAATGGCTTTTTGGCCACAGCAAAAAGCATTTCTAAGTAGCATGAACTTAATAAACATACAACATTATGTTGGAACAACTTAAATACTTGCATTCATATTGACAATTATTAAGTTCATGCTACTTAGAAATGCTTTTTATTGGAGCCAAAAAGCCACTTGACCACACTCAGAAAAATGCTTTGAATTTTTGTAATTCTGCAGCTGTTGGCTTAACTTAAAATTCGAGTGGAAAACATTAATGTACTTCCTATTGTTGACCTAATCTTTAATTTATTAGAATGTGAAAGTTTGCTCAGCAGAAGACATTAGCACAAGCCTTCATTTTCTCAGAAACTGAGGAAATTATTTCTTCTACAGTCACTATAGGCATTGTTGTACCTACAGTACCATTCTCACTCATTGTACTATTCTTAAAAACACAAAAACGAACACAAAACAGAAAATGGTAAATGGTCTGCATTTTATATAGTGCTTTTCCACCTTCATGGTGGTCGAAGCGCTTTACAGTAGGTTCACATTCACCCATTCACTCACACTCATACACCAGTAGGTTTCTAAGGTTCTGTCAGTCCTACTGGGGATCCTAAGTCAGGGTTCAGTGTCTTGCCCAAGAACACTTCGACATGTTTGTACAGCCACAGCACTGACGCAAACCACCAACCTCTCGGTCTTTGGGCGACCCACTCTACCAACTGAGCCAAAGCCGTCCTCATTTTTGATATTAAGTGCAAAACATTGAAGGCAGCAGCCGCCAAGACGAACACCACAATGCCCACATCATGTTTGCGTTGTCTTAATGCGTGTTGTCTGCAGTGCTGCTCATATCACTCAGGTTAGCTAGCAGATGCTGATCATATCACTCAGGTTAGCTAGTAGGTGCTTTTCACATCAGTCAGGTTAGCTAGCAGATGCTGATCATATCACTCAGGTTAGCTAGCAGGTGCTGATCATATCACTCAGGTTAGCTAGCAGATGCTGATCATATCACTCAGGTTAGCTAGCAGATGCTGATCATATCACTCAGGTTAGCTAGCAGGTGCTGATCATATCAGTCAGGTTAGCTAGCAGATGCTGATCATATCACTCAGGTTAGCTAGTGGATGACTCTTCAGATGCATGTACCTTCTTTTTTTCATCTAAGGTGAAGTATTTCCACACATACAATGTGTGTCTATCACTCTCTTTTACCCACCACTCCCTGTTTTACCTGCAGCAGCCATGTTTCCTCTGGTTTAGGTCTGACTGGTCTGTGTTTACGCGCCGAGGGAGAGGGAGGGAAAGAATGAAATGTGACTTGTTGACTCCTCCAAATTTAAGTCAACTTGTGCTACGGGAGATGACTAGTTGACGTTTCTGTTATGTAATGTGCACAGGCTTTTTCTGAGTTGCTCGTTTCTCTGTTTTTCTATGAGTGGGAAATACAGTCAGTGGAGGTGACACACCACTTTCAAATGCAGCATGTTAATGTGGTAGTTTAATCTGGAAGTCCTCCAGTTAAAAGAATACTCTCAAAACATTTTGGCGGTCAACTGTTTTTTTGTTTTGTTTTGTTTTTTAACTCATATTTCACACAAAATGCATAAAAATACACAACAAACACAAAAATGGAGAGAAAAAAATTATAGACTGCTAAAATGCACAAAAATTCTCCAAAAAAACACAAAAACATGATGAGAAACCCAAAACGTATTCAAATATTCTTCTAAAATATAGAAAAAAGTGATACAATATCCTAAAAATATACAAAAAATATGAACATATATGCAATTAACATGGTTATTCAACTGCAAACAACTGTTCCATTGAATTGAGTTAAATTTTTAAATAAGATTAATCATGATGATGATTATTACTTTTCACAACCTTAGTTTTTACACCCAATAGCTAATCAAAGGTAAATATTGACATATTAGACCCAGGATGAATCAAATGATGAGCTCAGATAAATGCACTAAGATCTCCCTCCTGCTCTGATCCATCCCATAATTAATGCATTCATAATCAATTGTTGGGTCCAAAGATTGGCCCCAAAAATGGACACTGAAATCTGTCTCGATTAGAGATTAGATGTGTTTTTCAGCACATCAACGTCTTGTTCCAGTTTGTGTTGGAACCCACGGTGTCTACTGGAGTTACACGCAGAACCTGCCTATTTAAACACTAATAAATCATGAATGATTTTCCAACAGTGGTCGTTTTAGTGAAATACGCTGCCTTGAATAATTAGTTCGATTCCCAAATTGCACCTGTGAGAGAAGAAAGAGATATTAAAAAACAGTAGTGTATAAGTGTCCTTTTGACTGTGTTAAATACAGATTTATGAATGAAATATTATGTAAAATGACAAAATAAGAAATGATATGGGGACCAATTGAGAAAATGTACTGTAAGAGCAACAAGGTGTGAGTCTATGTATTGTATAAATTGTAATATAGGTGAGAAAAGTAAAGAAGTGTTAACAGTGAAATGTGAGAAAATGTAAAAGTAAGAAGTTTTAAGAGTTAAATGTGAAAATGTAAAAAACAAAAAATGTGATCATATGTTTAAAGAAATGAATTATTTCAAGAGGAAAAGGTTAAATAAAATAATTTAAAGAAATTTGAAGGTGTATGTCTCATTTTGGTCAGGGGGAAAATGGCTAGTTGAATTTCTGATTGGCTAGTAAGATAAAAAAAATCTACTAGCCACATTGGCTGGTGATGAAAAAAGTTAATTTAGAGCCCTGGTCATCACCCCTAACCCTTCTGTTGTCCTCAGGTCAAAAATGATCTGCCAATATTGGATATATATATATATATATATATATATATATATATATATATATATATATATATATATATATATATATATATATATAATATCCTGGCCACTGGAAGAGATACAAGCCACTGATATCAAGACAAGGAAACTCCTTACCATGCATGGAGGGTTCCACCCCAAGTCCAGTGTCCTAAGGCTGTACACTAAGCGAAAGGAAGGGGGCCGAGGACTAGTAAGTGTCAGAACTACTGTCCAGGAGGGAACGGCGAACCTCCAGGAATACATCAAGAAAATGGCCCCCAATGACCAACTGCTAAGTGAATGCCTCAGGCAACAAAAGCCCAGTAAGGTCGAGGAACCAGAGGGGCTATCATGGAAGGACAAACCCTTGCATGGCGTGTACCATCGGCAAATTGAGGAAGTGGCTGATATGGAAAAGACATACCAGTGGCTGGAAAAGGCTGGACTAAAGGACAGCACAGAGGCACTACTCATGGCTGCACAAGAACAAGCCCTGAACACCAGAGCAATAGAGGCCGGGGTCTACCACATCAGACAGGACCCCAGGTGTAAGGTGTAGGCTGTGTAGAGAAGCCCCTGAAACAGTCCAGCACATCACAGCAGGGTGTAAGATGCTGGCAGGCAAGGCATACATGGAGAGGCATAACCAGGTAGCGGGCATACTGTACAGGAACATCTGTAAAGAGTATGGACTGGAGGTCCCAGGGTCAAGATGGGAGACTCCCCCAAAGGTGACAGAGAACAAACAGGCCAAGATCCTGTGGGACTTCCAGATCCAGACTGACAAGATGGTGATGGCCAATCAGCCTGACATAGTGGTGGTGGATAAACATGAGAAGACAGTGGTGGTGATAGATGTAGCAGTCCCCAGTGATAGCAACATCAGAAAGAAAGAACATGAGAAGCTTGAGAAATACCAAGGGCTGAAAGAGGAGTTAGAGAAAATGTGGAGTGTGAAGGCAACAGTGGTACCAGTTGTGATCGGAGCATTAGGGGCAGTGACCCCCAAGCTGGGAGAATGGCTCCAGCAGATACCAGGAACAACATCAGAGATCCCTGTACAAAAGAGCGCATTGCTAGGAACAGCTAAGATCCTGCGCAGAACCCTCAGGCTCCCAGGCCTCTGGTAGAGGACCTGAGTCTGAAGGAGACACCGCCCACGTGGGGCGAGAGGAACATTTTATTTTATTTTATATATATGTCGGATACCATCTTTTCTTTTTTACCCTATAATATCAGTATCAGCATCAGCCCCAAAAATCCAACATCAGTCAGGCTCTTCTCTACAGCACATGCACTTTTATTTCAGCACATGCACTTTAGAATATTGACTTGTTGGACTTTGGCTCAGACCTTCTACTTGAGCAAAATGTAATAACTGATAACTTTTAATTGAATATCCTTGGTCTAAATCCTCAGTGAATAATGGATTAGATTTATATAGCGCTTTTCAAGGCACCCAAAGCGCTTCACATTAGTGTTCCATTATTCATTCACTCTCACATGCTCCCTCTGGTGGTGGTAAACTACATATGTAGTCACAGTTGCCCTGGGGCAGACTGACAGAAGCGTGGCTGCCATTTCGCGCCTACGGCCCCTCTGACCACCACCCAACATTCATACTCATTCATACACCAGTGTGAGTTTCATACTCATTCATACACCAGTGTGAGTGACACTGGAGGCAAGGAGGGTAAAGTGTCTTGCCCAAGGACACAACGGACTGACTAGGACAGAGCGGGAATCGAACCACCAACCCGACCCGCTCTCCCAGCTGAGCCACGGCCGTCCCATTCACGGCCGTGAAGAGCTGAGTAGTCTAGCATTGTGCTAATAGCACATCAGAAATGAAAAAAAAAACAACAACGTGGAAATGACAGACCCAAGAGATAAACTTTCAGACCAACTACTGTGGAGATACTGGACCATGACAGTGACCGAGCGAGACATTTTAATAACAACTACAAATAAGTAACTGGTGTATGTGAATTCATCAACTTGATGACATGACATGTGGTGCCAGCTTAGTAACAAGAGGTTAATAATACTAAGAGGTTAATAAGTTATAACACATGTGGTTTCATAGTTTATTTGTTTGTGAGACTGGTTCCATAAGCCATCGGTTAAATTTTGATGTCACGGTTCAATCGTGATTGTCTCTGGCTATAATTACATGTTTTTTCTTTTTAAAGTACTGATATAAATGCCGTTTAGGAACCGATATCATTTTGAAAATACTGACTTGGTATCGAATAAAACCCTTTTTGGTTCCCAACCCTACAGACATTTTATTGTGGGTTACATTCACACTGGATTAATATAACCTGGCATCATTACTCCAGACCATTTTACAGAAGTATCTTCTGTATCTTCATGTATTTTATGTAGTCTTTTTATTTCTTGAGGATTTTAATCGTGGTTTATTGCATCTTGTTTTTATTTATTTATTTTATCTTTTTAATTATCCATGGTGCTACACTGGTGAAACACAGCACTATTTTGTTTTTTGTCTTGACATTCAATCAAGTACCTGCATGACAGATTTCAATGTATATTCTCTATTGTTTTGTTGCAAATTAAAAAGTTCTTCCCACAGAACAATCTTGTAAAACTGCCTGTAAATTTCACAGACATACTCAGTTATGTTTAAAGACATGGCACACTCAGATGGGACTAAATTCTCACTGGTAATCATTACTTTACCCCATAAAAGTAACTCTGTCTGAATAGTACTTTATAAAGTGTGTTTTGTGTTGGTCTGTTCATGCATCTGTACCGAACACGATGTTTACTGACACCTGAAAAACAAACTTTTGGAAAAGTCAAAAAAACGTTTATATGTTTTATAACCGGGGTCTCAAACATGCAACCCGGGGGCCAAATGTGGCACGCCAATCGTTCCAGTGCAGTCTGTGGGATGAAGAGCATGATAACCTATTAAATGACTCCATATTTCCTTCTCAATTTTTTTATTTGCCTATAAGTGATGACAACTTTAAATTTTTGCCATTGTTTTACTGCAAAAAATAATATTAAATTATGAAAAATGTACATTTACAAACGATCTGGTAACAATAAAATGTGAATAACCTGAACAAATGTGAACAACCTGAAATGACAATGTGAATGATTTTCTGCTTCTGTGACTAAGAGTTTAGTGTCTTTGTACAACTAATCCATAATAAAACACATCGGCTAATGATAAGTTGAGGCAGAATATTGTTCTAATTGCCCTTATTTTCCTTGGATAATTTAAAAAAATATTTTCATAACTTAATGGAGGTTTCTTCACACTAAAACAATGACAAAAATGTGGAGTTGGTATTATTTATAGGTTATTATGTTTTCATTTTGCTGGTCCGGCCCATTGGAGGTCAAATCAGGCTGAATGTGGAAAATTAAGAAAATTTGTTTGAAACCCCTGCTTTAGAAGAATATCCTGAAACAAAGTGGGTCAGATTGTTGCTGAGCAGCACCTTTGAATCCTCTGGAACAAGCATTGCACACAGGGGCGGGGCTTAATGACAGGCAAGCCAGGCAGTTGTTTGGAGCCCCACCCACGAGGGAACCCCTCGAGTTCAACAACAATGGGCAACACTGCAGTAGCAACCCCCCACCCCTAGTGAAGTCCTGCCCCCCTTTGCCTACACCTGTACAGCCCCATCCCTTCTGCCTTCAGCCTACACATATAAAGCACAAAAATGATTTAGCATTTTTTTAATGTATTTATTAATTTATTTAGTTTTAGTTTTTGAAATATAAAATAAGTGCAAAAAAGTTTTAAGAGTAATATGTCCTGTCCGTTGTTTACTTATTTGCTCAAATTTATAGTTTTTAAATATTTGTAATTCTAATAATTTGCACTTTTGGAATAAAGAAAAGTTCATATTTTATATATTAGTGTCAGTGTCAGATTATTGACAACAGTTATAATTGATTATTGATGGTTATGGGCTTTCAGGGACATCTGTTCTCATTGTGAGAACTGAACTCATCTGTTTTATTTTTTCAGTTTTCATCTCAAATGTCCTGGAAACTGTGCAAAATAACAATAGGGTGGGGTGGGGCCCCTGGGGATTTCTTACTTGGAGCCCCAAGAGACGCTGGCAACGCCCCTGTTTGCATGTGCCAGTATTCTGGAGGCGTGGCTTCAGGGGGATGTCTGAAGAAAGGGATTTGGACTTTTGTATTGTGTTGCTGCTGGAAGCATTTTTCTGAGATCTGGTATCACACTTTTTAAGAGATGAGAAGATTTGACCTCTTACCCCTACCACTACCCCTTTAAAATGAGTTGCAGTGGTAGGCCTTCAAATATTCCCCTAAAGAAATGGGACAACATTTCACACCCTGTTATGTCATCATTTATTTCTGTGACTCCACCCCTTCACAAAAAACAGATGTGGAATTTGACAGTAAATATATCAGTACATTAATCCATATAATGACATTCCATGATACTACATCATGGTCGCCCCAGGAGATTCAGTCTTTGGTGAATGATGTAAACATTAAGATGAGACAATATGAAATAAGCGAGTTCCCAATTCCGTGAGCAGACCAAACGGAAGTAGCGCATCGCTTCGCTATGACGACCAGGTACTGTAAAGTTAGTACTATCACTATGACGACCAGGTACTGTAAAGTTAGTACTATCACTATGACGACCAGGTACTGTAAAGTTAGTACTATCACTATGATGACCAGGTACTGTAAAGTCAGTACTATCACTATGATGACCAGGTACTGTAAAGTCAGTACTATGACTATGACGACCAGGTACTGTAAAGTCAGTACTATGACTATGACGACCAGGTACTGTAAAGTCAGTACTATGACTATGACGACCAGGTACTGTAAAGTCAGTACTATCACTATGACGACCAGGTACTGTAAAGTCAGTACTATGACTATGACGACCAGGTACTGTAAAGTCAGTACTATCCTGTAATGGAAATGCTATCCAGGAATGGTACTTGGTACCCAAGTCAAGTCAATAAATGCTGTTATTAACAAATAAACTTTGTTTCCTACAATAATGACCCACCAGTATGACCACTTCAACAAAAATATGACCACACCCACAATAGTATGACCACTCCTAAACCAGTATGACCACGCCCACACCAGTATGACTACTCTGACACCTGTAATGACCACACCCATGACCACTCCTAAACCAGTATGACCTCGCCCACACCAGTATGACCACTCCCACACCTGTAATGACCATATCCATAACCACTCCTAAACCAGTATGACCACAATCACACCAGTAGCTGTAAACATCTCTGTTCCATGAACTTTTGGTCATCTTTATACGACTGACTGTAATGCAATCTATCACACATTAGAATGATGTTAACGGCCGATGAAATGATTACGTTTTTTTAAGTAAATCTGTACATTTGTGTTTTTTTTTCATCATTGCTACAGTTTTATTTCCGTTTTCCTTCATCTGACCCACAATTCAAATAGAATTAAGCCTGGATTTTATACTTTATAGCCCTGTTTTTATTTAACCAGTGCTTCATGGGTTTATTTATTTTACTCTGTTTAATTGTTGTTATTATTTTTTCATGTCCTTATTTGTGGAACCAAGGATGTTTTATTTTATTAAATTTTAAATATGTATAGACAGCTCATGTTGGTTGGCCTGTTGTCATGTTTGTGCCTATATTGGAGATGGCAGGTTTCAGTCTGGTTTTCACCCTGGCCATAACACAGAGACAGCTTTGGTCAGGGTAACAAATGACCTTGTGGCTCCCCATCACTCCTCATCCTCCTTGACTTAACACCTGCATTCGATACAGTTGACTATACCATACGTTTTCATCGCCTGCAACACACCATATGACTCACTGATAATGCGCTAAACTGGTTCAACTCATATCTGTCTGACAGAACTGAACATGTTGCCCTGGACAAAAAAACCTCCAGCCCACACAAGGTCACATGTGGTGTCCCCCAGGGCTCCATGTTGGGTCCAAAACTCTTCACCCCCTACACATTACCTCAAGGCAAAGTCATCAGAAAGCATGGGCTATCTTATCATTACTATGCTGATTACACCCACCTGTAACTTCAAACAACTTCCATCTCCCCAACTTCCCTGCCAGTATGTGCGCTGACCATCTGCCCGGTGGAGATAAAGGCATGGATGATCCACAACTTTCTCCAGTTAAACAGCTCCAAAACAGAAGCCATCCTTGTTGGCACTCCACAGCAATTCTGCTCCTCCACCATCACCGAATCATCTTCTCTGGCCAAAATATTCAATTCTCTGCCCCTGTCACAAATCTTGGTGTTAAAATTGATCCTCAGCTCACCTTTGACACCCACATCAAGCACCTCTGTTCAACAGCTTTCTACCACCTCAGAGGCAGCACCAAACGCCACCCTGACTGTCTCCTTGGAAGATGCAGAGAAGCTCATCCACACCTTTGTCACCTCCAGGTTAGATTACTGCAATGCACTCCTCATTGGGACTATGGTATAAGCGTTCAAGAATTGCAACACGTCCAGAACAGCGTTGCCAGGATCCTGATGAGGGTGCACAAACAACATCACATCACCCCCATTCTCAAATCCCTCCCCTGGCTCCCTGTCCCTTTCAGAATTCAGTACAAGGTCAAAGAGCTTCTCATCCTCCAGTCTTCATCACGCACCCTCCAATATGCAAATCCAAACACCCTTAAAGCCCCCCAGAACCAATCTCTGCACAATGGGTGACCGGGCCTTCACCTCTGCAGCCCTGAGGTTGTGGAACGCTCTCCCCGACCACCTGAGGGCCCCACAGAGCACCGATGCTTTCAAGTGAAGTTTAAAAACCCCATCTTTTTAGAATCGCCTTTTATTGAACTTTATAACTTTAGTTTATTTTCCTGTCTATGTCTAGGTAGTACTTTGAGATTGTGTAAATATTCTATTATTATTCTATTATTATTGTTACGGATGTTTTTTTTTCTTTTCTACATATGGGCATTAATAAAGTAACCTTAACCTTAATTATGGGAATTTTTTTTCCTTTTCTCTATTCTTAGTGTGGTCCTGGCTTGTGTATGTTTGTTTTAGCCCCTCCCCTTCAACTAAGCCCCTCCCCTCTATCTAATTGAGAATTGGGACAACACTACCCCTTCACATAAACAGAGGGGTAAGGGTTGAACTGGGATTCAGCCCAAATGTCAGTTTAATGCTGTCCTTTGGTCCAACTTCAGTTAGGACTCTTGGAGGCTCCAGGACCCCGAACCCTAATACTGATCCTAACCCGACCAGGGACAGTCTGTCTTCCTGTCCAAACAGTCTAGTGTGATCAACAGGGTTCACTTCCTTCTGTCTCTCCCCACACTCACTCCTTTCTTTACTCCAGACCTTTCTCCTCCTCCTCCTCATGACCTCTGGCTCCTCTTCCTACATCTCTCATGGCTCATACAAACTATTTACACTTAATTCATGTCCTTGGGCAAAATAATTCAAATTCTTACACCACAGTATCCCATCATTTGGCAGGAACACTGAGGATAATGAATCGTTAATGACATTTGGATTGTGGGATTGTATTCTGAATACACAGATGCTTTTCCACCAATGTTTTCAGAAACTTTTATGTCCAGGAATGTATTTACCTAGATAAAAGTATGCCTGTTAATCTGTGTGGTTTGCATTTCCTCTGCACCTTGAAGTTTATAAAAATGTATTTAACCCTCAGGTTTCCCTCTACAGAGGCTCCTACTAAGCACCTATTGCGTGTAAAATGCACACTTGGAGAATAATGTTTAAAATAAAAGTTCATACAGTTTGCTTTTAACTAATTTCATAGTCGTTTTTTTCTATTTCATGAATGTGAGGTGGAAATGAAAACACTCAAATGCTCTTTTTGTAATGTAAACGAACCGATTTTTGGATGCAAAATATATATATATATATATATATATATATATATATATATATATATATATATGATTTTTTTCTCCAAAATATTACATAAAAATAGATTAGATCTTTGCAGCTTTGCATATAATGATTCACACCAACATTGGCTCATTTATATTATTATTTTTGGTGCTACATCAAATGTAGATAAATACACTCAACAAAAATATAAACGTAACACTTTTGTTTTTGCTCCCATTTTTCATGAGATGGACTCAAAGATCTAAAATTCATTCCAGATACACAATATTACCATTTCTCTCAAACATTGTTCACAAATCTGTCTAAATGTGTGATAGTGAGCACTTGTGCTTTGCTGAGATAATCCATCCCACCTCACAGGAGTGCCACATCAAGATGCTGATCTGACATCATGATTAGTGCACAGGTGTACCTTAGAATGTCCACAATAAAAGGCCACCCTGAAATGTGCATTTTTTTTGCTTTATGGGGGTCTGGGGACTCAGAACCAGTCAGTATCTGGTGTGACCACCATCTGCCTCATGCAGTGCAACACATCTTCTTCGCATAGAGTTTATCAGATTGTCAATTGTGTCCTGTGGAATGTTGGTCCACTCCTCTTCAATGGCTGTGCGAAGTTGCTGGATATTAGTGGGAACTGGTACATGCTGTCGAATACGCCGGTCAAGCACATCCCGAACATGCTCAATGGGTAACATGTCCGATGAGTATGCTGGCCATGCAAGAACTGGGACATTTTCAGCTTCCAAGAATTGTGTACAGATCCTTGCAACATGGGGCGGTGCGTTATCTTGCTGAAACATGAGGTGATGTTCATGGATGTATGGCACAACAATGGGCCTCAGGGTCTCATCACGGTATCTCTGTGCATTCAAAATGCCATCGATAAAATGCACCTGTGTTCTTCGTCCATAACAGATGCCAGCCCATACCATAACCCCACCACCACCATGGGCCACTCGATCCACAACATTGACATCAGCAAAGCGCTCACCCACACAACGCCACACACGCTGTCTGCCATCTGCCCTGAACAATGTAAACCGAGATTAATCCGTGAAGAGAACACCTCTCCAACGTGCCAGACGCCATCGAATGTGAGCATTTGCCCACTCAAGTCTGTTACGGCGACGATCTGGAGTCAGGTTAAGACCCCGATGAGGACGACGAGCATGCACTTGAGCTTCCCTGAGACGGTTTCTGACAGTTTGTGCAGAAATTGTTTGGTTATACAAACCAATTGTTTCAGCAGCTGTCTGAGTGGCTGGTCTCAGACGATCTTGGAGGTGAACCTGCTGGATGTGGAGGTCCTGGGCTGGTGTGGTCAAACGTCTGCGGTTGTGAGGCCGGTTGGATGTATTGCCATATTCCCTGAAACGCTTTTGGAGACGGCTTATGGTGGAGAAATGAACATTCAATGCATGAGCAACAGATCTGGTTGACATTCCTGCTGTCAGCATGCCAATTGCATGCTCCCTCAATGCTTGTGACATCTGTGGCATTTTGCTGTGAGACAAAACTGCACATTTCAGAGTGGCCTTTTATTGTGGGCAGTATAAGGCACACCTGTGCACTAATCATGATGTCAGATCAGCATCTTGATGTGGCACTCCTGTGAGGTGGGATGGATTATCTCAGCAAAGCAGAAGTGCTCACTATCACACATTTAGACAGATTTGTGAACAATGTTTGAGAGACATGGTAATATTGTGTATCTGGAATGAATTTTAGAACTTTAAGTCCATCTCGTGAAAAATGGGAGCAAAAACAAAAGTGTTGCGTTTATATTTTTGTTGAGTGTACTATCATCTGCCTCGAAGGGTGTGTAAAATGCACTTATGAAACAAACTATTAAGTAACATACTGTTTTATTTTTCTGCTGTCATTTGACTCAATTTACTCAATTTGCTTCAGATCAAAATTGGCTAAAACGGGAAACGTCCATTATGTTTTTTTTCCATTATTCATTTAAACACAAAAACGAAATATGAAAAACAGATCATTTTGGGAAAAAAAAGATGAAGAAACGAGTTGTTTTTTCACTGTCTTCATTTTGAAAAACGAATGATACAAGGATTTCTAATGGGTCACCCCGAGTTACCAACACATGTTGCGTTTGCTGCTTGGTGTGTCACCTCCACTGGCTGTATTTCCGATTCATAGAAAACAACACAGAGAAATGAGTGACTCAGAAAAAGCCTGTCCACATTACATCATATGGATATTGCCGTCACCCATGTGGGGTTAATCCCGTCCCCCATAGCAGTGAATATGAAGTAGCATTAGCATCTTCAAAAGAAGACGCCGCTACAATTGCTGCAAAAAATTGAAAAAAATGGTGGATCAAACTGGTTCATTTGCTCTTGGGGAAATAAAGTGTCAGGGGTTTTTTCCTCTACATGTTTTCAAAACAGGCAACAGCACGAAACCTAGCTGGATGCTACTCTGGTAAAGGTAAACACACACAGAGCCAGAGGGGAGGGGGGAGTGTTCCTTCACACATTCATTCTCTTACCAATCAGAGACGCCTCACCACCGCGTCATTGACATGTATGAGGAAGTACCGGTAAACTCTGTTGTTCGACCTCAAGTCTTTTTTCTACCCTCCAAAAGCAGCTTGAAACAAAGCAACCTGGAGGGTTTTTTTTTAAACAGAACCAACACATAATGCATTCAATAACAATGGTTAACACGGCAATATTAATGAAATAACCATGGAATGACACCTTTAAATGCACCTTGTAGTCCAAAAAATACAGTACTATTGTTGACAGATAGAAAATTACATGCAAGCTCCAAAATGGTATCATGACCTTTGACTTTGAGTAACCTTATCATCATTATTGTAGATCCCTGATTTGGGAGAAGCTAAAAAGGTGTGTAGAAAAAGCTGAGTTGTGTGGAAACTCCAGGCCTGTGTCAGTTTTGAAGTGATAGGATAGTGTGTAGTCTGTATGTGCAGGGTGTGTCCACATGAAGAAGTGTGTGTGAAAACTATCACTGCATTGGACTAAATTCCTCCAAACATACGCCACGCACAGTGTAAATATTTGCACGATATAATTCAAACTGAAATGATATTTAATACATGGGGGAAAACTGTGGACGAAGCTGAAGAAAGTGTTTAGAAATCACTACAGTAAAACATGGTGCGTAAAAATAAATAAAATAAAGGAGTATTTGAAATGTTATATACATTTACTGTATTGTGCTCACAGTAATATCCAGTGTCTGCATTAAACTCAGCCTGATATAAAGACATTAACTGTAATTATGGGTCAAAATAAAACAATAAGTTTTAAATTTATTTTAAAAAAAGAAAGAAATGTTTGACCTTTGACCCTTTAGAGAAGTGAATTCTCATAAAAAACATTCATCAAATGAATTTAACACGTAACTGGTGAAAACACCCGCATTTAACCCTTAAATATGTCCACCTTTAACCTTCAAGTCCCAAACATCCATCTTTTACACTTAAAGGTCCTTAAGTGTTCACCTTAACCTTTAAAGGTCCTTAAACATCCACCATTAACCCCTAAATGTCCACTTTGAACCCTTAAATGTCCTTAAACATACACCTCTAACACTTAAAGGCCCAAACATTATTGTACATTTGTACTAGTATTTACCGGTATTTATATATTTGTGCTACTGTTTACATTACATTTTTACTACTATTTAAATGTCATTTATACAATTGTACTAGTATTTATATGTCTTTATACAAACATCATTTTGATTTGTCATGTAGTTTTTGTCTCTGTCTCATAATTTTGACTTCTTATTTCAGAATTTGTATTTTTTTTATCTCATAATTAATACTTTTATCTCAAAATTTGACTAATAATTATTAACTAGAATTAATTGTAATTACGACTTTTCACTCATATTTTTGACTTTTTTATTTCAGAATAAAATATTTTAATACAATAATTATTACATTTTATCTCATAATTTTGTCTTTTTACCTCATAATTACAACTTTTAAACTCATAATTATTACTTTTATTCTTTGAATCATTACTTTTATTTCCTTTTTTTTATCTAATTCTAATCATGTTTATTTGTCTTTCATAAATGGTTTTCCTGTGTATTTCAGATCCAGTTGTATGGTAAAGTATGTTCCTGTTACCAGAGGAAACACTTCTGAGCACTGATCCATACTTTGACCCAAAGTATCCGTGCGTGTGCGTGTGCGCGGGTCCGTGTGTTCACAGCTGGAGCACTGGACTGTTCATGAAGCTGCGCTGAAAACTCCTGCTGTTTTTTTCCACTCAACTTATTGTATCGCGAGAACAGGAGACAGAAAAGAAAAAAAAAGTTTTGGGGAAAGTGAAGCAGAGCAGGGGATGAGGAAAGAGAGAGAGAGAGAGAGAAGGAGAGGAGTGATCAGAGCTGTGCAGTCACTTTTCTCCTTGTCATCCTCTGGAATGCAACAGCAGCAGCAGAGACTCACACTCATCTGCGCAAACTCAACACCACTGGATGCACGCGGATAGACTCCCAAAACTTACAATGCGCATCTATTTATAGCAACAGAAAACTTTTTTTCTCCTGTATCTGCGCACTTTTCCTCCAGAATCGTTTGTTCCTGCAGCAGAAGCAGACGTTGACCCCGAACAAACCGAACCTCTGTCGGATCTGAGGCGGATCTGCTCCGGAGACAAGGTACGGACACCAAAAGACGCACTGCTGCCTGCATGCACGCGCACTTTCAACACTTTAAAAAAAAAGTTTTTGCGCAACTGGGATGAATGATTTTCAGCTGAATGTGAAATGTTATGTCCAGGCAGCTGCGCAAAACTCAGCAGCTGTTGTTCTTTTGTGCGCATCTGCCGTGCGCCTTTTACGCATACGCGCGCGTGTCTGTGTGTGCGTGTGTGTCTGTGTGTGTTTGTGTGTGTGTGTGTGTGTGTGTGTGTGTGTGTGTGTGTGTGTGTGTGTTGCAGCTTTGACTCCAGCCTCCACTCGTTTTTCCATCGGGCAGACCGGAGCGGATATGCCGGGCAGAAGGAGCCGGAGCAGCGGAGGGCGGCTGCTCCAGTTGGCAGCGGCTCTGGTGGCGCTGCTGTCCGTCTGCAATGCGATAAGCGGAGAGGATGAGCCCGGGGAAGGAAAAGCGGTGGTCAGGAAGAGCTCCAGCAGAACCATGAGGGCAGGCTATGATGTGCTCAGAGGGTAAGAGGATTGATCTGAAAAAAAGCCTGAAAACTGCAAAAAATAAACACTGAAATACTGACAAAGAAACTCTGGAAAAAATATCCAAAAGAACACTTTAAAAATACATAAAAACAATGGAGAAAAATACATTAAAAACAACTCTGTAAAAATAAATTTAAAAAACATCACTGAGAAAATACATTTAAAAAAGAACAATGGAAAAAAAATAAACTTAAAATATGCTGCAAAAAAATAAAAATACTATAAAAATAGAAAAAAATAATAAAAAAGAACACGATAAATACATTTACAAAAACTATGGAAAAAAACAAAATTAAAAAACAACTCTGCAAAAAACTCTGAAAGCACTGAAAAAATAAAAACAATGGGAGGAAAAAAGAAAACAAAAACACTGCAAAAAAAAACAAATGAAAATACTACAAATAAATAAATACAAAGCTGAAAAACATAATATAAAAGAACTCTGCAAAAATAAATGAAAAGGGCATTGTAAAAAATACACAATGAACAAAACTGATTTTAAAAAAGCACACTGAAAAAATAAATAAAACTGACAAAAACAATAAAAATGAACACTGGCAAAAACAAATAAAAAAGAACACTGGAATAAATGAATGAATGAATGAATAAATAAATAAATAAATAAATAAATAACACTGCAAAAAGCAAATAAAAAATTTTACAGAAAAAAAATAAAACAAAAAAAGAATAGAACAGGACACTGACAAAAATACATTTAAAATAGGATACTGAAAAAAGTAAATAAAGAAAAAACACTGAAAAATTAATAAATAAAAATAACACTGCAAAAAATAAAAAAAAACACTGAAAAAATAAAAAGAACAGAAAACCATAAAAAAGAACACTGAATTTAAAAAGTAAAAAAGAACATGGAAAAATAAGTACATGTCAAATTAATTAGCGATAATTAATTTGACTATAACATACATTTTTGGCATGTTAAAAATGTGTGCCAGTAGGCATTAACGGGTTAATTACAAGTACATGTGTGGAAAAAATACTTTTCAAATGTATTGAATAAACAAAATAAAACGGCATTGTTCTCAATAGATTAAATAATACTTATTTAACCAGGATAAATCAGAAACGTTTCAAAAATATATATAAAAATAAAGCCTTTAAAAGTGAGTTACTGTGCAGATAATGTGTTTAATCAGGTCACAGTTACTCACTTTAGTGGATATGGACAGAACATTTAGAAATAATGGGGGGAAAAAGTCACAAATGGGAGGAAAAAGATTTTTTTAAATGCACAGTTATGAGATAAAAAGTTACAATTCTGAGATAAGAGGTCAGAAATCTGAGATAAAAGTCACAGTTATGATATAGAAAGTTACAATTCTAAGATAAAAAAAGTAAACATTTTGAGATAAAAAAAAAAGTCAAAAGTGATTAAAAAAAAATCACAATTATGTTCTAAAAAATTATAGTCTATTTATGATTTAAAAAGTCATACTTATGAGGTCATAAGTAATACTTATGAGATAAAACAAAGTCACAATTATGAGATAAGTCAAAAAATGCAATAAAATTTGCATTTAAGTCAATGAGAAGTGTAATCAAACCCAATAATGGAAGAATTTCCTGAAAATGTAATAAAATTCACACCTAACTTGATCGAAAATGTAATAAAACCCAATAATGTATAAATTTCCTGATAATATAATAATGCCTGAATTTTTTTTATAAATGCCTGAAAATGAAATGAAAAGCAGTAATGTAATAATTTTCCCAAAATGTAATTATTTCCAGAAAATGTATTAAAATTTGCACTTAATTTAATCAAAAATGTCAAAACCCAATAATCTAATATCCTCAAAGTGTAGTAGCACCTGAAAACGTAAGAAAATGTGCACTTAACTTTATAAAAATGTAAAAACAAAACAAAACTGTAATGCAAAAATGTTATGAAAATGTAAAACAATTCACATTTAAGTCGATTGAAAGTGTAATAACACCCCATAATGTAAAAGTTTCCTGAAAATTTAATAATTTCTTCAAAATTTAATAAAACCTAATACTCTAATAATTTACAGAAAATGTAATAAAATTTGCAGTAAACTTGACTGAAACTGTAATAAGAGGCTAAAATAGAATGATTTTGTGAAAATGTAATAAAAGTTGTGCTAAAATTGATTGAAAATGTCATCAAACTCAATAATTTAATAATTTCACCAATAATGTAATAAATATCCTGACTAATAATATATAAAGTTCATAAAAATCTGAATATATATAAATTTTTTATTCAACACCTTCAACAGTTTAAACAAAACAACTATAAACAACTGTTCCATTGAACTGCATTAAAATTTGTAATCAGATTAATCATAATGATGGATTAATGGGTGTTAACTTTGATGTATTTACATCAGTTACTGATAGTTTTAGTTGGTTTGTGGCTCTTTAACTGGGTGTCGAACTGTAGTTTTATAGCAGGTGTGTGTTCTTTGTATGATTCTTCCTGTTGGTCTTGAACTCAGTGGAAGGTCAGAAAACAATTTGAGCCTTTTTTGAATAATGCAGAGTGAGAGGCATGAGCGACAGTGTCCGCTGACGGGAAATTTGGAGCAAAGTGAAGTCATTAAGTACTGGCAGGAATATGACATTCCTGCACAGCGCAAAAAGAAATGACATCTAAACAAAGAAGGCCATTGGTCATGTAGGGCTGTGGCAGAAAGAGAGAGACAGAGGGGGGGAGGGGGGGGGGCAGGAGGGGGGAGAGAGGGGGATCTTTACTTGAATGTGAATATTCTTCTTACATTTGTACTTTTAGAATATTTGACCTTGAAATGTATCATTTGCTTTGGAAACGCACACGTTTTTTGGAAAGAGAAGAAAACTTTTTTGAATTGAATTGGAAATTGAGAGAGAGGGGGGTGGAGTGAGAGCAAGAGGGGGGTGGGGGAGAGAGGGGAGAGAGAGAGAGAGAGAGAGAGAGAGAGAGAGAGAGAGAGAGAGAGAGAGAGAGAGAGAGAGAGAGAGAGAGAGAGAGAGAGAGAGAGAGAGAGAGACAGTCTAATCCTTTTTTTTGTCCAAAAACACCACACCCCAGTTTTGGATAAATCACATCTGCAGCTGTACACAGTGGGAGAGAGAGGGGTGAGAGAGAGAGAGAGAGAGAGAGAGAGAGAGAGAGAGAGAGAGAGATGAGAGAGAGGAGAGAGAGAGAAAGAGAGAAAGAGAGAGAGAAAAGGGGGGGGGGTCGAGAGAGTGGGAGAGAGACAGAGGGGTGGGAGAGGGGAGAGAGAAATGGGAGAGAGAGGGAGAGGAGGAGTGATTAGAGGAAAAGTGAATAAAGTGGGACAGAGGCAAGCGTCCGTTTACAGGAAACAGCTGATGAAGGTCACACACACACACACACACACACACACACACACACACACACACACACACATTATTCGACATGTTTTAACTTAATTTATGGAACATGTGAGTACAGGCAGACGGACGTACAGACAGTGAGACATATACAGACAGACACGCGTACAGGCAGACAGACGTGCAGACAGACAGACAGACAGTGAGACGTACAGACAGATAGGCGTACAGACAGACAGATGTACAGATGGACAGACAGACAGACAGACAGTCATCAATGTGAAATATGTGCATCATTATGACAAGGACCAGGAGCATGTGCAGAATGACAGGAATAATGGGAAAGAGGAATTAACTGTTTCCATGTCAGAGGAATGATCACATTCCGAATTAAGAGTAGAATAAACCAGTACTTGATCCAGAATTAATTTTAAATCTCAATAGTCACTTTCAGCAGGGATTAGTTGTTGACATGGTCATCATAAAGAGGAATTGTCCTTTATTCTGCATTAAACAGAAATAAAAGTGTTCATGTAAACAGGCCCATTAGAGGCTTCTGAGGTGAATCTATGTTTTTACATTTACTTCATTTTAAACAAACCAGAGTTCATTCCCTGGAAAGTCTGTTGAAACAAACAAGTAGACCCAGACCACCACAAACAAGTAGACCCAGACCACCACAAACCAGTAGACCCAGACCACCACAAACAAGTAGACCCAGACCACCACAAACAAGTAGACCCAGACCACCACAAACAAGTAGACCCAGACCACCACAAACAAGTAGACCCAGACCACCACAAACCAGTAGACCCAGACCACCACAAACAAGTAGACCCAGACCACCCCAAACAAGTAGACCCAGACCACCCCAAACAAGTAGACCCAGACCAGTAGACCCAGACCACCACAAACAAGTAGACCCAGACCACCATAAACAAGTTGACCCAGACCACCACAAACAAGTAGACCCAGACCACCATAAACAAGTTGACCCAGACCACCACAAACAAGTAGACCCAGACCACCACAAACAAGTAGACCCAGACCACCACAAACAAGTAGACCCAGACCACCACAAACAAGTAGACCCAGACCACCATAAACAAGTTGACCCAGACCACCACAAACAAGTAGACCCAGACCAGCACAAACAAGTAGACTCAGACCACCACAAACAAGTAGACCCAGACCACCCCAAACAAGTAGACCCAGAAAACCACAAACAAGTAGACCCAGACCACTACAAACAAGTGGACCCAGACAGCCCTAAACAAATGGACCCAGACCACCTGTTGGTCTGGGTCTTCTTCCAGACAGTCTTCTGCTGTGAATAGAATGGTTCTGAAGCCTAAAGAAGCTAAGCAATCATGTGTCTTTTTGTGTTTGATGAGCCGCCATCGCCATGGGAAGGAGCCGAATTTCAGATAGTCAGCGCTACTTGATAGGGTGCAGGTTCGGGTAGTCAATGCTAACAGAGTTATGGTTCGGGTAGTCATTGCTAACAGAGTTATGGTTCGGGTAGTCATTGCTAACAGAGTTATGGTTCGGGTAGTCATTGCTAACAGAGTTATGGTTAGGGTAGTCATTGCTAACAGAGTTATGGTTCAGGTAGTCATTGCTAACAGAGTTATGGTTAGGGGAGTCACTGCTAACAGAGCTATGGTTGGGGTAGTCATTGCTAACAGAGCTATGGTTAGGGTAGTCATTGCTAACAGAGTTATGGTTAGGGTAGTCACTGCTAACAGAGTTATGGTTAGGGTAGTCATTGCTAACAGAGTTATGGTTAGGGTAGTCATTGCTAACAGAGTTATGGTTAGGGTAGTCAGCTGCTGCCATACCACACACTCCTTCAATTTCATATGAAGTCACTTGAGCTTCATCAGATTGGTTCAAATAACCTGTTCAGGACATTACATGTGTTTAGTGTTGGGAGTGTGAGACCAAAGCAAACAAAGGATCAGAATAGAAGACAGCTATGACTTGTGTGGAACCACGCGTTCTATTTCCACTGATTGAGTTTGGTCTTTTACTTTCTCTCCTTTTTCATGGTAAATTCTTCAGTCATTTTCAGTTGAATAACCTCTCAGCTGACAGGTCTTTTTCTGCACTGAAAATCTGTCACCATGGCAACGTTGCCCTTATTATTTATCTGTCATCAGTGTATCCCACTTCATTGATGATCCTGTGATCCCGGGCATAGTAACGCCATTATACTGTAAAAAATCTAACTCTGACCTTAGGTGAATTTTTCTCATTTCTATACCAAATATCTGATCAGACTTATGCCCTATTCAGACAGGTTAAATATTATCTGTGAATAATTACCCCCGTACCTCTGTGTTATTGTGTGGTGCATTCAGATGGGATAAACAAAAGTCTGTAATTCACGCATATTACAGACATTATGACTGGATACGTCATTTCCAATACATTCACAACGTCTCAATACATTAATAAGGTAATATGAAAACAAAGTATGCATAATAATAGCACTTTATCCACAAAGGGGGAAAATGCCATTGATAGAGACGCAACGCAGTCTGTAAATTTGCTCCACGCCTTCAAAATAAGAGCGGGGTCAGTGCAGATGAAAACAAGTCTCTAGAAGACAATGGAAGTGAATCTGCAATTCTTAGCATAGACTTTCCCTCTAGCAAACGACCAACTGAATCTATAGAGACAAGTTCAGATAGCTATAAATATTACTGTGTACATGTGGGTTGGCGTGACCATATCTTTCTTACCTCATGCTGCCACACAAGCCATCCAATTGAAGATTCTTTGTGTCTTCTTTTTGGAATTCTTCTTTAAGTTGTTTTTGGTCGTCTGGTAGAAAGTACATGGGATAGGCCTACCACTTGTCCTGGAAATATTGCTAATCATAATTTCAGCCACTTCCTCCATTATTACAAGAGGTGTGCAATTGAAATCCCAAACATAGACACACACAGGACTTGAATTATCACTAAATGTCTGTCTTTTGCTGAAACACAGTAGGTAATTTGCGATGGAATTATTACTGAGCAAATCACGGACATGGCACATTCACATGGGACTAAGAACTCAGGCATTCTCCATAATTAATTAGCAGTGGTCCATAAGTAATACTTATCCCATGCAAATAGGGCATTAAACTCAGAATCACCTTACAGAGGAACTTTTCAGTCAAATATAACAACTGATTTACAGACAATAGATCTGGAAAATGTGATTGAAGAATTGTTTTACTTAAATGAAGATTATTTATTTATTGCTTAATTCAATATTTATTTTTTGCACAATTCAACCTTTTTTGTTGCACATTTCAAGATTTTATTCATCATAGTTCAAGGTTTTTTGATAATCCAAGCATTTTCTTTGCTTGATTCAAGATTACAAAATTGAGTGGATCTAAAAATAAATGCGAAAAATAAAATGGATTGGTGAAATGAAAACTACAGTTCCATCAGAATGAATGGGGACTGAATGAAGTTCAGCTTTTACCACATGATGTGCTTTCTGATGAATCAGAAAACAGGATTATTAGTAACCCCTCCCAAAAGTCAAAGTTCAAGGTCACCAAAATGTATTTTCACAATGATCAGAGATGGCACAAATCAGGAATATTCCTTTCATTCTTGTATGCCCAGTTTTACATATAGCTTATTTTTCTCTCATTGTTGATGTGCATTGACATCAGAACCTTGAAGGACACATTTGAAGACTCTAGGTCAAAGATCACAATAAAGGTCAAAATTTAACTTTGGATATATCATTTCAATTATTTATCCTAGCGCTCCAAAATGCTGGTTTTTCAATTCTGTATCTTGTGTGTATTGAGTTTGACCTATTTTTGACCCAAGAGGTCAGGGGTCACTGGTCAATACCTAAACAAAAACATAAAATGGACTATAATGGAAAAGCCAGTGGAAGTAGAGACTTAGTTATTGTTATTGACAAATAGGACACCTGGCAGAGGCTTCAAAATGGCATCATGACCTTTGACCTTGAGTGACCTTGAAAGGTCAATCCCTTAGTCTCATGTTGTGAGAGGGAGATGTCCATTAAGAGCTAACACATCCGTGAGGGGGCGGGGTTTGTTTGGCCTGGTACCACTTTTTAAAATAATGATAATAAATGTTATTATTATTATTATTATTATTATTATTATTATTATTATTATTATTATTATTATTATTATTATTATTATTATTATTATTATTATTATTATTATTATTATTATTATCCCTTCCTATGCCATGGTTTTCATATGCCTTGCCTTGATTCTCCTGTGGTTTAAAGTCCAGTCTGTTTTTTTTCCACAGACCTAATGTTTGCGGCTCTCGGAACAATGCCTACTGCTGCCCAGGCTGGAAGACTCTGACTGGAGGAAACCAGTGCATTGTTCGTAAGTAGCGCCTTAATTCATTTATCACAGCAATACAATCAGTGAGTGATAAAGTCAAGTTCACATGGAGCAGCTCTTCATCAGCAGCTGGGGTATTTTTTACTCCCATTATGCTGCTGCTATTTATTCTAACCACTCAGTCGCTGACAGTATCTAGATGGAAAGAAAAGTAAGATAAATGAAATTCAGGAAAGTCACTTTTATAGTAAATAGTAAAGACATAGTGATCCTGAAAAGCCAACATCACTTATGAGGCTGAGAAAAGATGTTGAAGAGAAGAAATCAGATGAACTTTGACATGAACTGGACTTTCAGAGCTTATATTTAAAGGAAAACATGTATTTTTTTTGCAATTGGGGCCATAATTACAATATAATTTGAATAATTCCTCTGTAAGAAATTAGATTTGCACCGATATCTACAACACAATACATCCAGAGTCGACAGAGCACCAACTTGTAGACGCAAATTCGATTATTTTGTTCAAATCAGTTAATATGTCCATTGTGATACAGTCGTGTTAATTCCGCTACAGTCCCATTTCAACTGTGAAACACCCAGGCTGAGATAAAATAAATAAATAATGTAACCCGAGATACACAAGTGATGTCATCTCTGCGCACGCCAAGTCAAAAGACTTCATTGTGTATGGAAGATGCTAGATTGGAACGACTGGACGGACAAGGGGTGGGACTAAGGGGCGGGACTAAGGTCCGGACGTTCTGTTCAGCGACAGATTGTGTTGCTATGGCTTAAAATATGACACTCAGATGCAGTGCGGTCAAAAAGCTGAATTGGGGTGCATTTGATTGGACATATTTCTTTGTGGTGTGCTTTTATTTATTCCTTTCTTTTATGTGGAGTGTATTGGCAAATCGAAGCACCACGAGGATGTAATATAATTTTTTTAATTCATTATATTTGTCTGAACCTGATTAAAAACTGACTCATTCGAGACCATTTTTTTTACTCAAAGTTTCGTGTACACCACTGAAACTAGACAGAGAGGAAGGACATGGTGATGCAAAGTGACATTAAAATAATAAAGTGACAGTGAAATAAGGCTTCAATGACTCGCAGCAGGTTTATTTTTAACAATTCAGATATGTTTGACAATGTTCAGTCAGTTGTATTTAATAACCTCTGTTGAATTATATAATACAGTCATTTATACACTAATAAATGAATGGTAAATGCTTTTGAATCCATGACCATTGCACACACTGTTTTTGTACATTACATTCATCTTTACCTTTGTCATATGGTCTACTGAAAAAATAATAAACTTAGACCTAGAGTCGTCGGTGGTCTGGATATATTTTGCGAGATTTTCTTCTTTCAACAGTGTTGTCATCTTTCAAAAGTGTGAAATGTAACTATTTACAATGTTACGATCCTCTTTGAACTATCTCAGAGTGTTGAAATCACTTTGAATGTCCTGAGGAGAATGTCTTGTGCACCGCCCCCGTCCGTCCGGCCTGTTCCAATCTAGTATCTACCCTTGTGTATGGTGTAAACAAGCAAGTTAGCTAACACAGCTCATAGTCAAATGAAAGAGTGGCTCATCCTATGATGAGCCACTATGGTCAGTGGTTCAAATCATTCTTTTCTCTTGTTTTTTTAATTTTTTTGGCCATTTTCTTATTTCCCCTTTGTTTTTAGCTGTTTTTCCATTTTTGTTTTCTTCTCCCGTTTTTCTTTCCTTTTTCCCTTTTTTGTCTCTTCCTATTTGTTTCTTTTTCCTTCCTTTTTCTCTCCTTTTTTCCTCTTTTTCTTCACCTGTCAATAAATCATGTCAGGAAAAAAAACAATGCAACAGGCTGATACCTATTCAAGGGAAAAAATCAACCCAATATATCGGCCTATCATGACTTTTAAACTACTGTAGTTTAGTTCCATCTCTAAAACAGGCTGATCAGCTGTTCTTAAATGCTCTCCAAACCAGGACTAATGTTCACATCCTAAACTCTGGAACAATCTGAACATACCTCGTCACTATTGTGATTTTCCACGACTTTTGAACCAACATTACTGTTATCATCTTTTATGTATCGTATTTTTTCTGAAAATGTGTCACTATATTGGTGTATTTCTGTTATGATTTATTGTTTTTTATTATGGCTGTCGAATTATTATTTTTTTTATCAGATTAATCACAGGGTTCCTTTGTTTTCCTTTAATTTTGATTAATCATAATTACATTTCCATTTGTAATCTACAGTATATTTATTGCGATTCATTTTCATGGACAAACAGACTCAATGCAGAAGTGAGTATAACTGCACTGAATGTGTTTGTCATAAGCTACGTAACTCGCTAGCATAGTGCTACTATGACAGGGTTTCCTCTAGAAATCTTGCTAAGCCTGGTGGTAGTCATGAATTTATTATTATTATGTGTTATTGTAAGACAATTATCATCAATACCTGAACTAACTACAGAGTCTAACTAAAGGGCAAACTGTGTTTTAATGAAAAAGTCATAAAATAGTCACTTTTAAAAGTAAAATAAATTAACAACATTAATATGCTGGGACTTAAAAACCCTGGGTCTCTACACTGTCACTGATGTTAAATATTTAATACTGAATTAAAACTGGAATTGGTTTGTGTAATACATGTATAAAACAATCCAGGATGTCAGTGAAGCGTAAAGGGTGCATTTTAACATTGTGACTGGATACATGTGCATTCAGGTACAACAGCAATAACCATTATTTAACCTAAAAAAGCACACTGAAAGTGCAGTCTTCTGCCAAGGCAGCCCCCCTCCCATCTGAATCACCACCAAAATCGAATTATTTGTTGATCTCCCCTTTACCACCTTACCCTGAAAATTTCATCCAAATTACATCCATTAGTTTTTGAGCTATGTTGTACACAAACAAACAAACAAACAAACAAACAAACAAACAAACAAACACACACCGGCAAAAACATAACCTCCTTGGCAGAGGTAATAATTACTTTCCTGGTTAAAATGTGTAAATGTCAATTAGTTCACGTGTCTCTTCTGACTCCAGCCATTTGTTAACTGTAGTTATGATGGATGATAATGATCATCTTCCATTATATATCACTCCTTTTTTTTACTACATTTTTCAGTTCATCACATTTAATGGACTTTTGGAAAAGAAAAAAGAGACTCGACAGGTTACTTTCTAAACTCGTATCCACGTACATTAAACTCATAAGCTGATATAAAAATCTCCTTCAAAATAAAACAAACTGGCTGTTGATCAACCTGTTGATTCATGGTTTCATACATGAATCTGCTTTTATCATGTCACTTCCATGTCCGCTACCTGCCTGTATTTCCTTTAACTTTACATCTGCTCATACCCTGGAAACTCAGCAGATAAACCTATGGATGGAAGCTATAAATAGCATCTTTAGTGTCACTAGTTTTAACATGCATATAATTTCTTTAAAATAAAACTCCTTTAGCCTGGGGGTGGGGGGGTCAAGTAAGACTTGGCAGCCTGCCAGACTTATTATGCACTAGGGGAAACCCTGCATTAGCCTAGTGCTGACAGAATCCCCAACTAACGTATGTTTCTCAAATGTGGTATTTTAATCTGGAAGTGCTTCGGTGAAAAGAAAACTCAGTCAAAACACTTCTTGTCAGTTGACTGTTTTATCTGTCTCTCTCTTTTTTTTTTTACTCAAATGTATTCTAATGTATTAGTGTTTGTAAAGCCACGTTTCCATTCGTATCACTTCTACCTAATTCTAAATGCTCTATTATGAAATAGGACACAATCCTGTGGTAACCGATCCAAGATTTTTGGTATCTACTCCACTGAGGTTCCATGCGATACTATAACGTGACATGTAAACAGCGTAGACACTAATTGGTGGAGTTGTCTCTGTGTAACTGTGTTATCAATATGTGACCCAGGCCTTTTAAAAAAATAGATTTGGAGTTACAGTAACAGTAAGTTAAATTCAGTCCACAAGGCAACGATGGCATTATGCAAAACTACACCATGGTCGGTTGTGGAGGTTCAGACATTTCTGTCTTTGGTGAATGACAAACAAAATCAGCGTGAGCTTGATGGCGCCTCGCAATGACGTCCAGGTATGATTGTATCTGTAATGGAAACATATTTTTATGCATTTTGTTTTTGAAAGTATTCAATATAAGGTTCTGGTACAAATACCATGCAGTAATCTCAAACAAAACACTGGCCTGAACATGTCAAACAAACACACAGACAAAACAAACAAAAACTTCAATACTGCCATTACGTTCAAAATTACATTGACAATATGCCAGTCCAATAAGTAGTGAAAAACGAGCCTTTAGATGACAGGTACAGTCCATAAAATGAAATGAGGTCGGCGGTCCTAATCCCAGTGTCTCAGAATTTCTTATTTTATATCCAAACAACAGTGAGGAAAAGACATAAAAAGGTACATTACAAAATACCCAGGTGTGGCTAGTTGCTCGCTGTATCTTTGTCACTGTTAATATATTTAATGAAGGGGCCCCAAATCTTATAAAACTTGGCACAATTGTCTGACAGTGTGTACCGCAACTCTTCAAGATATAAACAAGACACTATATCATTCAGCCATTGTTTAAAACAAGGTGGAGAGCTAGATTTCCATTTCCTGAGGATCACTCTTTTTTCTATAACCATACCAAACATATTAGCCTTTCATAGTGCCATTGGGAAAGTTATAAAATGGGTGGAGCAGTGCAATACGGCAAATATACTGTACTGTACCATCTTATAAATGGCACCATATAAATGAAAAATATCATCGTAGAAAAGCCTAAGCTTGGGACAGCCCCAAAACAAATGAGCCAATGTCCCATTGCTTGACTTGTACTTGTGACATAGAGCTGATACAGAAGGAAATATCTTATTGAGTTTAGTTTTGACATGATGTAAGAGAATGAATGACTTTATACTGAATAAGTTCTAGCATTGATTGAACATTTTTAATCCTTCCCACTGCCATTGTCCATTGTTCATCTGAAATTTTAAAGGAATAGTATGTGGTCCCACAGTAGAATCAAGTAAAGCCAAAACCATGTAGTGCAGGGGTCTCAAACTTGTTTTCGTTCAGGGCCATAATCGCCCAGTACTTGATCTCCAGCCCATTAAATAATTGTTTTGTCTGTCTTTTAGTACAAAAAACCCACATTAAATTATGAACATAAACTAGCCAAACAAAAAAGATGTGAATAACCTGAAAAACGTGACATTTCTTAAGAAAAAAAAGTGCAATTTTAAGAATATTCTGCCTGAACTTATAATTTCTCCATGTGCATTATGGATCAGTTCTACAAAAACTCTAAACGCAAAACAGAGAAGCAGAAAATGGTTCAAATTGTGCTGAATTTTCTTTAGACATTTCGACATTTCATATTTGTTCAGGTTATTGACATTTATTTTTTTCATGATATTTTGTAAATGTAAATATGTTCATAATTTCACATTATTTTTTGCACTAAAACAAAGACAAAAGTTTCATTTTGTCATTATTAATAGGGATATTATACACATATTTTTTCACATCAACAAGAAAAGCTGGGGTCATTCTTTTTGTAAGTTTTTATGTTATTTTTTAAAATGAGTTCAACAGCCTTGACTGTGGATTTTTTTTCACTTTGTAAATTCATCCCACGGGCTGCATTGGAATTTTTTGTGGGCTGAATTTGGCCCCTGGGTCGCATGTTTGAGACCCTTGATGTAGTGGAAATGAGACTTAAGTCTACAGCTTTTTTGTACCTGTATTTTGTTTCTCTCTCTCTCTCTCTCTCTCTCTCTCTCTCTCTCTCTCTCTCTCTCTCTCTCTCTCTCTTTCTCTCTCTCTCTCTCTGTCTCTCATCACAAATCACATTGTTAAACAGTGGTGTTCCGGGGCGTTGAGGTCAGTGCTGGACTCTACCTGATGAGAGTAGGGGGAGGGGTGAGGGGGGGCATGCCAACAACAGACTGTGGGAAATGGAGCGAAAATTTAAAAAAACAAAACAAAACAAAAACATTACCAGCTACAAAGCAGCACAGATAAACAGCTGATTTCTGCTGCCAAAGTGGGTTAGACAACAGAACAGCGAGAACAGATCTGAGGTTCAGAACAGATCTGATCTGGGTTTGGTTTGGACGTGTTGTAGATGACCGTTTCTCAGTTTGGATCCTGGTGTGACTTGAGTCAAATTTAAAACATGCAGTGAACAAACACACCAACAGCAGAAACATAACATCCACATCATCAAAGACATTTAACTGTGATATATTCACCTCCTGAAATCTGTCACAAATATCAGCTGTGGGTCAAATAATGAGTGAAAAGTTGTTGTTTTTTTTATTGCATTACCAGCATCAGTGTCAAATACACTATAGTTCCAAAGATCCAGTGTAATAAAATATGCCTTTCCATCCCATAGTTAATCCATAGGGTTTAATCTGATGTGTGCTCAGCCTTTGACTCTTTAACAGCTTCAACTTTTCTGGATTTCCAAGGGTTGAGTTTCTGGGAATTTAGGACCATTCCTCCAGAAGCATTAGTGAGATCACACAGTGACGTTGGACAAAAGGCCTGGCTCTAAAACCAAATCTAATCCTGACCCAAACCCTGGCTCTAAGAGTGTTCTATGGCAGGGGTATCAAACTGTGGTCCTGGAGGGGCAATGGCCTGCATGTTCCTCTTTCATCACACCTAGAACCCATTCCATCATTATCAGTCTTCTGCAGAGATGATGATGAGGAGCTGAATATTAACTCTGATGAATTCTGAATGGATGGTTCAGTGTAAATATCCAGAAAAATTTAAAAAGGGGAAAAAAATTATTAAAACCAAATTTCAATACTAGTTTTCTTTGTAGTCATTTTTTTGCATTTACAATTTTGTAAATATTTATTAGTTTTTGTTCATTTTGTTGCTCATTGTTTATTTTTCTACATTTTGCCTTTTATTTTACAATTTTTTCTTTAATTTTGCTCCATTTGTGTCTTACTTTCTTCATGTTAAATTATTTTGTCAGTTTATTATTCGTTTTTGTTCATTTTATTGATGACTTTGGCCATTTTTGTTCATTTTGTTGTTTTTTACTGTTGACTTTTGTTGAACATTTGGAACCTTGTCAGTGAACGTTTGGAACCTTGTTAGTAAACATTTGGAACCTTGTTAGTGAATGTTTTGAATCTCGTTAGGCGAACATTTGGAACCTTTTTGATGAACATTTAGAACTCTTTTGGTGAACATTTGGAACCTTTTTGATGAACATTTAGAACTCTTTTGGTGAACATTTGGAACCTTGTCAGTGAACATTTGGAACCTTGTTAGTGAACATTTGGAACCTTATCAGTGAATGTTTGGAACCTTGTTAGTGAACATTTGGAACCTTGTTAATGAATGTTTTGAATCTTGTTAGGCGAACATTTGGAACCTTTTTGATGAACATTTAGAACTTTTTTGGTGAACATTTGGAACCTTGTGAGTGAACATTTGGAACCTCGTAAGTGAACATTTGGAACCTTGTTAGTGAACATTTGGAACCTTATCAGTGAATGTTTGGAACCTTGTTAGTGAACATTTGGAACCTTGTTAATGAATGTTTTGAATCTTGTTAGGCGAACATTTGGAACCTTTTTGATGAACATTTAGAACTTTTTTGGTGAACATTTGGAACCTTGTGAGTGAACATTTGGAACCTCGTAAGTGAACATTTGGAACCTTGTTAGTGAACATTTGGAACCTTGTTAGTGAATGTTTTGAATCTCGTTAGGCGAACATTTGGAACCTTTTTGATGAACATTTAGAACTCTTTTGGTGAACATTTGGAACCTTTTTGATGAACATTTAGAACTCTTTTGGTGAACATTTGGAACCTTTTTGATGAACATTTAGAACTCTTTTGGTGAACATTTGGAACCTTGTCAGTGAACGTTTGGAACCTTGTTAGTGAACATTTGGAACCTTATCAGTGAACGTTTGGAACCTTGTTAGTGAACGTTTGGAACCTTGTTAGTGAACGTTTGGAACCTTGTTAGTGAACATTTGGAACCTTGTTAGTGAACGTTTGGAACCTTGTTAGTGAACATTTGGAACCTTGTTAGTGAACGTTTGGAACCTTGTTAGTGAACATTTGGAACCTTGTCAGTGAACGTTTGGAACCTTGTTAGTGAACGTTTGGAACCTTGTTAGTGAACGTTTGGAACCTTGTTAGTGAACATTTGGAACCTTGTTAGTGAACGTTTGGAACCTTGTTAGTGAACATTTGGAACCTTGTTAGTGAACGTTTGGAACCTTGTTAGTGAACATTTGGAACCTTGTCAGTGAACATTTGGAACCTTGTTAGTGAACGTTTGGAACCTTGTTAGTGAACATTTGGAACCTTATCAGTGAACGTTTGGAACCTTGTTAGTGAACGTTTGGAACCTTGTTAGTGAACGTTTGGAACCTTGTTAGTGAACATTTGGAACCTTGTTAGTGAACGTTTGGAACCTTGTTAGTGAACATTTGGAACCTTGTTAGTGAACGTTTGGAACCTTGTTAGTGAACATTTGGAACCTTGTCAGTGAACATTTGGAACCTTGTCAGTGAACATTTGGAACCTTGTTAGTGAACGTTTGGAACCTTGTTAGTAAAAATTTGGAATGTTGTTGGTCAACACTTGGAACATCTTGATGAACTTTTGAGGCGCAGACTGACTGCCATTCTGCTCTTGTTTACAGCCATCTGTCGGAGTTCCTGTGGAGACGGATTCTGCTCCAGACCGAACATGTGCACTTGCCCCAATGGTCAGATCGCCCCGTCCTGTGGATCCAAGTCAGGTGGGTTTACTACAAAGTTATTATCCTTAACCAAAACTAATCACATGACCAAAACCAGAATTACACATTTTTATTAACTAAATAAATAAAAACCAGACTAAAACTAACTAAGTGAAACTATATTGTGTATTTATAAAACTAACTAAAATGTATAAAATTATGGTCAAAATGCCCTTGGTTTTCATCTTTGTTAATGCAACTAAAGTCTGGAGATAAAAGCAGAAAAAGTCCTGTTTGGGATTTATTTAGTTTTCTTTATTTTTTTTCTGAAAATGTAAATCTTGGCCTCATATATCACTCTGTCATTACTGGACTTAAAACCACATTATTTGGAACCAATAGACCAATTCCAAAAACTCCAGTTGGGTTGAACTACAGTCTGACTGTAGGTGTATATGTTATATAAGATGTTATATATAAGGTGTATTTATGGTATATAACATTTATATGTAGCTATAAAAACTAAATATATTAGCTGAATTAAGGCAATAAGTGGAATTATTGTAAATGCATGTAAAGGTACAGGGAAGGTCTCTAAAGGGTTAATTCTATAACTCACATATCTGGGTGGGAGCCTTTTCATAGCCAGTAGATAAACACTTTAATAGTATGATTTATGTCAAAGGAGTATATGTAGAAAATGTTGGAAGGAACAGGCTGGAGCACACGCCTGTCACATTATTATTTAAGTAAAGAAGCTGCAGACTCTAGAAAAATATTTAACTCTGGGCTTTCACTCCACACAGGCCTTTACTAAACACCAAGTGTGTGTAAAATGCACATTTGTGGAATAATGTAAATGAAAACAAAATAATAAAAAAAAAAAACAAATCATACAGCTTCTTTTTAATTATTTACTTTTTTGTATTTCATTAACTTGAGCTGTAAATAAAAATAGCAAATACTCATAATTATAACAGGTTTTTTTTTAACTAGGGCATTCAAAATGAACACGTTAACTCAGATTAATTCATCATTATGAAAAATCTGATTAAATATTTTAATGCTATTCAATGGAACAGTTGTTTACAGTTGTTTTGTTGAAACTGTTGAAGGTGTTGAATAAACATATTAATTACACACACACACACACACACACACACACACACACACACACACACACACACACACACACACATATATATATATATATATATATATATATATATATATATATATATATATATATATATATGTTTTGGATATTTTATTAATTTTTTGTTTTTTTTTCTATATTTTAGAAGAGGTTTTGAATATGTTTTAGATTTTTCATAGCTTTATTGTTAGTTTGTTTTTTGGTAAAATTTAGTGGATTTTAGCTTTTTTTTTTCTATGGATTTTTTAATAGTGTATATGTGTTTGAGTACCATCGATGCAAAAATCACACAAAAAAGTAATTTTTTTCCACCAAAATTCCTCCATAAAAATTGGAGTCTTGCATATGTCAGTGATTCCCACCAACATTGGTTCATTTACATTGTTATTTCTGGTTATAGGTCAAATGTTCATACATACTAGCATCTGTCTCTATACATCAAATATTGTATATAGTTTTATTTTTCTGCCGTAATTTTATTTTTTGTAAATCAAGTTCAGCCTGAATCATACATGGGTCAATCCACATGAAATCAACAGATCTGACGAAAATTTCCCACTTGACCCTCTCACATTTTTCAAAATGTTTGCAGATTTCTAGAGCATTATATATGATGGAAAAAAAAACAACATCTCAAGGTTTAATTATAAATATTTCCAAAGTTCAGACCAGTTGAAGTAGGTTAGGGTAGGACCTGTAAATGTTGGTCTATTTTTTTCATATTTTTGGGGTGGCCATGGCTCAGTTGGCAGAACGCATCGTCCATTAACCGAAGGGTTGGCGGTTTGAGTCCTGCTCTGGTCTGTTGTGTCCTTGGACAGGACACTTTACCCTTCTTGCCTCCAGTCCCACTCACACTGATATATGAATATTCAGTGGTGGTCAGAAGGACCGTAGGCGCAAATTGGCTGCCATGCTTCTGTCAGTCTGCCCCAGGGCAACTGTGGATGTATATGTAGTTTACCACCACCAAAGAGAGCATGTGAGAGTGAATGAATAATGGATCAATAGTGTAAAGTGCTTTGGGTGCCTTGAAAAGCAATATATAAATCTAATCCTTTATAATAATAATAATAATAATAATAATAATAATAATAATAATAATAATAATAATAATAATAATTATTATTATTATTATTATTATTATTATTATTATTATTATTATTATTATTATTATTATTATTATTATTATTATTATTATTATTTTCAGTTTCTATAACTAATGAACAACAAGAGCTAGAGGTCTGACACTTTCAGAATCATTTCACAGGAATCTATTGTACTAAGAAATGTGAAAATATTTACTTTAGATGTCTAATTGCCTGTTATAGAAAATGACAAAGTTGAGGTTTTATCCATGGCGAACTTATAAAAATTGTCCTTTTTTGCTTAATTCAGGTTTCTTTTCTGTAATTATTTTTTTTCTTAATTCAAGATATTTGCTCCACATTGAACTTGTTAAAGTCTTCTTTTATCCACCCATTCCACACAAACTGTTCATCATATTGATTATAAAGGTTGATGTTTAGAAATGTTGCTGAAACACTGAAACTTGATTTGAAGAAAATCATGAATCAAATCAGAAAAATCGTAATTAAATTTTTTCTTAAAATCGTTCAGCCCTACAATCGGTGTACACCCTTCGACATATGATGTAAAATGTTAGAAAGTACTTACACGTCTTAATTACTACTGCGTCTTAGTAACCAAGACGTGAACTGACAGTTGCCAAGTTACAGTATGTCAATAGGTGAGGTGAGACGGAGTCAGATGATGTTGCGAAGTCCAACCCATTTGTTCGGGATGGAGTCACCCAAGAAGATAATTGTCAATCATGCCAAGAATTCCAGCCTTTTTGGGCCTGAGTTCCTGTGGGGGCTCGGGTACACAGAGACCAGTGCTGCTTTTGATATTTGACATGTGACCTGAATAAATTATTGATCTGAGGCCAAGTGCATTCAACTCATCTTTGGAGCTTCAAGTCAATGAACGTGAAATCCTAACATGTGGGACAGATATTATTGATTTTCATCTGTTCATATTTGATCCATAACAGAACGTAGAACCTTGATTTTCCACAGATCTGTTCTCCAGGTAGAACAGATACAACACACAACCTTTATAATCAATATGATGATTAGTTTGTATGGAATGGGTGGATAAATGGAGACTTTTACAAGTTCACCTTGGATAAAATCTCAAATTTGCCATTCTCTGAACATGGAGATAATATCTTGAATTAAGCAAAAAAATTAATAAAATAAAATATTGAATTAAAGGAAAAACATATCTAGGATTAAGTAAAAAAATAAATAAATACTACAATTAATAAAAAAAAACTTGAATGAAAAAAAATATTCTTGAATCAAGCAAAAAACATTTGAATAAAGCAAAAAAAGAGACTTTTACAAGTTTACCAGGGGTAAAATCTCAAATTTGTCGTTCTCTGTAACATGTAGTTAAAATGTCAAATTTCTTAGTACTATAGATTCCTATGGAATGATTTTGAAAATTTGTTGTTCAGAAGTTATATAAGCGGAAAATAGACACAAATTTGGTCGCAATTTTTGGGTGCCCCCCTACCTCCTTCAAATGATCTGAAGTTTGGAACTATTTATAATTAAACATTGACATTTTATTTTATATTATATTTTCATTCATATATAATGTTCTATAAGTATGTCAACATTTTAAAAAATCTGATAGGGTCAGGTGGAAACACTGGAATGACCCACAAATCAAATAATCATTAATTTTACAGTTTTTGAATGATCTGTATTGATCATGATGTCACTAGATTTTGATGCAAAAAATGCAAAAATATTTAAGAAATATATGAAAATATTTTTGTGCGATTTCTGCCTTAATGTCTTATGGATCAAAAACAGTGGTTATAATGGAAGCAAAAGTGTGTTTTATGCACACTAGGGAGACGGAAGCTAGTCTGGTCATTTTCTTTTGTTTACAGTGAACAAATTTTAGTTGGTGTCCAAAATTCATGTAAAGATCATGTAAAAATTAACAACTTTTGAATTCTGATCTTATCTATATTCTGAAAAGTTTTTAAGATGAAGTGCAAAATGTACATACAAAGCACACCTGGATACAGGAAGGTTAAACACCGAGCAGCAACGACAGAGACATGATGGATGTTAGAAAATATCACATCCTGTTACATTTTTCCTCCAAATGAAACAACGTGGGATTGTCTCCTTTGTTTCTTTGTTTTCTGCTCCTCATTTTGAATAATGGGCGTAAAAACATCAGATACAGAGCCAAAAAAACTGCAGAAAATATGTCTTCAAACTGACCCAAAACTTCAGCAACTGATGTATGTTGCAATCACGTTCTTGCAAATAGTGGTTTTGTGTGTGTGTGTGTGTGTGTGTGTGTGTGTGTTTTGGCCCAGGTCCATAGACAACAGCTCCTCCATGTTGTTCTCACTGCAGCTTCAGCATGATGTGCTCATCTGTTTATCTAACATCAATTTCTAGGAAATTATATCTGAGCCAGACTTTAAAGGAGAAGTTCCATTTTTACCATGTGGACTGTATTTCTGTGATAAAACACTGTCATTTACTCACCCGTTTCAGTTTAGTGTTTAGTGAGAATGCCTGAACATATTACATTTACTGATATCTATATAAGGGTAGTGGACGGGGCAGTGAAATGTAGACATCCATATAAGGACAGTGGATGGGGCAGTAATATGCAGATATCCATATAAGGGCAATGGGCAGGGCAGTGAAATGTAGACATCCGTATAAGGAGAGTGGATGGAGCAGTGATATGCTGATATCCATATAAGGGTATTGGGCGGGGCAGTGAAATGCAGATATCCATATAAGGGCATTGGGTGGGGCAGTGATATGTAGATATCCTTAAATCTAGCGGCACGGTGGTTGAACTGTTGGCGCTCTTGCCTGGGTTCAATTCCCGGACCGTGCAGGCCTTTCTGTGTGGAGTTTGCATGTTTCTCTCCCTGTGTCTAGATGGGTTCCTCCAGGTGCTCTGGTTTCCCCCATCACCCAAAAACATGTTTGTCGGGTAAAATCCTCCGCCCAGGTGATTCTGACTTTTAGCCAGGCTCCACATCTGGAGATGGGTCCCCAGGCGCTGCCCATGTTTGCCCACTGCTCCTTAGAAGGATGGGTTAAATGCAGAGGACACATTTCATTGTACAATTGTATGATAATAAAGTACTACAGTAGCTTATCTCATAAGGGCAGTGGGCGGTGCAGTGATATGCAGATATCCATAAAAGGGCAGTGGCATCATGATGAATAGAGATCATTTAAAGGGTTAGAAAAAGTGAAATTAATGTTTATTTGATATATATGATTAGGGCTGAGCTTGATTTACAAAAATAGAAAAACAAATTACAACAGAAAAATAAAACAATACATAATATTTACCCTGTCCCCAATGTGTGCAAGGGGGTGGGGTTTGTTGTGTTTGGCACCACTCGTTAATAGTTATTTTAATAGGTGTGCATTTTACACACACTTGGAGACAAATGCTAGTATTTATGAATATTTGACCTACCTTCAAAAATAATAATGTAAATTAGCCAATTCTTGTGGGATTCACATTGACAGATGCAAAATCTAATCATATGTGATCCAATTTCTACAGAGCTGTACAACATTTAGAATATTTTAAGTACCTTGGAGCTGTATCGGACTCCAATTTGACCTTTAAGAAACACATTAAAATGCACACATTTCAACCTAGGGCAAATCTTATCTTCGCTGTACAATTCTATCATCCATGGGGTAACCACTGTTCAGTTGTTTGCAGGCTCCTCAACACTGACACCCGTTGAATAGCTCTACAAGAAAGCCATCAAAGTGTTTGATAGAAAACCCCAATGGTATCACCACTGCATCATTTTAGAGAAATATAACTTCCTCAGTTTTAAGAACTTTAGATTATTCAAACATATATGTCCCATTTATAAAATATTGTATGGGTTCACACCCCATCGAGGACTTGATTTGACAGAAAAACAATCAGCTCACAACTAGATGAGCCACTAGGAGGGACTGCGAGGTACAAGCAGAAAACAAAAAAAACATCCTTTGCACAAAATGCACTCTGATCCAAAGACTGCAGCAGCTGGAACACCATCCCAGTGGAGATCAGGGAAAGCCCCACATATGCTGCTTTCAAATGTTAGTTTAAAGTATGGCTAAAGAAACAACCAAACATGTGAACATTAACACTTTAAAGGGACAGATGAATGTACTTGACATGTAAGCTCAAATGTTGTTTTGGACTGAAAGGAAATATATTTTTTAATATATTGCTTTTATTTGTCTGTCTGTTAGTTAGCAAGATAACTCAAAAACTTATGGACAGACTTTGATGAAATTTTCAGGATGTGTTGGGTGTGGCACAAGGAAAAAATGATTCAATTGTGGTGCGGTTCCGGATGACATTCTGGATTCTGAATCACTTTGAAATGTATTCTCCATTTACCGCAATGTAAATTTTCAAAGTGATCCAGAATCCAGGATCTCTTCCGGATTACCACCAACATCTACTCATTTCCAGATCTCTCCATTAACATCCTACCCTGTAAATTTCATCAAGATCTGTCCATAAATTTTTGACTTATTTTGCTAGACAGACAGACAAACTGGCAAAAACATAACTTCCTTGGTGTACCTCTCTTCATTTGAAGGGGGGGGGGTCTGCCTTGGCGGAGGTTTGTGTTCTCAGAGTGCTTTTCTAGTTTAATTTTGATTCTATTCTAGGCCTTGATATATAGGCACAAATGTTATTCTGTACTACTTTGTAATGTGTTGTCTTAAAATGCACTTTACTTATTTCACTGTAGTGCTTTATTCTGCATTCCTTGATATGATTTACTGACAGGTGATGGAAAATGAGGGAAAAAAGAAGAGGACAAAAAGGAAAAAAAAAAAGAGGGGGGAAGAAAAACAAAAGAGAACAGAAAAAGGAAAATAAAAGAGAAAAATAAAATAAAAGAGCGGAAAGTCAAAAAAAATGTACAAAGAAATGTGGGGAAAAAAGGAAAAAGAGGGGGGAAAAGAACAGGAAAAAATAAAGAAAAGAACAAAAAAGGGGGGGCAATGATGAAAAAAGTTATTGGCCCAAAAAATCTGTATCAGATGATCGCTAGTAAAATAGTTAATGAAACAGAGTTTGTAGCAATGCAAAAAAACATTCCAAAATTTTGTCGTCTGAAATCACGATTTATGTACCAAAACAATTGTTGAGTCTATTTCAAATATGACACTAAACTTGTACATCACTCTGTGTGTGTGTTCTCTCCCCACAGTTCAACACTGTAACATTCGCTGTATGAACGGTGGAACATGTGCAGAAGACAACTGTCAGTGTCAGAAAGGCTACGTGGGAACCCACTGTGGACAACGTAAGGATCATACTGCACATGTATACGCTGCATGTACACTCTGTTTTTACTACATACTCTTTTACTACATACTGCCCTCAAGATACACACTAGCCTGTTTTTATCGCATACGCACTGGCCTGTTTTTACCGCATACACACTGGCCTGTTTTTATCGTATACACACTGGCCTGTTTTTATCGTATACACACTAGCCTGTTTTTATCGCATACGCACTGGCCTGTTTTTATCGTATACACACTGGCCTGTTTTTACTGCATATGCACTTGCCTGTTTTTATCGCATACGCACTGGTCTGTTTTTACTGCATACGCACTGGCCTGTTTTTACCGCATACACACTGGCCTGTTTTTATCGTATACACACTGGCCTGTTTTTATCGTATACACACTGGCCTGTTTTTACCGCATACGCACTGGCCTGTTTTTATCGTATACACACTGGCCTGTTTTTATCGTATACACACTGGCCTGTTTTTACTGCATACGCACTGGCCTGTTTTTATCGTATACACACTGGCCTGTTTTTATCGTATACACAGTTGCCTGTTTTTATCGTATACACACTGGCCTGTTTTTACCGCATACACACTTGCCTGTTTTTATCGCATACGCACTGGTCTGTTTTTATCGCATACGCACTGGCCTGTTTTTACCGCATACGCACTGGCCTGTTTTTATCGCATACGCACTGGCCTGTTTTTATCGTATACACACTGGCCTGCTTTTACCGCATACACACTGGCCTGTTTTTATCGCATACGCCCTGGTCTGTTTTTATCGCACACGCACTGGTCTATTTTTATCGCATACACATTGGCCTGTTTTTACCACATATGCAATTGCCTGTTTTTACCGCAGACGCACTGGCCTATTTTTATCGCATACGCACCGGCCTGTTTTTACCGCATACGCACTGGCCTGTTTTTATCGCACACACACTGGCCTGTTTTTACCGCATATGCACTTGCTTGTTTTTACCGCATACGCACTGGTCTGTTTTTACCGCATACACACTGGTCTGTTTTTACCGCATACGCACTGGTCTGTTTTTATTGCATACGCACTGGCCTGTTTTTACCGCATACGCACTGGTCTGTTTTTACCGCATACGCACTGGCCTATTTTTATCGCATACACATTGGCCTGTTTTTACCGCATATGCACTGGCCTGTTTTTACTGCATACAGACTGGTCTGTTTTTACCGCATACACACTGGTCTGTTTTTACCGCATATGCACTGGTCTGTTTTTACCGCATACGCACTGGCCTATTTTTATCGTATACACACTGGCCTGTTTTTACTGCATCGCACTGGCCTGTTTTTACCGCATACGCACTGGCCTGTTTTTACCGCGTATGCACTGGTCTGTTTTTATTCCATATGCACTGGTCTGTTTTTATTGCATACGCACTGGTCTGTTTTTACCGCATACGCACTGGTCTGTTTTTACCGCATATGCACTGGCCTATTTTTATCGCATACACACTGGCCTGTTTTTACTGCATACGCACTGGCCTGTTTTTATCGTATACATACTGGCCTGTTTTTACCGCATACACACTTGCCTGTTTTTATCGTATACACACTGGCCTGTTTTTACTGCATACGCACTGGCCTGTTTTTATCGTATACACACTGGCCTGTTTTTATCGTATACACACTGGCCTGTTTTTACTGCATACGCACTGGCCTGTTTTTATCGTATACACACTGGCCTGTTTTTACCGCATACACACTTGCCTGTTTTTATCGTATACACACTGGCCTGTTTTTACCGCATACACACTTGCCTGTTTTTATCGCATACGGACTGGTCTGTTTTTATCGCATACGCACTGGCGTGTTTTTAACGCATACGCACTGGCCTGTTTTTATCGTATGCACACTGGCCTGCTTTTACCGCATACACACTGGCCTGTTTTTATCGCATACGCACTGGTCTGTTTTTATCGCACACACACTGGTCTATTTTTATCGCATACACATTGGCCTGTTTTTACCACATATGCAATTGCCTGTTTTTACCACAGACGCACTGGCCTATTTTTATCGCATACGTACCGGCCTGTTTTTACCGCATACGCACTGGCCTGTTTTTATCGCACACACACTGGCCTGTTTTTACCACATATGCACTTGCTTGTTTTTACCGCATACGCACTGGTCTGTTTTTACCGCATACGCACTGGTCTGTTTTTACCGCATACGCACTGGTCTGTTTTTATTGCATACGCACTGGCCTGTTTTTACCGCATACGCACTGGTCTGTTTTTACCGCATACGCACTGGCCTATTTTTATCGCATACACATTGGCCTGTTTTTACCGCATATGCACTGGCCTGTTTTTACTGCATACAGACTGGTCTGTTTTTACCGCATACACACTGGTCTGTTTTTACCGCATATGCACTGGTCTGTTTTTACCGCATACGCACTGGCCTGTTTTTACCGCATATGCACTGGTCTGTTTTTACCGCATACGCACTGGCCTGTTTTTACCGCATATGCACTGGTCTGTTTTTATTCCATATGCACTGGTCTGTTTTTATTGCATACGCACTGGTCTGTTTTTACCGCATACGCACTGGTCTGTTTTTACCGCATACGCACTGGTCTGTTTTTACCGCATACGCACTGGCCTATTTTTATCGCATACACACTGGCCTGTTTTTACTGCATACGCACTGGCCTGTTTTTATCGTATACACACTGGCCTGTTTTTACCGCATACACACTTGCCTGTTTTTATCGTATACACACTGGCCTGTTTTTACTGCATACGCACTGGCCTGTTTTTATCGTATACACACTGGCCTGTTTTTATCGTATACACACTGGCCTGTTTTTACTGCATACGCACTGGCCTGTTTTTATCGTATACACACTGGCCTGTTTTTACCGCATACACAGTTGCCTGTTTTTATCGTATACACACTGGCCTGTTTTTACCGCATACACACTTGCCTGTTTTTATCGCATACGCACTGGTCTGTTTTTATCGCATACGCACTGGCCTGTTTTTAACGCATACGCACTGGCCTGTTTTTATCGTATACACACTGGCCTGCTTTTACCGCATACACACTGGCCTGTTTTTATCGCATACGCACTGGTCTGTTTTTATCGCACACACACTGGTCTATTTTTATCGCATACACACTGGCCTGTTTTTACTGCATACGCACTGGCCTGTTTTTATCGTATACACACTGGCCTGTTTTTACCGCATACACACTTGCCTGTTTTTATCGTATACACACTGGCCTGTTTTTACTGCATACGCACTGGCCTGTTTTTATCGTATACACACTGGCCTGTTTTTATCGTATACACACTGGCCTGTTTTTACTGCATACGCACTGGCCTGTTTTTATCGTATACACACTGGCCTGTTTTTACCGCATACACACTTGCCTGTTTTTATCGTATACACACTGGCCTGTTTTTACCGCATACACACTTGCCTGTTTTTATCGCATACGGACTGGTCTGTTTTTATCGCATACGCACTGGCGTGTTTTTAACGCATACGCACTGGCCTGTTTTTATCGTATGCACACTGGCCTGCTTTTACCGCATACACACTGGCCTGTTTTTATCGCATACGCACTGGTCTGTTTTTATCGCACACACACTGGTCTATTTTTATCGCATACACATTGGCCTGTTTTTACCACATATGCAATTGCCTGTTTTTACCACAGACGCACTGGCCTATTTTTATCGCATACGCACCGGCCTGTTTTTACCGCATACGCACTGGCCTGTTTTTATCGCACACACACTGGCCTGTTTTTACCACATATGCACTTGCTTGTTTTTACCGCATACGCACTGGTCTGTTTTTACCGCATACGCACTGGTCTGTTTTTACCGCATACGCACTGGTCTGTTTTTATTGCATACGCACTGGCCTGTTTTTACCGCATACGCACTGGTCTGTTTTTACCGCATACGCACTGGCCTATTTTTATCGCATACACATTGGCCTGTTTTTACCGCATATGCACTGGCCTGTTTTTACTGCATACAGACTGGTCTGTTTTTACCGCATACACACTGGTCTGTTTTTACCGCATATGCACTGGTCTGTTTTTACCGCATACGCACTGGCCTGTTTTTACCGCATATGCACTGGTCTGTTTTTACCGCATACGCACTGGCCTGTTTTTACCGCATATGCACTGGTCTGTTTTTATTCCATATGCACTGGTCTGTTTTTATTGCATACGCACTGGTCTGTTTTTACCGCATACGCACTGGTCTGTTTTTACCGCATACGCACTGGTCTGTTTTTACCGCATACGCACTGGCCTATTTTTATCGCATACACACTGGCCTGTTTTTACTGCATACGCACTGGCCTGTTTTTATCGTATACACACTGGCCTGTTTTTACCGCATACACACTTGCCTGTTTTTATCGTATACACACTGGCCTGTTTTTACTGCATACGCACTGGCCTGTTTTTATCGTATACACACTGGCCTGTTTTTATCGTATACACACTGGCCTGTTTTTACTGCATACGCACTGGCCTGTTTTTATCGTATACACACTGGCCTGTTTTTACCGCATACACAGTTGCCTGTTTTTATCGTATACACACTGGCCTGTTTTTACCGCATACACACTTGCCTGTTTTTATCGCATACGCACTGGTCTGTTTTTATCGCATACGCACTGGCCTGTTTTTAACGCATACGCACTGGCCTGTTTTTATCGTATACACACTGGCCTGCTTTTACCGCATACACACTGGCCTGTTTTTATCGCATACGCACTGGTCTGTTTTTATCGCACACACACTGGTCTATTTTTATCGCATACACATTGGCCTGTTTTTACCACATATGCAATTGCCTGTTTTTACCGCAGACGCACTGGCCTATTTTTATCGCATACGCACCGGCCTGTTTTTACCGCATACGCACTGGCCTGTTTTTATCGCACACACACTGGCCTGTTTTTACCACATATGCACTTGCTTGTTTTTACCGCATACGCACTGGTCTGTTTTTACCGCATACGCACTGGTCTGTTTTTACCGCATACGCACTGGTCTGTTTTTATTGCATACGCACTGGCCTGTTTTTACCGCATACGCACTGGTCTGTTTTTACCGCATACGCACTGGCCTATTTTTATCGCATACACATTGGCCTGTTTTTACCGCATATGCACTGGCCTGTTTTTACTGCATACAGACTGGTCTGTTTTTACCGCATACACACTGGTCTGTTTTTACCGCATATGCACTGGTCTGTTTTTACCGCATACGCACTGGCCTGTTTTTACCGCATATGCACTGGTCTGTTTTTACCGCATACGCACTGGCCTGTTTTTACCGCATATGCACTGGTCTGTTTTTATTCCATATGCACTGGTCTGTTTTTATTGCATACGCACTGGTCTGTTTTTACCGCATACGCACTGGTCTGTTTTTACCGCATACGCACTGGCCTATTTTTATCGCATACACATTGTCCTGTTTTTACCACATATACACTGGCCTGTTTTTACCGCATATGCACTAGTCTGTTTTAATCGCATATGCACTGGCCTGTACGTACTGGTCTTTTTTTTACCACATACGTACTGACCTGTTTTATCACATATGCACTGTTTTCTGCTTTTATTGCATATGCCTCTGTTTTAATGTACTGAGTGCTACAGAAGCTGAATTGGTTTGTAGTGAGGAAGGAGCTGACTCAAAAGACGAACCTCTTTATTTTCTGTTTCATTTATGTTACTGCCTGGGGCTGTTGACTGAAAGAGTAACAATTGTAGGTGATATCATAGAGGTCAATTGTACAAATGGTTGGATTTGACCTGATTTAATTCTCTGACCTGTTTGGCCATCCTACACAGTAATCCACCCTGAACTTGCTGCGGAAAAGGAACCTGTTCAGTCTGTGGACTGACCAGGTCTATCCTTTGTTCGATCAATAATGTTGGTGGTGACATGTTTTTGACAGTAGAGTTGCATTGTGAACTTCTACTCGCGATGGAGAATGAACAATCGTAATGTTTCATGTTTGTAGTTGTTGCTGTCAGAACTTTTCAATTCATATTCTAATAAAAAGGCACCCACTGCATTTTATATAAGACTGAAGTCATTCAAGAGTTTCACTTATGTTTATTATTTATATTTTTAGTTGTATCTGTATAAAATAAAAACTGTTTTATGTGTAAAAAATGACTCAAACTCATGTGATTGGGTGTGTATGTCTGTGTGTGTGTGTGTGTGTGTGTGTGTGTGTGTGTGTGGGAAGTATTCTTGTGTCTCTGGTTCTGACTAGTCTTTTGTCTCTCTCTCTCTCTCTTTTTTTTTTGCAGCTGTGTGTGAGAACGGCTGTCTGAATGGAGGACGCTGTGTGGCTCCAAACCGTTGCGTTTGCACCTATGGCTTCACTGGCGCTCAGTGTGAACGAGGTACAGTAACATCACCACCGACACCCACATCTGCTGCTTTGGTTTAAAGAAACAAAAACAGTTCAGAAGAATTTGTTCTGCAACTTGTAATATGCTTTCTGTAAATACTCAAGCTTCCATCTCCATCCTTGTCAACCTAATAATGCCTATATTGACACTGTATATAGCTTTGTCCTCCTGATTTTTTAACTCTTTCCTGTTGAGCCAAAGCTTTTCTCTTCTTGGCGGCCATGTTTTTCCTGGTACATGGTGGAAACTTGTACTTGTCAGGTCACGAGGACTTCAAACGTGACCAAATCCAACATAACAAAATGAAGATGACCCTTATTTGGTTGTTGTGGCCTTTCATCCCATGGTCAGCATTGTGTAAATATTGTTCAACTTTGACCCCATATGGCCTTATATGGGCATGTATTGTCAACTGCAAAATGCTGTCAGCTATATGCTGTGTAGAGTTTAATGTGTTGCTGGTTTGACTAATTGTGAACGACTGGATTCCAAGCCAGATTTTTTTAAAATCATGTTTCGTCATCTGAACCCACTTTATCCCCACGAGGGTCACGGGGGTCACTGGGGGCCTAATCCAGCTACAATGGGTTAAGGTGGGGTACACCCTGTATGACTCGCCAGTTCATGTCAGGGCTGAACATATATAGACAATCACTCTCACATTCACACCTATGGACAATTTAGATTAACCAATTAACCTATCAGTGCAGGAAACCGGAGTACCCGGAGAAAACCCACACAGACACAATGGAGAACATGCAAATTCCACACAGAAAGGTCTGGTGTTGGAATCGAATTAGGGTCCTTTTGTCTGTAAGACACAAGTGCTTACCACTGCACCACCATTTTTTATTCTGCAAAATTCCAAGTTACATCATTTTTCTTCTGCAATCTGGGAAATATTTCTGCGAATTAGAGAATGCAGATGGGTATTTCAACCACTGAACAACATTAAATTTCTTCACCATTCGCAGAAAAAGCTGCTTTGGAAACAGTTTGTAAAAAGTCGGAAAAAGAATTGTTCTAATGAGATTCGTTTTACAGGAGGATGTAGAGCAGTGTCCTAAAAAATACAGGGCACATTGTTTTTGTTTTGATAGTTTATAAAAGTAAGTATTTTCATAATGTAATGAGGGTTTTTTGCATAAAAACACAGACATATATTTAGAGTTGTCTGTGTGAGTGTCTATAAATTTATAGTTTATTTTATTATTTTACTGGAGGTGAAATTGGGCTAAATATGGAATGTGGATTTTTTTTTGAGAGAAATTAAGTAGAATCATGTGGATTTATGACACGATCTCAGTAAAATAAGGCTGAATCTCATTTCACCCCTTCCCCTCCGTTTTGCGTGTCCATGTGTAGGGGTAAGGGTGTCTCAATTCACGTTAAGGCAGAGGGGTAGGGGGAAGGGGAAGGGCTTAATACCCCTTCAAACACAGATTTTCCAGAGACAGACTCCAAATGGAGGGGTACGAGAAATTTCCCAGAATACAATTCAAATCCTTTTAAAAATGGCAGCATCTATGAAAAAAGTACACAAATGTAGTATTTTAGCCATAGTTAACTGTTTTTAAGTTGTGATAACTGTTGTATAAAGTTTGACATTGTCACATTGTGTAATGCAAATTTTCTCCATAAAACACACATGAAAAAATAAATTGGTATTTATGTAAATGTGGAGTAATTGGTCAATGCATAGCAGTTCTCTGATTCGACGCAGATATTAGTAAAATATCGGTATATCCCAGGAGAACGTGACAACTACAGCAGCAGACATGTTTGTTTACTTCTGGTTAAAGCTGTTGTTTTTGGTTAGGTAACAACTGGCGGCATGAACTGATGACGTAGGTGAGTGTTGGAGGGGTGTCCCAATTCATAGGGGTGACTTTTTAAGCCCTTCCCCTTCTAGCTCCATTTGAAGAGGTAGGGGTAGGGCTAAGTGGTTAAATGGGATTCAGCCTAAATGTCCAATTCACACAGGACAAGAAATCTCCAGAATATTTATCTGACATCGGAGGAGTAACATGTTTACATGTTTCAAACATGACGCCATCTTGGATTCAAAATAAGGCTGTGGTGGGTTGTGTTTGTGTCAGTACAGACTGCTTTAGTCATGTCATCGTACTGTTGTGTGCCAGGATATAAGTCCCATAAAAGAGAGGAGACGTGTCTATATTCGGGGGGAAAAAAGATGTTAGGAACCACATCATCTAGCTTGCAAGTGCAACAGACACAATGTGAATTGGGATATGCTAAAAAGCTAACATGTAGCAAGCCAATGTTTACCATGGAGAAAGTTTGCTAGTGACTGACATTAAGGTTGCATTCACACCACCCTTGTTTAGTCTGGCTGAACCGAACCCTGGAGCGTTTACTCCCTTGGAGCGGTTCTTTTGGGTCGTTGTGAACGTTGACCTTGAACTTGGGTGCGGACCAAATAAGCAAACTCTGGTCTGTCTCTAGAGGTGGTCTCCGGCCGCTATCAACTTGTAAACCAGGCATGTCCAAACTGTTCCACAAAGGGCCAGTGTGGCTGCAGGTTTTTATTCCAACCAAGCAGCAGCACACCAGACTGGACTCAATTAATCAACTGATCTCAGTCTTCAGAGAGTTGATTGGTCTAACTGTGAACTGTTGGTTGTTTGAAACAAAATCTTGCAGGTATTCCCTTTGTGGACATGCCTTCTCTGAGCTGTCAATAAACCTGCTTGTGTTACGTTTTCGAAGTGCATTAATTAATGCAATAATTAGGGCTTAGGAGCCATTCATATTCACTGCCCACAAGTGACCACTTCCGAGATGCGCTCAGCAGCAAAAGGAAAATGAGGTGCCAATTCTCCATTACAGCCAATAATAGTAAAGGGATTTTTGTATTTCAGCATAAACTGTAATGACCTATAACCGAATGATATTTGCAGTCATATAACTTCCGTTTCCTGTTTCTGAACTGATTGAGTTTCCCTTTTGTGAACGCAAACTGGACCAGTTAACAATCAAAACAAATGCATTGTTTTACCTTGGAATCGAATCAACAAACGGATCCTTAGGTGTGAACACAACCTAAATCAACCGAATGTTTACGCTGGAGAAAGTTTACTAGTGAGTGACATTAGGAAAATCAATTAACTGTTAATTAGTGTTAGTTAGCGCAAACTGCTATTTGCTTTTTCTCATATCCTTCCATTTAATTTGATGAATCAATCCTTGGATGATGTTGCTGTACCCTTTTTGCTCCAGTTGTCTGTCCAAATGCGTGAGGTAAATGTCAAATGATGTCAACACTTGTGTTTACAACCTTCTATGTTTACCCACCCAAACCTTCAAGATGGCTAACATGTGAAAAAGACTAATTGTGGAGGATGTTGGTGGAGCAGGGCATAACGCATCACCTGAAGAACAGAGAAGTCATGATTAGCTTACATGTGAAATATTACTTATATGTTAAATATATAACATATAAATATTGTCCACAATCAGGACCCTAGACTGTAGTAATAAAGTACAGATGACTTAAAACAAGCAGAACTTTCCTGATTCTTCCAACTGTTTTTGTCCTCTTTTTCTTGGCCGTCGGTCGTTTTGTTGGTCATCATCTTTGTTTGATCGGAAGACAATTGTCCTTGAATGAACAATAGAAGGCTTCGACAAGCCCTTCCGTGTTGGAAAATTGTAATATACAGGATGTGACCAAATATTACAGACATCTTTCCCAAGGGATGTATGAGATTAACATTACCTATGGTCATTTGTCTGTACACTAGGTAAAATGCACTTTAAATTTCACGGACATACACCGTTATGTTTGCTGACATGACACATTCAGACGGGACTAAATTCAGTGGTAATTATTACTTTATCCCATAAAACTAATCCAGTCTGAGTGGTACTAAAGACAGCAAACAGGAGAAAATAAAAATGATATATATGATGTAGATATATGTATATAATGTATATTATTAGATAACCTATATTGTTATTATTGTATAAAACTTCTATATTGCGATGTTATTATATTCATGTTTGACTTTCTTGGTTTGTGAAATTAGGTTTGTATGACTGTGTTTGTGTGTGTGAAAATGATAAGTGAGGTGAACTGATCCAAAGGACTTGATTTTTTTCAAATATTATGTTGATAGGACGTTACACCATAGACTTTTTTGAGGTCAAAGGGTGGGATTAAATAAGTTTTACTTCCTCCCACTCCTTTTCGAATGTGCAAATGAAGCAATATTTAGTTTTTGTTTTTCATGTATATGTTTGTTATATTTTTTGAGTGCGGGTTGTTTTGTTTGTTGCATATTCGAAATAAATTGAACGGACGGACGGACTGACTGTCTGACATAAAAATAAAACATAAAAACAGTAAAAAAAAAAATAAAAAATTAAAGTAATTAAAACCAGGTGTCCCCATGGATCAAGTGTGCTTATACAAAAGTATAAAACTACGCTGTCCACAGTTGAGTGTGAGTAGATTGAGTAGATGTGTAGCGGTGGTTGTAGTCTTTTCATTCTGAGTTCAACACACTTCCTGTTTGCTCCATGCCACCAGCTCCAGGAATGTGGTTTGTTGTGGAACATTTGCATGTGAAGCCTGAGCAGAACTGAGCTTTATTTTCCACATCTGTTCTCTAACCCTGTTCTGGGAAGTCTCCCGTCTGGAAATGTCTTCACTGTGTTCACTGGAGACCTGTGGACTGTGTCTGGTACAAAGGGACTAGAACCAGACCATGGACCAGAACTGAACCGTGGGCCAGAACTGGACCACCACAGGCTCCAGTGGGGCCTGTGTGACAAATCTGCAAAGTACAAAAATGACACTGATGATTTTAATAATTTGTTCCACATCAGTATATTGTGAAATTATTACATCAGTATACACTGACCTGAAATGACCCTATTTTCTGGACTATAAACCACTTCTTTTTTCCCATGAACCCTGTGGCTGATACAACCATGTGTTAGTATTTTTCTGGGCTAATGCCCAGCTCTAACAGGCAGAGATGGGAGTAAGTCCCATACATGCAAGTCTCAAGTAACTCCAAGTCATCTCTAGAGGATCAAATAAGTCAAGTCTAAACAGAGCTTTAGTCAAGCAAGTCAAGTCACGAGTCAAGTCATTAGGTTTTTCAAATGTCTGTATTTTACCAAAACTGTTTTTCAGAGTCAATATCTTTTTAATGTAAGTTGACCAGTTAATGAATCACCTCAACATGAATGAATATTTAATAATCCCACTAGTCAGTTTTATTTAAGCTCAGAGATGCAAATGCATTGAATGGTCAAAAAAAGAGAACTGGTTCAAATTCATGTACGCAGTTGTTTTTTCTCTTCCAGTCTTGTTCTTATTTCTTGTTCTCTAATTTAATTGTCTAATTAGGTCTTTTTTGACCATATGTGTTTGCATCAATGAGTTTAACCACCAGATTTCTGAATACATATTAGCCTCATTCTTGGCATACAGTTTTGGTGTTAAAATTCAGCAGTGCAAATGCAAAAAAGAGAGAAATAAACGAACTGATGCACACAAAGGGATATGAGAAACAACAGTCAATAGAGACAAAAACAGAGGCATTTAAGGGTGCACTAAATTAGACTGAATATGATATGAACAACTTTGCATCAATGTTGAACATGTGCCTTAACATTATCTACACATAATAGCGACTTTTTTTTTTTACAAGGAATCAACAGGGTTTTTTTTTCCAGATGTTAGGTCTGCCATGAGGTTACACTATAACCTCATTATTATAAGTTACTATAACCACATTATACGTATTGGTGTATAGATATTTAGCACGCTAATACTGGTGTTACAGTGAATTCAGTTAGTACTAACATTAGTGCTGCTTGCAGTTAATTGACACTTTATTTTTCGGCTAAGGTAAAAAACACAACAAAACAAACATTGATAAGAAAAATATTAGCGTATCAAGCCACTGGCCTAGTAGTCTCTCTGATGTCAGCAACCAAATAGCAAATTAATCAGGATGTTAATCCATCTATTTCAAGCAGCCTAAGTTACATCATGTTACTCACCTTTCTTTATGAGCTGTCCTCAAATGTTGCATGAAATTTGATGTAGTCCTTGCAGTATCACTAATTTTAACTTTGCAGATGTTGCATGTCACTACTCTTTTATTTGTAGTTGTCTGATAATCTCTGACTCCAAAATGTATTATTTTTGGGATGGTGTTGGTCTGCGTGTCTTCCGTGTCCCTGCGGAGGAGGGGTTGCCAGGTTAGTTGATATGCAGCAGGTAAAGGAGCACAATAAAGAAATATAATCTAATAATTAATTTGTTAATTTTATTTGAAAGCAAGAAAGGTTTTAACAAGACAGGTTTGTCATGTGACTTGCCAAGTCACATGACAAAAGTCAAGTCAAGTTGCAGGTCAGGAAAGGCAAGTCAAAGTCAAGTCTTTTCTTATGTTGGTCAAGTAAGTCATAAGTCACAAATCTGGCAACTCGAGTTGGACTCAAGTCAACTCATCGCCTCAAGTCCATCCATGTCTGTTAACAGGAAGTGTAAAAAGTGCATTGGATAAGACTGATAGATAAAAACCTCTCTGTTGGGGGATGACTACAACACAACTGGACTATCATTACTTTTTCATCTCTTCTGTGATTATTTTCCTGCTCCATCTGAATGTGGAACCTGAAAGAAGAGTTTAACGTCCCTGCTGTGAACTCGACACACATATATAAGTTTGTGTTGATGCTGGAAGTCTGTGCTAGGGATGAACTGAGGAGGTCAAAGGACGGTGCCTGTGTTTGGATTGTGAGCAGAGCCCTTCATTAGTCAGAGAACAGGCGGATGTAGAGTGTTTGGTCCTGCTTTTGCATCACTATCTGGTTCCTTATGTTCCTTATCTGCTCTAACACTCATCTGCATGATGGGACTTTTACAAGGGTGTACAATATGTTCAGGATATTTTATCATACATTTTCCCTTGTAATTTAGAAGAGGTTTTTTTTATCACTTTTTTGGTGGGTTTTTCTGTATTTTAGAAAAGTTTAGAACAAGTTTAGGATATTTTATCACTTTTTTGGTGTTTTTGGTCCTTATTTTGCATCACTACCTGGTTCGTCCCGTACCTTATCCTGTACATTGGCTTCCACTTTTTCCTTCACAGCCTCACATGAAATATTAGAGAGATTATTGAGGAATTCAATTCAATACACCGTTGAACACTTCATATCTGCAGCTGATGTTTGTTTATTTTTAGGGAGTGAAAGTGAAGAGAAGGAGCAAAACTACTCATTTCTGGTTGTAGCATTAATATGAGGTCAGTCAAAATTAACACATTAATGCAGATTAAACTATCATCATGGTTAATCTGATTAAAAGAGAAATAGGGCACATCAGGTAAAATGTTTGTGAGGGAGCAGGGTTTGTTGGAACCACTTGTTGTTTAAGTGTTTTTTTCTTGAATGTTTGGGAACAGCTGCTTCCTAAACAACTTTGGTCTTTAGTTCTTGAGTTAACTGTTTGCTGTAAAATGTGCTGATTTGAACAACTGTTAGACGAACTGTCATTTGTACCAAGGAAAGGTTGTTTTTAATTTAAATTCCATCAAGTTGAAGAGTTAAGGAGATTTTCTGACACTGAATTCTAAACAGTGGTTTAAATATCCAAGCATTGTTTGGATTTCTGTTTTTTTTTTTAGTCCAATGGCATGAGGCTCTGATTGGCTGTTGAGCTCAGCTGGTATCGATCTGACCATCATGCGTCCATCATCTGCAGTGTTGGAAAAAATGGCATGACAAAGTAACAGTGTTAGTAATGACATTATTTTTTTCAGTAAGGGGAAATTTCATTAATTGCTATGTGAAGAGTTGCAACGCTGTTACTGTTACCAGCAGTGAAATGTGGTGCGTTACTATGCACTGATCTAACAGCTGTTATCCGTCTGGCTCATTCAGTCACACACAAGAGATGTGACATTCGTGGACAAGTCGAGTCTTCTGAATAGCTCTTTTAAGTGAATGATAAGTGATTCCTTGCAAGCCTTTATTATATTAAAATTACCCACAATGCCATCATGCTTCAGGTGTGTCCAAGAGTCTGAGATGTTTATGAGTCTGAGGAGTCCACGAATTTGAGGAGTCCATGAGTCTGAGGTGTTTACCAGTCCAGGGAGTCCATTAGTCCAAGGAGTCCATGACTTTAAGGAGTCCACAAGTCTGAAGTGTTTAGGACTCCATGAGTCCAAGGTGCTTAAGAGTCTGAGGAGTCCATGAGTCTGAGGAGTCCATGAGTCTGAGGAGTCCATGAATTTGTGGTCTTGATGAGTTTGAGGAGTCCAGGAATTTGAGGTGTTTGTAGGTATGAGGAGTCCATGAGCCTGAGTCTGAGGTGTTTCTGAGGAGTGCACGAATTTGAGAAGTCCATGAGCCTCAGGTCTTTACGAGTCCAAGGAGTCCATTAGTCCAAAGACTTCATGAATCTGAGGAGTCCATGAGTCTGAGGTGTTTACGAGTCCAAGGAGTCCAATATTCCAAGGACTCCATGAATCTGAGGAGTCCACTAGTCTGAGGTGTTTATGAATTTGAGGAGTCCATGAGTCTGATGTGTTCAGGGGTCTCAGGAGTCCACGAGTTTGAGGAGTCCATCAGTCTGAGATGTTTATGAGTCTGAGGAGTCGATGAGCCTGAGGTGTTTACAAGTCCAATGAGTCCATTAGTCCAAGGACTCCATGAATCAGAGGAGTCCATGAGTCTGAGGTGTTTACGAGTTTGAGAAGTCCACAAGTCTGAGGTGGGAGTCCATGACACTGAGGAGTCCATATTGTCTTCAACTGAACCACTAAAGACATCTACCAGTTTGAGTTTTCTGCAACACACTCTGTTCACCCTTTATGCTGAGCTGAGGGACGGAGTTATGAGTGTGAATGAAATTAAGACCTTTATCAGTGGATTAGGAGAACAGACTGAAAACACTGAAAGTGTAGGATTTACTGGAAGAACATCAGGAACCCCAGCATCACCAAAGGCCCTGGTGGACCCCAACCTCAATTAAATACTAAATACCACTCAGAGCCCCAGGATAAGGATGAAAGTGCCAAAGATTGCCTGTCTATACTGTTGTACTCTATATAAAGAACCTGTCTATACTGTTGTACTCTATATACAGAACCTGTCTTTACTGTTCTACTCTATATAAAGAACCTGTCTTTACTGTTCTACTCTATATAAAGAACCTGTCTTTACTGTTCTACTCTATATACAGAACCTGTCTTTACTGTTCTACTCTATATAATGAACCTGTCTTTACTGTTCTACTCTATATACAGAACCTGTCTATACTGTTCTACTCTATTCAACTGCAACCTTGAAACAAAAATCTATTTTCTTTAACAGTTGAAGGTTTTTCAGAAAAGTAATGCAATACATATTTTCTTTGGTAATTAATTACCTTCATGAATGACTAATTCCTTTACTAATTCAATTACTTTTTGGGGAAAGTAACTAATAGGCCTACCTATCATGAATTAGTTTTTAAAAGTAATTTGCCCAACACTTTTCAAAATGTTCTTCTGAAACTGTCACAATGACTTGATATTTGTTGTGGAATATTTCTGGGTAAAGTTCAACCCAGTTTATTTAAAAAAAAAAAAAAAAAGGAAATATAGATTTTTGACTTTTGTATGATTTATTTTTTACTTTTTCAAATCTCCATTGCTTTATACTGGTACACATTTCAACGTGATATGACTTGAAAACAGTTGAAGATATTGATATAATTACTATTGGCAATCTATAGGAAATCATATATGGTTACAACCTTAACCCTAACCCATTCTTGAGTGACCCTGAAAAAATAAATGAACCAAAAACAAGGCTGTGTCCAAAATCACCCCCTCACTCCCTACCTAGGCAAATGCATGTAGTGCACTACATAGTGAACTCAACTGAAAACCTTTCGGACACTACTACGGCACTGTTTAATTGCATCATCACCGTCGAACAATTGAAACGTAACAGTGTCGTCTCTCACAAAATGAAAAGGCTTTTACTTTTTTTTTTACTGTCAGTGCAATGAAATTAAAACAATTTATAAACTTGGCTCACAACTGTTTGACTGTTATTAACTGTTAAACAACTCATGTCTGGCACCTGTCGTTTAACAGTCACATTAAACATTTACTGTTACTGAACAACTGTAGCTCTGTCGGTATGCCGTCCAATCTCAATCTGTCCATGTTTCTTTTAACCATAAATCTCTCCGTCCTTTGGCCATTTTTGGATTTGTGCAATGCATGATGGGATATTGTGCTTTGGTTAGTCACCATCGATGTCCACTACATTTCGTGGTGGATTGTGGGATACATTGAGTGCACCATATCGTGATTAAAAAAAGTTCACTAAAGATTCGGACACCACTACAAAATGGTGTGGTCCTTATATAGTGTTCTATATAGGGGGTAGGGAGTGATTTCGGACACAGCCCAAGTGCTCCCTCCCTGGCACAACAAACCCTGCCCCCCACAAACGTTTTAGCTCTTAATCTCCCTCTCAAATGCATGGGTTTGACCTTTCAATGTTGCTCAAGGTCAAAGGTCATGGTTTTGGAGCCTACATGTAGTTTCCTATCTGTTACTGAGTCTGTGAGTGTGTAGAGTACAGAACAGTACCAGGACCAAAACAGAACCAGGATCCGAACCAGAACAGAATCAGAATCTGGTTCAGAACCAGGGCCAGAAGAAGTGCCAGAACCAGGACCAGACACAGGTTTAGAACCAGTACCAGAACCCCAACCAGTACCAGAACCAGAATAGGACCATAACCATTACCAGAACGAGTACCAGAACCATGACAGAACGGGAATAAAATGAGAACCATTACTAGAACTAGAACCAGAAGAGGATCAGAACCGGAACATAACCAGTTCCATAACCAGAAGCAGTACCAGAACCAAGAACAGAACCACTACCTTGACCAGCTGGATTGGCTGACCCTGGTCCAGAACTGGAACCACTTGACAATCTCATCCAGAACAGCTGACAATCTCGTCCAGAACCATATGATAGTCTGGTCCAGAACCAGAACCAGGTGACAATCTGGTCTAGAACCAGCTTATAGTCTGGTCCAGAACCAGGTGACAATCTTGTCCAGAACCAGCTGACAGTCTGGTCCATGAACCTGGTCTTTGTTTGTCTTAAATGTGATTATGTTGGAATGTGTTTTAGTTTCAGACACACGCTGCTGCTCATTGGATCTGAACTCTAGCTGCAGAACACTTTTCCCACAGAACCTAAAAAAAAAACTGAACAATTTGGACTTTAAAAAAAATCCACATTTTCTTTATCAATGAACATGATAGAGTTGAGGAATTGATTGGAATTTGGGGAATTGTCCTTTATAGAGGGGGCACTGAAAAGTTTAAAATCACTACACAGTGTTGTGTTCAAATCTGTGGAAATGTTTATCTGACTTCAAATTAAGGTCAAATGAAAGGTCATGACCTGTGGATGGAAGGTCATGACCTGTGGATGCCTCTCACCATGACATCATTAAGAATTGGTTGCATTTGGGTGCAAACTTCCAGGATAAACCCAGAGCCTTCGGTGCTGTGGGCTGTCAAATGATTACATTTTGAATCAGATTAATCATTGGATTACAGTGGATTAATTTTGATTAATCACGATCAAAACATTTTATGTTGGTCAACTGTTTTTTGTCAAGTTTTTTGTTTATTTGTTTTTTACTCAAATTACCCACAAAATACACAAAAAGTCACTAAGAAACAAAAAAATACAAAACATGTAAAAATCCATTAAAATTCACAAAAAATATGATGAAGAATCCAAAACATATTCAAAAACCTTTATAAAATACAGAAAAAAAACATCAAAAACAGATGCAAAAATATGAATATACATGCAATGTATATGTTTATTCAACACCTTCAACAGGTTTAACAAAACAACTGTTCCATTGAATTGCATTACAATTTTTAATCAGATTAATCATAAAAATGGATTAATCTGCATTAATGTGTTTATTTTGACAAACCTTAAATATTCATATTTATATTTGAACATCCTGAGATATTTCAAATTGCACAAAGTCATTGGTCCTGGAAACAGGAGGTCAAATGTCACCTACATTCAGTATTCTTCTGCTCCATGACCTCATGCTTCTACAGGGTAAATGTGGTGCAGATGTGTCAGTGCATTCTGTAGATAATTGGATGATGTTGTTGAATGGACAGACAGATGGAGAGACAGACAGACAGGTGGACGGACAAATGGACAGACAAACAGATGGAAAGACAGATGGAGAGACAAATAGGTGGAGACATAGACAGCAGATGGACAGACAGATGGACAGGCAGACAGATGGAGAGACAGATATATGGACAGACAGACAGGTGGATGGACAGACACATGTACAAAAACTATTCCTCTATCCTTTGGTGTATGAATAAAAATGGTCCAAAAACAGAAAATCAAACTCAAACGGTCAAATGTTATACAGCTCCTGTGACACGCCTTAGTACGTTTAGAGTCCAATGTGTGTGTGTGTGTGTGTGTGTGTGTGTGTACACATGTGCATGTATGCGTGCGTGCGTGTGCATGCAGTGAGGAAGCAGAAATGTACCAAACGGTCATTAGGGATGGCCCCGCCCACATGTGAGAAGCAAGAGTTTGTGTGTATATGTGTGTGTGTGCGTGTGTGTGTGTGTGGACAAACATTTTGGAGTTAATCCAGGAAACTCTCTTGACCCACTTTTTTTGTGACTTTTCCTCCTGTTCACACCGAAGCTGTTGTTACAATTAAACTCCTGAAGGAAGAATGTGTTTGTTTTTGTGTGTTTGTGTGTGTGTGCCTGTGTGTGTGTGTGTGTGTGTATGTGTGTGTGTGTGTGTGAGAGAGAGAGTAGGAGAGACGCACCCAGAATTCTGCACACATGAAATCATGTGATAACTCACTGTAAAAATCTAACTCTGACCTTTCGTGTATTAGTCTCATTTTTAGTCCAAATGTCTGATCAGACTGAAGCTCAGACAGTCACCTTCAGAGGAATTTTTCGGTCAGATAGAAGAACTGATTTATAGACAATAGATCTGGAAAAACTGATGTAACTAATCTGGCCAACATCACATTACCTACTTCCACAGGAAGACTTTTTTTCTTCTAAATTCAAGTTTTGTTTAGTTTTTTTGCTTCATAAATAAGCAAAAGAAAACCTCTTCCACTGGAAGCAGGTAAAATGATTAGTTAAATCAGATTTTCCATATCTATTGTTAGTTTTGTAATCAAGTATTCTGTCGATTTTTTTAATAAATTATTCAAGTAATCAGATAAATTCCTTTTTTTAAACTGAATCGATTAACATGGGGATTGGAGCAACGGCGGATCCAGAAGGCAGTTTTGGAACATGCTAAACTGACCTTGGCATGGGTATACCAGGGCGGCCATGGTCCGGGCCAAATTTTGTGCTTCCTCCAAAGCAGACAGGTCTGCAGGTGCAGAGGGCTCTAAATTCAGGCTAGCCAGGTTAGCACGAGTCATGGTAGCAGTCACCGCCATGGTAACCATCTCCTCTCTGAGTTGACCTTCCTCTGACACTTCTGTGGGTTAGGGTTCCTTGCCTGACTTCACTATTCTTTTTAAAGAATAATGACTAAGTGAAATTTGTGAAGCCATAGCAGCACAAAGACATTTCACATCTCTTCAGAGCTACGTATCATCAACCCTCGCAGGTATCAGAACAGTGTCGTTGAACTCGAACATTAGCAACAATGCATTGATGTCTAACAACAACATAATAGCTTTTCCGGAAATGTTACGCTGTTGAAACTGAACAAATATTTAAATGCATACAAATAATAATAAAGAAAAAACAATTATAGTTTATTTCCATTAATATTGACATATAAACAATCATATATTTAAGGATAATATTAACATTTCAGTTTGACAATGCACAAAGAAAACATATTCTGATTTCTGAGCTAGTGATTGGGCGGGCCCAGCTGTCAATCAGTGTGGGCATGGCACACCCAGGCCCGCCCACAGATCCGGCCATGGATTGGAGAATAATTAGTAACTTTCAGGTGTGTGTGTCTGTGCATGTGTGTGTGTGTATGTATGAATAGGGATGTATTCTAATAATTCCACTTCCTGAGTGAGATCCTGGTACATTTACTAAAAATAATTACAATATGTATGGCTATATTTTAACAGGCACCAGTATTCACCAGTTAGCAACACGTTAGTATAATAATACGCTGAAGCTCTGAGTCCAACCTTGACAACGTGCTGTTGATGCGTTCAATTCAGGTATTGAATTGGCCTTGAGACTCCCAGTGCAACGTTAGTTGCACTGGGAGTCTCAAGGCCAATTTATGCTCCCAAGCCAAGTCATCTCTAACCCACCGCAGACAGTGTCACAGAGAAGACCAGAAAAGAGGCCTGTGATTGGTCCATTCTACATGCACTTCCGTTTCCCTACTTTTGCGTCTTGTTTTGTGTATGTGAGCATCATGATCCAGGTGGGAAATCCTAGTGAGTTAGTGAGAGTGCCTCTTGCATTGTGGCGGTGAATAGTACACGGCATGTACTCCGCGGGTTGGGATAAATTACAAATATCTGTGACAAGTTAACTGAGCCTCAGTGCTCACGCTGCAGTAAGAAGCTAATGCTACAGTGGAAGGCTAATGCTATTGCTGCAGTGGGAGGCTAGTGCTAAAAGCTTCAGTGCAAGGCTAATGTTAATGCTGCAACGAGAAGCCAATGCTAATGCTATAGTGGTAGGCTAATGCTATTTTGCCATGCACATTGCACTGTGTTGTCTGTCTTATACAGCATAAAATGGTCCCACACTTTTCCTTTTTTATTCATGCTGCTACTTTCCTCTGTTTCCACTGACAGGTTAGCATTCCACACCACTGAACGTCTTAAATCTTTGAAGTGAACACAGTCTGTTTGAAACAATGATAACCAAGGTGCCAGAATGATATGATAGAAACCAGATGAACTTTGACCTGAATTAGAACAAATCTATGAGCCAATGAACCTGCCTCCAACATTTTCTTAACTTAACTTATTCAAATTCTTTGAAGAATTGTTTCACCCACACTCAAAAGTTATTCAGTAGGTAATTCTGTTTAACTTTAAGTCTGATCAGATATTTCGACTAGAAATGAAACAAATACACTTGGTCAGATTTTAATGTATTCCATTGAGAGACCTAAAAGGAAACTCCCTGCTCCCACAGTAAACTATTTTTTTATTGTGATGTTTCTGATGATTATGTTCAAACTAGGGCTGACAAACTTAACACATTAACACAGATTAATCCATCATCATGATTAATGTGATTAAAAATTAAATGGAACAGTTGTTCACAGTTGTTTTGTTGAAAATGTTGAAGGTGTTGAATGAACATGTTAGTTGCTAATGTATTCATATTTTTACATATATTTTGGATATTTTATCATATTTTCATGATGTTTTTTTCTTTATTTTAAAATAATTTTTGAATATGTTTTGGATTTTTCCATCGCTGTTTTGTGTTTCAAACTGTTTTTTGTGTATCTTGTTGGAAATTTGAGTAAAAAACCCCAAACTAAAACCCTAAGACAGAACAGTTGACCGATATAAAGTGTTTTGATGGAGTTTTGTTTTCATTCAATATGTTTACATGCTCTTCGAGAAATTTGTATTTTTGCCTCAGTCTGACTAAAATCTAAGTTTTCAAAGTCATATATACATCTTAGTCAGACTATAATTAAATGTGACTGGAGTTTTATAAGTCGGACTACCTAAGTCAGATAATGTGGTTCTAATGGAGCTTCTCCAAGCATGTAAACGCTGCCAACCTTAACTTCACTACTGACTGGCTTGGACACGCCCACTTTAGGAAGTTACCAGAGTCACCATGACAACATGCACATTACTGTAATAAGTAAGAGTTTGAAACCATTTGTACAAAATATACTGAACTGCTTCATGGTTGCATCCATATCTTCATGGTTGTGGTCCATATCTTTTCTGGGTGTTGTTCTCCTTCTACGACGTCTGCTTCAAATCTGATGCCTTTGTCTACCAATTGTTCTTCTCTATAGTGCTAATCAGAAGAATGCTAACATGAAAGGGCATGTATCACCACCTAGTGTCTGGAAGTGGAACAATAATTTGATTCTCTTGCTGTGGATGTAAACTGAGATTTCTCAGAAACTCCAGTTAAATCCTTAGCTCGATTATTGACAATTGTTTGACTTAGGTTTTACTTAATGTACAGACTGAAGCACTTGCAGATTAAAATACACCATTAACATGAAGCATAGATTAGTCTGGGGGTGTGTTTCAACACTTCGAAAGCTTCATTTGAGAGCATAAGTACGTTCACACTTGCAACAGAAACAAAATCCAGTGCACTTCAAGTACTCGGAAGGTACATTCAGTGCACTCCTAATGGTCAAAATGTGGAGTGTGGAACGATTGGACAATTCTTGCACTAAATGGATGCCATTTTTGTACATAGTGGAAGAGGAACAAAAAAAAAAAAAAAAAAAAAAAAAGGTTGTGGAAGAGGGGACAGGTTGTGTACAGATGCAAATTTGACCTGCATTGTCTTGAATTTATTGGAAACCGCATCCATTTTTTAAAATTATGGTGCGCTGTTTGACGTAGTGAAGTAGCGGAACCGTCATTTCTGGTAAGTGCACTATTTGGAACTACACTAGTTGATGGAAAATTCATACACTATTCACGGAGTGTGAAGTGTTGATAGTGCATGAAAAGGAGAGCACTTCATAGAGTGCGCCATTTGGAACTCACCGTGGGATTCTGCTAGCACTAGGCTAATGCTAGCACCAGGCTAATACATTGCCTAGCTTATAACAAACGTTCAATGCAGATATATTCACTTCTTTATTGAGTCTGTTGGAAAAACAATGAATCACAATTAATATACATCAAAAATTTATATTTAATCATCAATAATTGAAATTAATCCAAAGCAGCACTGTGATTAATCTGATTAAAATTTGAATCATGTGACAGAACTAGTTCAAATGGGTTTATTTTTTCCCTCAAAAGTGGAGCAGCGAAACAAAACGGCTGCAGAAACATTTTTGTGAGTTTTGGTGTGTTTTTGAGATCATCTCTGGCCTGACTGTGGATGAGGGGCTGGGACACTGGGTGTGTGTGTGTGTGTGTGTGTGTGTGTGTGTGTTTCTGAACATATGCGATTGCTCCCAGATGTACAGGACTTGGGTGGATCCCCAGCTGTATGCACTTCACACAGACAGTAGGATGACGAATGAAATGACACCACTTTCCCCCTCCAGCTGTCAAACCCCGCCCTGTTTACCTCAGCTGACTGCTTCACTGCATGGCTCAGCAACGGATCAACTTTATTTCACTGTCAAATCTGTGTGTTTTTACCCAATACTTTACTTCATTAACAGCTGTAATCTGCTAGTATTGTGTCAATCGTATTCACATTCTGTACTTAAGTAGAAGTACAGTTAATTGTGTAAAAAAATACTCTGGTAAAAGTAGAATTCCTGATCCAACTCCTTTACTGAAGTAAAGTTAGTAGAGCAGGTCGTCCAATCACCAAAGGTTCAGCAGTTCGAATCCTGGCTCTGACTGCCAACATGTCGAAGTGTCCTTGGGCAAGTCACTGAACCCCAAGTTGGTTCCAGTATTGATGGCAGCAGCCGTCTACTGGTGTGTGAGTGTGTGTGAATGTGAGGAATTGTAAAGTGTGTTGGGCACCAATTGGTGTATAAAATGTGCTATACAATCTCAGTCCATTTACCATTCTAACACACCTAATTCCAAATATCAGCAAGTCATCACACATAAGACTGATAATGACCATCAGCTGAAGTGGAAGAGGGAAACATGCAGGTTAGCAGGTTAGTCATCAGGTTTGGTGACCCCTGCTGTGAATCCTCCATAAGTGTGAATGTGACAGTGATTGTTTGTCTCTATGTTACCACTAGTACCAGCTTGATTGAAGTTGCATCAACTCATCATAGTGATGGTACTGACTTTACAGTACCTGATAGTCCTGACTTTACAGTATCTGGTCATCATGGTGGTAGTACTGACTTTACAGTTTCTGGTCATCATAGTGATAGTACTGACTTTACAGTACCTGATAGTACTGACTTTACAGTATCTGGTCATCATAGTGATAGTACTGACTTTACAGTACCTGATAGTACTGACTTTACAGTATGTGGTCATAGCGATAGTACTGACTTTACAGTATCTGGTCATCATAGTCATAGTGCTGACTTTACAGTACCTGATAGTACTGGGTTTACAGTACCTGGTCATCATAGTCATAGCACTGACCTTACAGTACCTGATAGTACTGACTTTAAAGTATCTCGTGATCAGAGATAGTACTGACTATCTGGCTGTTGCTCAGTTGGTAGAGTGGGTCGGCAGTTTGCATCCCTGCTCTGGCTGTCCACATGTCAAAGTGTCCTTCAACACACTGAACCATGAATTAGGCTCACAGTAGGTCTGGCAGTTAACCTTGCATGGCAGCAGCCACCTACTGGTGTGTGTGTGTATTTGTGTGTGTGTGTGAATGGGTGAATGTGAGGCTAATGTAAAATGCTTTGAGCACCATGAAGGTGGAAAAGTGCTATAAAAGTGCAGTCCATTTACCATTTACTTTACAGTACCTGGTTGTCATAGTAATAGTACTGCTTTACAGTACCTGGTCATCATAGCGATGCAGTGCATTACTACCATAGTGAATCTCCTGGACCAACCATGGTGTAGTATTATGGGATGTCACAATGTGGATTCATGGACCGATATATTTAGGTCAACCTCCACATCTGTGTTTTGTAAAGGGGCAGAGTCACAATTGTCTGACCAATCAGTGTGTGCAGGGTTTATAAGTCACCTTTTAGCATTACTGGGAACCTGGGCAGAGTGATACAATAAAAGGAACGGTACCATGGATTCAGATCGTTTTTCGTCATGGAAACACAAGTTCAGTCCTCAGATGAACTGGTCACATGTCCAGGCTGAACCCCGCTTTGCCCTTAAGTATCTAGGATAGGCTCCATCCCTTGTAAGGATAAAGCAGGTTCAGAAAATGAACAGATGTATGATTGTACATTTTTAGGATATAAATATTATGTTCTGGTGATAATGACATTTGTTGTATATGTGGTTCAGCCATAGTTCAGACTGTGGTGAGCAGATCAGATGCAGATCACATATGGATATAGATATGAATGCAGATTTAGGTCTGGGTTAGGGTCTAGGTCAAGGCCTGGGTTTGGGGCTGAGTCTGGGTCTGGGTTAGGGTTTGGTTCTGGGTTTATGTTAGGTTCTGGGTCTAGGTTCTAGGTCTATATTAGGGTATGTTTCTAACTCTATGTTAGGGTCTGGGTCTATGTCTAGGTCTGGGTTAGGGTCTGGGTCTAGGCCTGGGTTTGGGACTGGGTCTGGGTCTAGATCTGGGTTAGGGTTTGGGTCTGGGACTAGGTTAGGTTCTGGTTCTGGCTTTTAGGTCTAGGTCTCGATTAGGGTCTGGGTCTAAGTCTAGGTTAGGGTTGGGATCTAAGTCTGAAGTCTTGGTTCAGACTGTGGTGAACAGATCAGATCCAGGTCACATGTGGATACAAACTCAGTGTAAACGAACGCAGCCTAAATGTTGCTGGTTCATTCCAGTGTGGGACTGAAAGCAGGAGGTAATTAAAAACATTCAGTCTGCAGGAGAGTGAAAAAAGAGAAGGAGAGAGTGAAAAAAGAGGAGAGAATGAATATAGAAAAGCACAGATGACCCAGTTTTGTTTGACACAGCTGGTGCCGGAGCCTTTCCTCTTCCCTCTTTCCTTTTCTTCTTTGCTCTTCTGTCCTATTTCCAATTTTTCCTCTTTCCTCTTCTGTCTTCCCTCTTTCCTCTTCAGTCTTTCCTCTTTCCTTTTCCTCTTTCCTCTTCAGTCTTTCGTCTTAGGTCTTTCATTTCCTCCTTCCTCTCTTTCTCTCTTGTCTACTGTAAAATGTGGAAATGTTTTTTGTTGTTGGATGGCATCCAGGTTCTTTTGGGAGGGAAACATTTTCCTTCTTCTTTTCTTATCTGTTTCACCATCGTCTAAAGCTTCAGCTGATAATCGTCTGTGCTTTTGTAAAGTCTGAGCCGATTTAACCCTTTACTAGAAAACAATGTCCTACACCTATATATACACAATATTTTAATAACAGCTATGTATTATTTTAATTTTATATATATATATAATTTTAATAACACCTGTACATACAGCTTCCACATTAATGCACATACACTTATCACACATCAAATGACAATGAACAACCTCATCTTTCTGCATATTTAAACCATGCTGAAGTGCAACAGTAACACCACATACACAAAATGATGATTTACAGTAAAGACTAATAAGCTATCATCTAATCAATTATCCTTGGATCTGGGCAAATGTGGTGTGGTTTTGATGGTAACACTCCAGTGAACATAGTACAGTAAAGTATTTAGGACCAAAACACACGTAAGAATGTGATTTTTGGACCAAAATACTAGTTAGGACTTTTTTTCCAATGAAAATGGTAATTTTGTGTGTGAAATATTTATTGTCATAAATTCTTGCTAAAATATGTGTATTTGAAGCATTCAAAAGTCATTAATTTTTTTCCCAAAACTTCCAAAATTTGGAACTTTGGAAAAATGGACAATTCCCCAAATTTTCTCATAAACATAACCATAGAAAAAAAATGTCTAAAACTGATTTTCTTTTTTTTTTTTTTTACAAACGAATTTCTCAACTTTGAACTGTGAAATGCAGACATTGGTCTGTTGGTAAATGGTGTGTTTCACCATTGAAAAGTGAACAAAATAATCAAAACAATTCACTAAATAAATAAACAAAACTAGCAAAGATGAACAAAACAGTCAACAAAGTCACCAAAAATTTGCAAAATAATCAATGAATTGGACAAAAAGTAATCAACAAATTTCAATCAAATAATCAACAAAGCTAGCAAAAAGAAACAAAATAGCCAACCATATAGTCGATACATATCAAATACAGACACATACAATTTGGTTTTTACAAAAAAGTTAAGGTGAGGGGAAAAAATCTAAATGTGTTTCGTCTATAGCTTTTTTAAGCTTTTAAATAATCAGCAAAAGTGAGTGTTTTAGTCCAAACTACAAAGAAACCATTCTTTTATCTGTACTCCAGTTAAACCCCATGCCTAAATATATGTCTCATTGATTACAAACAATCAAAGGGTTTATATGTACAAGATAAATGGTCCATTGTTGCTGTGTTAAAATTTGGGGTGGTTACATGGTGGGACTTTGTTTCTGCTCCTCTGAACATTTATTATTTTTGCTTTAGCTTGAAATCTGCTTTAGTGCATCTGGAAACAGCCTCCTGTGTTTGGTCACCATGCTCTGTCAGTCAGTCTGTCTGTTTACAGTCAGATCTAAGTCCAGCTAGTGTCAATAATCGATCTAAGGACTGAACTGGAGTTTCTAAGAAGTCTCAGTTTACATGCGTAGCAAGAGAATCAAATTATTGTTCAACTCCGAGACACGAGGTAATCCTACACACGCTTTTTGCATCAGCATTCTTCCAGTTGTTGCCATAGAAGAAGAACAATCAGTAAACAAGGGCATCAGATTTGAAGCAGACATAGTAGAAGGAGGACAACACAAGATATGGACCACAACCATAAATATATGGACCACAACCATAAAGATATGGACCACAACCATGAAGGTATGGACCACAACCATGAAGGTATGGACCACAACCATAAAGATATGGACCACAACCATGAAGGTATGGACCACAACCATGAAGATATGGACCATAACCATAAAGATATAGACCACAACCATGAAGATATGGACCATAACCATAAAGATATAGACCACAACCATGAAGATATAGACCACAACTATGAAGATATGGACTGGTTTCAAACTCTGATTTAATACAGTGACCTATTTTGCAGTGGTTGTCAAATCTGATCCTCATAGCCAAATGTTCGACATGTTTTAGATATCTCACATTTCTTCTTCTTTTTAAAAAAAATAAAAACTAATTAAACATATAAAATTAAATTAAATAAAGAACAGATTTTTTAAAAAATTCATTTTAAAAAATGTAAGCAAAAGTAACAAAATTACCTTTCATTTAAAAACATTTTAAAATTATATTTTACAAAATAATGAAAAAGAAATATACCTCTTTAGCTGGCACAGTGGTGCAGTGGTTAGCACTCATGCCTCACAGCAAGACCTTTCTGTGTGGAGTTCGTATGTTTTCCTCGTGTCTGCATGGGTTTTCTCCGTGTACTCCAGTGTTCTCCCACCATCCAAAGACACGCACTGATAGGTTAATTGGTTAATCTAAATTGCCCATAGGTGTGAATGTGCATGCACGCTGTAAAAGCATTTCCAGACTCTTCGGTCTCTACTTTTCTCTGGAAACACAACACATTCTTACTTAAAATGGGGAAAAAAGACAATACATTCTGTAGAGAGTGGGTTCAAATACCAGTGTTATTGAGTCATGTGACAGAAGTACCAGTATTATAGAGAGAGTCATGTGACAGAAGTACCAGTGTTACCCTGCACTGGGGGAAACCATGGAGTTAACCTTTTATATTTTTTCACTAGCCTGTTTTTGGTGCCCCCCCCCCATACACACTTGCTATGTGTCCTGAGCATTTGTGACATTAAGAGAGAGAGACTTTGAGAGCGAGAGAGCAATTGAGAGAGAGAGAGAGATTGACAACAGGTTATGTATGTGATGGGACAATTACTAGACAATAATTATACATTAATTAATTTTTTCTGCAGATATTTCATGTTTTTTTTCATAAAAACATTTTATTACATTGATGTATGTATGTATGTATTTCTTTCTTTATTAAACGTTTTATTACTTTACATCAGTGAATTTGATGGGGGTCCGGGGCAATTGCCTGTGTGCCTGTTTGAAAGTCCCTGACCGTATAATTCCAAGAGTTCCTAAAACCTGAGACATTGACCATTGAACTTTCTAGGTTCACTGGGTCATTGTGGTCATTTCATTGATGACTGGACTGTTAAAGTCTCATGGGTTAAAGGGTTAAAGCATTATTGAGCAGTGTTTTTTTCATTGTTTTGCAGAAACATTTCAGATGTGCTTTTGTGTTTGCAGACTATCGCACTGGTCCGTGCTTCGCCTCTGTCAATAACCAGATGTGTCAGGGCCAGCTCACAGGCATTGTGTGCACTAAGACCCTGTGCTGCGCCACAGTGGGGAGGGCCTGGGGACACCCCTGTGAGATGTGCCCCGCCCAGCCCCACCCCTGCAGAAGAGGCTTCATCCCAAACCACCGCACTGGAGCCTGCCAAGGTAAAGTCTGTCTTTTTGGTTGTGTCCCATTCCAATACAAACAGTCTGTTCACCTTTTTTCACTCCTTCTGCCAATAGGAGAGAGGTGATAGATAACACCTACGAGAACATTCAACTATAGACCTGTCCAAATGAACACAGATTAAATCCATCATCATGATTAATCTGATTAAAATTTTTTAACACAATTCAATCTAATGTAAACAATTTAGATGAAACTGTTGAAGGTGGTGAATAAACATGTTAGTTTTATCTATCTATCTATCTATCTATCTATCTATCTATCTATCTATCTATCTATCTATCTATCTATCTATCTATCTATCTATCTATCTATCTATCTATCTATCTATCTATCTATCTATCTATCTATCTATCTATCTATCTATCTATCTATCTATCTATCTATCTATCTATCTATCTATCTATCTATCTATCTATCTATCTATCTATCTATCTATTTGTCTGTCTGTCAGTCCCCACACTTTTACATATGTTTTATATATTTTATCAATTTTTCAGGTGTTTTTTCTGTATTTTACAATACTTTTTGAATAGATATGCTTTTATTGTGTTACTTGATTTTTTTTGTGTGATTATTAGTGGCTTTTTGCATGTTTTTTTCTCTGTATTTTTCAGGTTTTTAGTGTGCTTTGTGGTAAATTTGAATACAAAAACTGGGGAAATCGACTGACAAAAATGTTTTGACCGTTTTCTTTTCACCGCAGTACTTCCAGATTAAAGGACTGCATTAACACGAAGCATACACTAGTCTGATGCTGCGTTTCAATAGCCCTGCTATCGGTCCTTATCGTACCTAGTTTGGGTATGGGGGGTATTCACATCACTATCTGAGTGGCATAGAAGTGTACTTTAAGTACTCGGATGTATATTCATAACAGTAGAATTTCTGAGTGTCGAAACATATACACTTTTTGCACCGCCATCTTAGTTATATAGGAAAAGAGGTGGGGCTAGGTGGGCATCAACTAATACCGCACAGCATTCTCCATCAGAAGAGGAAGAGATACGGTCACTGAATTTGTCAAAAAACTGGTAGGATTTTTCCTTTTCTTTCAAAGGGCAAATCAAAGAAATTTTACTTTTGAGTGTTTTTCTTTGCATTTTCGAATGTGCTTTGGCGGGCTATAGTTGTGTTCGTCTTTTCCGGTCATTCGTTTCCGGCATTGGAATTGGAACAGTACATACCGACTGAAATATGTACACTTAATAAATTTGGAAATTGTACAGTATGCAAGTGTTCTTGTGTGAGTATGGATATTAGAACACAGCGTGGGATCTGCTAGCAATTCGCTACTGCTTGCAGTAGACAAATGCTTCATCTAGCTTACGACACACACTCAGTGCAGATATATTCATTTCTTAATTGAGTCTGTTTGGTCATACAAAATGAAACAATTTTTAAAAATGAATATTTCATCATTATTAATTGAAATTAACCCAAAGTGTGTGTGAAATGAGAGAACAAACAAACTCAGAGACACAACACTCAACCAATATAAAAACACATTAACACAAAGCATACATTATTTGGGGATTTCTGATAGCACTAGGAGACTAGTGCTAGTGCTATCAGAAATCCCCGAATAATGTATGCTTTGTGTTAATGTGTTTTTTTTAATCTGGAAGTGCCTCTGTGAAAAGAAAACTCCACCCAAACCCTTTATAGTGGTTGAATGTTGTGTCTCTGAGTTTGTTTGTACTCCACTAGGAGACTAGTGCTAGCATTAGCCTAGGACTAGCTAATGCATTGTGTAATTGGGACAAACACATTAATGGCAGATATATTCATTTCTTTCTTGAGTCTGTTTGTTCATGAAAAATGAAACAAAAAACAGTTTTTCATCATAATTAATTAAGCTAAGGAAAGTGGCTTATCCCTATGTTTGCCACTTTGATTCAAGATTCAAGATGTTTATTGGCACAGGGATGTATAGTACATGCACCATGAAAAACCTATGCTGGGGGGTGCTCCATAAAACACAGAATTAAAAAAAAAACAGTTCATAAATACCAATACTAAAAGTATGTAAAATGAAAGATGATTGTAAAATGAAAAATTTGTATGCTATGTTTCTTTCTACACACACACACACACACACACTACAAAGACAGTGACAAACATGTTATTAATGAAAAATAATAATTATAACACATTAAAAAACTTTTGCTTACTTTCTCAACTTCTATGCTCTGTTTAAACTTGACTAGAGAATATATAGTCCTACCTTCATTACAGTTTCTTTTTTGGGGGCAGTTGCATTTGTATTTGTTGTAGTATTTGAACGTATTTGGGTAATTTTTTTAACCATTTCATGTCAGTGTGGGTCAGACAGCATCGTATTATTATTATTATTATTATTAGTATTATTATTATTATTATTATTATTGTTGTTGTCGGGGGAAAAAATCTCCGTCTCCGTCCTGGTCTGTGTTCTGCTCTTTGCCCACTGTCCCCATCCTCACCACAGGATTAGTTCTAATTGGGTTACAGTGGGGTGGGTGGGTGGCAGTGCCCCCCCACATGGGTCTGGAATGCCCACAGACGCCCCCCAGTGGGCAGACTGTCACAGTCAGTAACACGGGTCAGTGATGGAGCTCATTTCTGCTCCAGACCCAACAACAACATACACCCTGTGAAGGTCTGTGAAGGGGGTGGACCGGGCCTTTGGGGGTGGGGGGGTAGCTAGAAACGGAGGAACATGGGGTCCTGTGGTCCCAGCCTCCTGCAGCTGTTCAGCCTCACATTGACATTTTCATCTGTCACATTCATTCACTTCAATATAATTATGAATGCACTGGAAAAAAATGACCTTCTGAAAACAAGTGCAAAAAAAGGAATACAAGTCATTGTAAGTTTGTTGGGTTTATTGTAAGTCTATCAAAATTAATGCAAATTAATATAATATATTTACTTCTTTCTTGAGGATTAAAATGCCACATTAAGGTGAGACATATGGTAGTCTGGGATTCTGATGCTAACACCAGGCTAATGCATTGCCTACCTTGGACAAACGGATTCAGTGCAGATATATTTACTTCTTTCTTGAGTCTTGTTTGTTCATGAAAAATGAAACACAATTATTATAGGTTAAAAATGTATATTTAAACTAGAGCTGGGCAAAAAATCGATTTAGATTTAAAATTGAGTTTTATGGCAAAATCGATTCATATTTTAGGAAAATCGTGCAATCCGATTCCCCTCCACATGCACTTTTTTCCTCGCAAAAAGAAAACCATGAACCAGGCTGCTTTCCGTAGTTGCACATCTGAAGCGAAAGCATCCATGGGGGGGCAGAACTCTTAGAAAAGGCAGAGACTAGCGCTGCCAGCACTTCTTCAAAATGTTCAACACTGACTGAAAGCTTTTCTCGCGGCACACCTTATGATAAACATGGACCCAGAGTCCTGCACGGTTCTGATTTTGACATACCGCAACGGCCTGTACCCATCATTTTTTTTTTTCGTTTTCCGACGAAAAAAAAAAAATCCGCACCTGAACCGACCCACTATAAATTAACCTGATATCCGACTCGAACCCGAAAGAAAATGTCAGATAGCCAAACTTAAATACAAACATTTATTGCCACGAATATACTGAACAGTGACATATCCAAGGCAGAGCCAAATAAAAATGTTGTTAACCTTTTAGCCTATGAACCGCAAATTAGACCAGCAATCACCCACGTCCGACCCGAACCGAACCCGTATCCAACACAGCACAACATTTTTCACCCGTTTCGTGAAAATCTGCGGTTCACCCACGGGTACCCGAACCCGTGCAGGAGTCTGCACCTTATGATAAACAAAGAGCACGATGGGGAGCGATAACAGATGCAATAACATCTTATATCCAAAATATTGGTAACATGTTCAGGTTTATTGAAGTAGCTTGATTGATAATAAGGTTTTGTTTTATTTTGTCCTTACAAAGTAAAAATGTCACTAGTTTTCTTTTTATCTTACTTTTGCACTACTACGTTTTTTGCAATGTTTTTCATATAATATGAGTATTAATGTATATTGTTTTAGTTGTTCAAATATTTTAAGCTTTCTTTTTTCCAACAAAATGTATTTTTTACACTATTTTTTTTGCACTGTTTTTCCTGTAACAGTGGTGGATATGTCTCGACTTACTACAGTTCATGTAGGCAAAGTCTCAGGTTGCAGTTGCACCTTTTGCACAACTGATTTATTATTTACAGTTATTTGTAGAAGTATTTTTGTTTTACATGTTATTTAATTAAAAAAAAGAAGACGAAAGAAACCACGTTTCTAGTGTTTTCATTTTCATTTAGCCCACGTGGGAAAAAAATCGGATCGTGAATCGAGTTTTTTGGGAAAAAATCTGAGATTTTTTTAAAAGAGAAAATCGCCCAGCCCTAATTTAAACATGATGAATCAAAAGTCATCCAAAGCAATCCTGTGATTAATCTGATTACAAATTTAAATCATTTCACAGCACTAATGTATTGATACCTGCCACTTTTGTTTTCTTTGACATGGAACGTGTGTGTGTGTGTGCGTGTGTGTGTGTGTGTGTGTTCTCAGATGTGGATGAGTGCCAGGCCATCCCCGGTCTCTGCCAAGGAGGAAACTGCATTAACACAGTGGGATCATTTGAATGTAGATGTCCTGCTGGACACAAGTTCCATGAGATCTCCCAGAAATGTGAAGGTAAGAGTTCATTTAACCCTCTGGTATCCAGGTGGACTTTTTATGCACACTTTGCACTTCATGTTAAAAATAACTTCACATTATTTTTCAGAATTTAAATAAGGTCAGAATTCCAAATTTGTTTATTTTTACCTGATCTTTAAAGTTCTAGACACCAACTACATTTTATGAACAAAAGAATATGAACAGACTAGCATAAAATGCAGTATTAAGGGCTCTGCATGCTCATAGCAAAATGTCGCGGTTAACTTGTCACAGATATTTGTAATTTATGCCAGTGTGGGGAACGTGTGCTATTCACCGCCACAACGTAAGGAGCACTCTCATACACTAGCTAGGATCAGGCCCTTTCGTTGTCAAATAAATTTGTCTCGCAGATTCTTCCACTTCTTCACACACTCGGTCGAATCCATATTCACACAAGTTGTCTTCAACAATGACACTCACATACACAAAACCAGACAGAAAAGTAGGGAGTCTGAAGTGCATCTCGAATGGACCAATCCGAGGCCTCTTTTCTGGTCTTCTCTGCGACACTGTCTGTGGTTGGTTACACTTTCTGGGAGGTGTGTGTAAGTCTCTGTGATGGGGGGGCTGAAGTATCTGTGACATGTTGCAGATGACTTAGCTTCAGAGCATAAATTGGCATTTATTCCCATTATAACTACTGTTTTTTGGCAGTTTTTTTGTTCTTTTTTTTTTATCAGAAAATGTAGTGACGTCATGATCAATGAGATCATTTAAAGGGTTAGAAACATCCTGTTAGTAGGCTAAGCTTTGCTGTTGCAGACAGCTTCATTTCAATTTCTAATGAAATAGTAGATTATGTTTTTTTAAAAGAATGCAACAAAAGCGTGTAACTCTGCACTCAGCAGTCAATTATTACGGACTTCCTCCTAAAGATGACTCCTACGTCCGGAAAGGTACTGGCTTTAGATCAGTAACTCTAGACACAATATCCAACAACAGGAAGACCTCTGGACACTTTGGTTTACCTTTAGGGACTCTCTACTTACTACCACGTAAGTATGATGTTGTTTAGAACTTTAGCAGAGGTCTAAAAATAGCGTTTCATGTCGGCAAAAACACCTGTCCTAATCACTTCCATGCTAGCACAGTTTGGCTCAAAATGGCAAAATTGAAATTTCTAAATGTACATCTGAATGGTGTGATTTTGATGTCAACTATATGTATCTTCTCCCAATCATCTAAAAATTGAGCTAAACTTAATTTTACTCCAGATAATCCCCTTAAGTATAGGTACAGGTACTTCTGTGAAAAAAGTACTGATGAATCTCCTTAACTTAAGTAAAAGTAAAAAAAACTCTCCATCTTCTGAATTGTAATAACTATAAATAGGGGTGTAAAAATAAACTGATTTGAGTTGGTTATCAGTCTGTGGCATATAAGATCCGAGTGAAGTAGTCCATGGAGCCTGAATCAGTAAAACTGACTAAGAACGGTCCGATGGCCCAGATTTACAGCCGTGAATCAGTTTTGTGAGGTCCAGCCATCGATTTTGAATTCTTTTTTTTTTTTTTTGTCTGCATTTGTTCTCATTGTTTAACACCACAGAGAGGGTGTCAACATTGTTTGAGATGAATGCATTTTTTAGTCTTGCAGCCAAATATTTTTATATTTAGTGCATGTGTGTGACCATCATCGGTCCTCCCTGAAAGCTGAGCAGACATCCTTTATTAGAACTCTCTATTATAAGCCAGGGAGGGCAGTGCTACACCTCAGTGATGTGTGGGGGAAACAAAGACCGGACAGGACAGGACAGACAGGACGAACAGGGAAAGAAGTTAATAGGTGGTGCTATTGCAGTTAAAAGATTGAAAGGTGGTGTGTTATTCCCAACTATTAACTGTCCATCAATAAAAATAAATAAATCGAAAAAAGAGAAGAAAACCAAAACAGCACAAAAGAAAAAGAGATTCAATAAATAAATAATTAAACAAAAACGGTACTGAGCATCATAGTTGTGGATGACTTGATAGTGTAAAATAGAATGCAATAGAATAGAACAGAACAGGCCAGAAGGGGACACCAGTGCAAGAAGAGAATGAGTTTAGGGTAGAAATTCTGGAGAGATTCTCAGCACATTCTGGCGGGTCCCATCATTCACTGAAATGGAACTCAGCAGTAGCTGGCAAGACCCGATCAAACATGCAAGTGTGAAGGACCCCGAAGCCCAGAACAGCAATCACGGCAAGGCAGGGCCAAGCTAACAGGGCACCCCCCATCCCGGGTCATAGGAGCTCCAGGGTGCCACCCCCAGAGAGCCACCGGGGCCACCGTGAATGACGCAAACCCGGGGAGCAAGAGGGAGCAGCTACAAACCCCCCCAGCACACCAAGGCCGACCCAGACGGCCCGGGGCACGAAGACCCACCCACCCACCCACCACCCCACCCCCACCCCCACACCAGCCCCCACCAAATGCCCCAACCCCCCACCCGACCTGCCCAAGGGAAGCAGAGCAGGAAGGGACAGGGGGGCGACCGGAGGGCCGACCCACCCCAAGCCCCAGGGCCAGCCAGGGCGCCCCAGAAGAGATCAGCCCCCAACACCCCCAAGACCCCGGGAGAGCGCACAGACCCAGCAGGTCCAGGGCTCAAAGGGAGAGACACCGGGAACAACCACCCCCAGGCAGAGGGGCCCGAGCCATGCCAGCCCCGCGGAGCCAGAGAGCGACCCCAAGAGCAGTAGGAAGGAACACCCCCAGTGCATGCACAAAGCCTTGAGGTCCATGGTGCCATCCTACTTAAAAATGTAGAGGGTTAATAAGTTGAAATAAAGCAGAGAAAAGTCAAACCATTCACACAGACAGAAAAATAATTAAAATTTTATGAAGGAAATGGCATACGCTCACATACAAGCGGAGGCTACAGATTAATATTTATAGATCGATTTTGAATTCTGTTTCTTATCTGTGGCCAAGTGATTTAACAATGTCACACCATTTATTTGAAATAAAATTTTAAAGAAAGTGAGCCACTGTGTAGATAATGTGTTTGATCAGGTCACAGTTACTCAGTTTAGTGGGTATGAGCAGGAAATGTAGAAAAAATGGGGGGAAAAGGCACAACTGAGACAAAAATGAATCAATTAACAGTTTCAATTAAAAAAGTAATAAATATGAGATTTTGAAAAACGCATAATTTTGAGGTTAAAAAGTCATATATTTGAGGGAAAAATTCAGAATTATGAGAAAGAATAGCAGTTCAGAGATAAAAAGTCAGTTTGAAAAAGTAAGAAATCTATTCTGAGAATATAAAGTACAGATATCTATACAAAAATGTAGAGGGTAAAATTAAAAAGTTTCTTTAAAAATTAAATATTCCAGTAAAGTACAGATACCTAAAAAAATCTACTGAAGTTTAATAATAAAATACTTCTACTTAGTTACTTCCACCTCTGGTTAAATAAAAACTACTGTACATGGTTTAAATTAAAACGCTGTGCATGGTTTAAATGTAACCTTCTGTAAATGAAATGTGAGTGTGAATGACAGAACATGTCCTTGCAAACGTATTCATGAACCATGTGAGCGTAGATTAACCGCCACATCCGTCAGGTGCTGCTTTAACACCAGCACACTTATGGTCTTCTAATTATGACTTAGACACAGACGACCACACAAGCATCTCTGCTCTGCCTTTAGAAGAGTTTAATGACATTTATTTCAACTCTTTTTACCAGCCTTAGATTACAGTGCTCAGCTTTCCCTCACTAATTTAAAAGTAAATTAAAAGTAGAACCTGAACCACGTGTTCCAGTGGAAATGAGGCTCACACTTGCCATCTTTTCCAGACTATACAGCACATGTTTCAAACTCAGGCTTGCAGTGTCATTATACTGTATTTGGCCTGTGAGATTATATCAAATGTACAGTAGAGCTGGAGTACCAGACCACTGCATGCACCATTTATGTTACAAATCCCAGAATGCTTTGCCAGTATGTCGGCATGCAGTCAAGACTGGCAAGAGCTCCTGTGTGGTGCACAGCAACACTTTGGCCAGCTCCATGTTGAGCTGCACTAATGCTAATATAACTAGCCTAGCTCTGACTTCATTTCCGGTACTAGTGCTAATATAGCTAATGTAGCTCTGGCTTCATTTCCTGTGCTAGTACTAATATAACTATCCTAGATCTGTTTTATTTCCTGTACTAGTGCTAATATAACTAGCCTAGCTCTGGCTTCATTTCCTGTACTAGTGCTAATATAACTAGCCTAGCTCAGGCTTTATTTCCTGTACTAGTGCTAATGAAACTAGCCTAGCTCTGGCTTCATTTCCTGTACTAGTGCTAATATAACTAGCCTAGCTCAGGCTTTATTTCCTGTACTAGTGCTTATATAACTAGCCTAGCTCTGGCTTCATTTCCTGTACTAGTGCTAATATAACTAGCCTAGCTCAGGCTTTATTTCCTGTACTAGTGCTTATATAACTAGCCTAGCTCAGGCTTTATTTCCTGTACTAGTGCTTATATAACTAGCCTAGCTCTGGCTTCATTTCCTGTACTAGTGCTAATATAACTAGCCTAGCTCAGGCTTTATTTCCTGTACTAGTGCTTATATAACTAGCCTAGCTCAGGCTTTATTTCCTGTACTAGTGCTTATATAACTAGCCTAGCTCAGGCTTTATTTCCTGTACTAGTGCTTATATAACTAGCCTAGCTCTGGCTTCATTTCCTGTACTACAGTAGTGCTAATATAACTAGCCTCGCTCTGGCTTAATTTCCTGTACTAGTGCTAATAAACCTAACTTGTGGCCCCCCAAACCAGACCCCCACAGCCCCTGCTTGCACAAATTCTATTCATAAACATTATAAACAGAAACAATGGTCAGTCCAACACCTATACACACACACACACACACATGTATATATATATATATATATATATATATGCACGTATATATAAATTCTCTTTCGTTGTCTCTCTATTTCCTGCAATTGTGTTTTATAGTTTTTTTTAAAATAAACATTTATTTAAATAATTTAGTTTTTAGTTTTATTATTATTATTATTATTATTACTGTTATTATTATTAATAATAATAATTATGATTATTTTTATTATTCATTTATTTTTAATGAATAAATAAATACATTAATTAATTCAATAAAAATAAATAATAAATAAATACATTTATTGCATTGATCTCTTCGATCTGTTTTTTTCACTTCCTGTTACAGCGCCCCCTGAGGGCCGTTAAATGCAGAAAAATTCACACATCGCCCTCATTGGTCTAGAACAGGGGTGCTCAATCCTGGTCCTTGAGAGCTACTACTCTGCTTGATGAGAGGTTTATCATTTGAATCAGGTGTGTTAGAAGAGGGATACATCTAAAACATGCAGGATAGTAGCTCTCCAGGATCAGCATTGAGCACCTTTGGTCTAGAAGCACAGGGAAAAAAAGAGTGATTTGTAGTCTGGAAAATACGGTAACTTTGAAAAGACAGTTTTTGTGCCACACACTTTTCATCTTGACACAGTTTATCATTCATGTCAGATTTTAATATCTTCTTTCGTCTGGTTTCAAAATGCTTCATTATTTTCACATAATTTTCTATTCTTCCATAAATAAAGACCTGCAGTCGAATGGAAAAATACCAGCAGAACCTGAATGTGACACTTTCCAGACACACTTTAATTCTGGAATGGATCTAGTGAAGGTCAAACAACAGTGCTTTAGTGGAGTTCAGTTTGAAATGGATTATTATTATGATGATGATGATGATGATGATACTGGTGACAATGATTATTATTATTATAGGTGGAAAACATCTGCACTGTGGAGAAGGTCTGTGATAGTCAGACTGTAATAGTCTGATACACAATATTTATTTAGGATTATCATACTGTGGTTGTCTATTACACAATATTCATGCTGATTTTGTGCCTCATGATGCACATTTTGTCCAAAATGTCCTGAGACAAGCAGAAAAAAAGGATTTTTAACAAAGAAGTTTAGTCACGTTCAATAGTCACTTTTACATCGATCCTCAAATCGATGTAAATAAATACATTAATTAATAAATAACTAATTACATGCTAATGTTTTTATTAACATAGTGTAATAGTTACCTATTTATTTCCTCAATTCTGCATACTTTTCTGAATGTATATATTTATGATTTCCTATTAGCCTAGCCGCGCTATCCCCATTCATTACATGTATGGGTCTAGTGGTTCTTCATAGTCAGTGGAGGCGGGGCTAAAAGGTTGTCTTTCAAATCCTCTGTATGCAATGGGACGGTACTACAACCAATCAGCGTGAGGGAGGAGTCTGGAGAAAGTTACGAATGACTAAACAAAATGGTGGATTATGGAGCTTAACGGCTGTTGTTTCTCCTGTAAAAAGAATTGCTGATGTTTTCTCACATGCTTCACTCATCTTTGATAAAAGGAAATCACCACCCGTTGTTTTTCTTCTATGGTTGTTTCCAGTTGTTTCTCTTTGAATCCTTTGCTTTGTTACACCCGCCCTCTGACTCTATACTTCACTGTGATTCGTCGGCCAGTTTCAGGGAAATCTAGTCAAAAGTTACAGTGATCATAACTAGACTACTACAGTAGCACATTAGATTTGCTGCCACTACAGGGGTCTAGTGCAGCTAGGCAAATTTTCTATACGTAAAAATATATCATTCAATTTCCCAATTTATTTATTTCCATTTGTATTTCCACATTTATTCATTTATTTACTTATTTATTTATTATTCATTTCTGTGTCCATTTTTGTCAGTGGAAAATGTAAGGACCACCCACTTAATTTACATATATATTTTTCCTCTGACATTATAGACAGAGATACATAAATAAATACATGTGGAAATACAGAAATGTGTAAATAAATTAATGCACAAATAAATAAATAAATTTAGAAATGCAACAATACAAGAGTGAATTAAACATATAAATTCATAAATGTATATATATATATATATATATATATTGTATATTACAATATATTATAAGCATGCATACTTGAGGAAATAAATAAATAAATAAATTAATTAATTAATTAATATTGAAATAAGGTAATAATATTAAAATAAGGTAATAAAAACATAAAACATAAGCCTCGACTTATTTTTTTTCTAAATTTTTTATTGCATTTATTATTCATTATTTATTTCTGATGTCATTTTGTGTCCCTCATAGTCAATATACAATAGAGGCTTACGATTTCAGTTCATAAGAACAGATATTTTTGTGTCTCATATTTATGGAATGACTTCTCGTGTCATCCCACAATAATAAGTAAACCATTGCATTTGTGGTTTAACAGAAAAACACCATTATGCCCTGCTGTTTTTTCCCACATTTAATAAATATGGGTTAAGTTTTGTACAGAATCTTAGTGAATGAAACAGAAACATGGGCAGAGGAGTCACTGCTTGTTTTTACAAACCCCCCCCTCAGATCTGGATGAGTGTGCGAACATCCCAGGCCTCTGTGGAATCGGTGAATGTTCCAACACTGCAGGCAGTTACTTTTGTAAATGTCCTCAGGGATATTACACGTCTGTGGACGGATCCAGGTGCATCGGTGAGTACCACTTTTTGCTTTTGTTGATTTACAGCTGCATTGGGTAATTTTCAATACATATATACGTCTGTGTCAGGTCATTTTTAATCACTTATAACACCTGCGTCAGTTAATTTTTAATGCATATACCTCTGTAGTCAGGTAATTTTTAACACATATATGTCTATCTTTTTTAATTTTTAAACACATCTACATCTGTGTCAGATAATTTTTAAACATATACATCTGCATGAGGTCATTTTAAACACATGCCTGTGTCAGGTCTGTTTTGAATCACATATATGTCTGTGTCAGGTCACTTTTAACACATATACATCTGTATCAGGTCTCTTTTAACATATTGTTTGTGTGACGTCATTTCTAACCACATATACGTCTGCATCAGGTAATTTTCAACAAATATACCTCTGCGTCAGGTCACTTTTGACACACATGTATGTGTCAGGTCATTTTTAAACACATATACATCTACGTCAGGTCATCTTTAATACATATTTGTCTGCATCAGGTCATGTTTAAACATATTTGTCTACATCAGGTCATTTTTAATCACATATACATCTACGTCAGGTCATTTTTAATCACATATACATCTACGTCAGGTCATTTTTAATCACATATACATCTACGTCAGGTCATTTTTAATCACATATACATCTACGTCAGGTCATTTTTAATCACATATACATCTACGTCAGGTCATTTTTAACACATATTTGTCTGCGTCAGGTCGTTTGTAATCACATACATCTGTGTCAGGTCATTTTTAATCACATATATATGTCTACATCAGGTCATGCTTAATCATGTATGTCTATATCATGTCATTTTTAACACATATACGTCTGCGTCAGGTCGTTTTTAACACACATCTGCATCAGGTCATGTTTAAACACATATTTGTATACGTCAGGTCATTTTTAATACATATACGTCAGCCTCAGGTCATTTTTAAACATATTTCTGTGTCAGGTCATTTTTAATACATATACGTCAGCCTCAGGTAATTTTTAAACACATATGTCTGTGTCAGGTCATTTTTAATACATATAAGTCAGCCTCAGGTCATTTTTAACACATATACATCTGCGTCAGGTCATTTTTAACACATATACGTCTGCATCAGTTTTTGCTTCCTCACTCCCACTTTCCACCTCCTTTTGCTTCTTCTCTCCATACGTCTGGCACTGGGAGCAGAAAAGCTGAACGGTGTCCAATGTTCCAGCTGTTAGAATGTAGGTCAGTAGTTTTGCGTGTTTCTACTTCCACAACAATGACTTTTATCCACTTTGCTCCAAAAAAAAGGAGGAAATGGCAGAAGAACCTGAAGTGACTGAGTGGAAGTTTTGGTGCAAAGTTACATTTAGTCCATGTTCACTCACACATTCTGCTCCTGTTTCCAAACCCTAACTATGGTAACTACTTTAACATCAAAGTGCACATTAGAACATTGGTTAATGCCACCTACAAACTGATAACTGAGGCTTCAAACACCTAGTTTAACCCATAAAGACCAAGTTATCATGTACTATAATCATTTTTCTGAGATTAGATTTAAAAGTCATTATATAATCTGAACAAATATTATTATTATAGTTTATAGTGTTGACATAGTTCAGCCCCTTTTAGGTTTCATTTACATATCTTTTTTTCTACAAGTGATACTGAAATTGTGTAAACAGCGCCATTATATAGACTTCTTAAATAATAATGAAAAAAGGTTTTAACTTAAATTAAAAAAAAAATAAAAAATCAGGGTATTTGAGAAATAAAGGTGAAACTTAAAATGACCAAAAACAGTCACTTGTCCATTCATGGGTTAAAGGTTATTTTTCTATTTTTTTTAATTTCAAGTTTAAACATAACAAAGTTTAATCTTTAAACTGGATTCTTCGCTTTAAATTAACCTTAGCTTCAATTTATGATGTGTACTATAGTGATTGTAGCTTTGCACACACACACACACACACACACACACACACACACACACACACACACACACACACACACACACACACACTCTTGTTTCCATGTCCAGGACCAGGCTTGTAATCAAGTAGGCATTGGGTAATGAGTGTAAGCATTGTTTAAATAAATAAATAAATAGAAGAAGATTAGAAATGAGAAAACTGAATTGAATTTAAAATAATAATAATAATAATAATAATAATAATAATAATAATAATAATAATAATAATGATAATAATAATGATAATTTACAAACTAAAACAAATATATAAATAAAAATAATTACAAATAAAATAAATACAAATAATAATTTGAAAAATAAATGAATAAAAAATAAAAATATAATAAATAAATAAAAAGTAAAAAAAAAATAAAAAAAAATGAATACATAAAAATACATAAAAAAACACATACACACACTTTTGAAAAGTATATGTTTCACTTTACACCTGTTTTCGTCATGCTTTATGGAGACTTCCAGAAAAAAAAACCATATTGATGTATTTATAGGATCTCATCATTTCTATTTTACTGATGGGAACCTTTATTTATATTTTTCCTTCTTGGGGACTTGAATTTTGGTCCCCATAGTGTCAGAGTTCCCCATGGTGTGACTGTGTAAAGATATTAATGTCCCCACAAAGATAGAAATACAAGTACACAGACACACACACACACACACACACACACACACACACGCACACACACAAACCGGTCCAGCTCAGTTTGACCCAAAACAGACCAAGTGAGGAATGTGGGTCAGAACGGCCCAGTGGTTAAACTCCGCCCACGTATCCAGTGGATAAGCTCCGCCCATAGATCCACAGTGCACACGCTCAGATTCCCCCCCGGAGAGGAAGTTTGTGAGGAAGGAATGTTTGAGCCTTTTGCTCCACAAAAATCACCCAAACCCCCCACCCCCACCACACCCCCTGACCACCATCCACCCACATCCCTGGCCCCGACTGATTTCCCTTAACCCATAAAGGTCCAAACACCAAAATAATCTACTGATAGAAGTAAAAAAAAAAAAAAATTTTTAAAAAGAGAACAAAGTAAAAAATAAAAACTACAACAAAATGAACCAAAACAGCCAAAGTAATAAATAAAAGGAATAAAAAGATATAATAAAAAATGAACAAATTAGTAAGAGAATATTAACAAAGTAAGCCACCAACTGAACAGAATTGGAGAAAGTTAGTGAAAGTGAATAGAATGAACAAAAAATAAGAAAAGAAATTAACAAATGAATAAATAAGGTGAAAATATAAGATAAGATGTAGTAAAAGAAAGGTATTAAAATGAACAAAAAGAGCCAAAGTAACGAATAAAAGGAATAAAAACAAATAATAAATTAACAAAATAAGCTACAAACTGAACAAATTTGGAGAAAAATAATAAAATAAAAAAATAAGATATCAACATTGAACTTATAACATTCAATTTATAGTCAGTGTCAGTTAGTGTCAAAATTTCCTATAGTTGCACATGGAGTCTTTTATTTTGTAATACTACCTTTCCCACACGGAGTCTTTTACTTTGTAATGCCACCTATTCCACTTTGGGGTCTTTTATTTTGTAATCCTACTTATCCCGCTGGGTGTCTTTTATTTTGTAATCCTACCTATCCCACATGGTTTCTTTTATTTTTTAATCCTACCTATCCCACAGGGATACTTTTATTTTGTAATTCTACCTTTCCCACATGGAGTCTTTTATTTTGTAATTCTGCCTACCCCACATGGAGTCTTTTATTTTCTAATACTACCTATCCCGCATGGAGCCTTTTATTTTCTAATACTATTTATCCTGCGTGGAATCTTTTATTTTGTAAAACTACCTTTCCCGCATGGAGTCTTTTATTTTGTAATTCTACCTATCCCGCGTGGAGTCTTTTATTTTCTAATACTATTTATCCTGCGTGGAATCTTTTATTTTGTAAAACTACCTATCCTGCATGGAGTCTTTTATTTTGTAATACCCACATGGTGCCTTTTTTTTTGTAATTATACCTATCCCACATGGTGTCTTTTATTTTATAATACTACCTATCCCACGTGGAGTCTTTTATTTTGTAATACCACAGAACCTACTAAGTACAACTTAAGTACAGTAATGAAGTACTTTTAATTACTGTATATACTTTCCAACTCTGGTTCTTTTTCTCTCCTCTTTTGTTTTCTCCCCTGGTTCTTCTTTTCTTTTCTGTTTTTTTTTTCCTTTTTCATTTAGTCTTTTGTTTTTCTCTTTTTTCCCTCCTGTTTCTCTTCTTTTATTTCTTTTTTCTCTTCTTTTTTCCTTTTTTCTTTGCTTTTCTCTCTCTTTTTCTTTTCACCCCAGTTCTGTTCTTTTTTATGTTGTTTCTTTTATTTTTCTCTCCTTTTTCTCGTCTTTTTTCTCTTTCTGTTCATTTTTCTCTTTTTGTTTTCCCCCCTGTGTCTCTCTTCTTTTTCTTTTTTTTCCCTCTTTTTAAAATCTACTTTTCGCCTTTGTTTTTCTCATTTTCTGCTGTCCACTTCTGTCTTTTTTTCTCTTCTTTTTTTCCTTTTTACTTTCCTTTTACTTTACTCAATTATATCAGTAAAAAAAGAACCTATCAGTCAACACAACAGGTTGATACTGGTACAAGCTGGGCTGATATATGGGTCTATAATTATGATGCTGTTTATTTTTCAGTGTATGTCTGTAACAACATGTTTTTAAAACACACTCAAACTGTAAATTTTCTTTAGTTCTGCTTCAATCTATTCCACAGTTCACAAACACTTTTATTGTGCATACTTCTAACCTTGACATTTTCATTTTATGTGTTGTTCTTTTAACCTGTAGATAGATAGATAGATCGATCGATCAATAGATAGATAGGTAAAAAAACAGATTAAATAAATACTAAAATACTGATATAAAAGAAAGTGCACCTAATGACCTAAACTAACATTTCCATTTTCCTTTAACTTGTCCAGATGCTCGCGGTGGCTACTGCTATGCTAGTGTCCTGAATGGCCGCTGTGCTAACCAGAACTCCCAGCTGTTGACCAAAGTGCAGTGCTGCTGTGATAGTGGGCGCTGCTGGTCAGACGGATCCACCCCTGAAACGTGCCCCATCCGTGGAACAGGTAAACTGATTTACAAAAGTATAATCAAATTACAGAAGGGAATACATATATACACACTGGACTGGATAGCTTAGTGGTCTACACCACTGACTTTGGTGCGGAAGGTTGCCGGTTTGAATCCCAGGTGTGCCCTTAGGCAAGGCACTTTACGCGATGAGCGATACAATAAATAGATAATAAATAGTGATGGAGTGTTACTACGGGAGTAACCCCAGTGAGAGAGGGTACATGCAGAGGATGTGGGAGAAATGGTTGCTTCGAAACCCCACATCCTCACTGACTAAGAAACAGCTCCTAGCTCAGTGTTCGAATATCCGCAATAAAAGGTTGCTATCACAACTAGAGATCAATGAGGTACAGCGTTGTACCTCATCCACGGTACAAAGATGCTACGGCAAGGGGGAGCCAGGACGACAGGTCAGCTTGGGGGTGGTTCCCCAAATATCGAAACACAAGGGCAGCTGACCTGAGAAAGAGAATCATGAAATCCTGGGGGAACACAACTACCTGCTTGCCAAGGCTAAAGAACAAAGTACCAGACCAGTCTCTACTGGAGGACCTGAACACGGCACTGCAAACTGTCCCTACCACTACCATCACTGCAACCATCACAGCAACCATAATCCTAGAGATGCTTGGCTACAAGATGAACAGCCAGAGCAGCCAGAAGGTTGCCCCATGGAGAAGGCTAGAGGAAAAGATCATAGCAGCACGGAGAGAAGTCAGTGTTCTAACAGAACTAGGCAGAGGTGTGAATCTGTGGAAAGAACTACCCAAGAAATACAATGTGCCAGTGCCACAGCTGAGGCACTGGAGACTGCTAAGCAAAGGCTCACAGCACTAGATACCCGCCTAAAGAGATACACAAGAGAGGTAGAGGCCATGAGAATGAACCAGGTGTTCTCCACCAACCCAGCTAAGGGTCTCAATGGCAGGGGGGCAAGGTGACAATGGACCCACCTAGGGCTGAAACTGAGCAATACTGGAAGAGGAGGAGAGAAGGAGGTAACACATAACACCAATGCCCAATGGCTGACAGACTTACAGGCAGAGCACAGCCAACTCCCAGAACAAGACCCAGTAGTCATCACACTAACAGACATCCAAACCAGAGTGTCCAAAATGAAGAGCTGGACAGCACCAGGGCCCGACATGATTCATACCTACTGGCTTAAGAAACTTACAGCACTCCATGAACACCTGGCAGCACAGATGAACCAGCTGCTGATATCGGGAAACCACCCAGAGTGGCTAACCCAGGGCCGGACAGTCCTCATAATGAAGGACCCCCAGAAGGGAACAATACCATCTAACTACCGGCCTATAACCTGCCTCAGCACCACATGGAAGCTACTATCAGGCATCATAGCGACTAAGATGAGTAGGCACATGGAGCAATACATGAGCAGAGCACAGAAAGGAATAGGCAACAACACCAGGGGAGCCAAACACAGGGCAATTGCCCAAGATTGCAAGATGAGGAACACCAACCTGTGCACTGCCTGGATTGACTACAAGAAAGCCTATGGCTCAATGCCACATACATGGATACTGGAATGCTTAAAACTGTATAACATCAACAGGACACTAAGAGAGTTCATCCAGAACTCAGTGAGGCTGTGGAAGACAACTCTGGAGGCCAACTCAAAGCCAATTGCACAAGTGAGCATCAGATGCGGCATTTACCAAGGAGATGCTCTGTCCCCCCTGCTGTTCTGCATAGGCCTAAACCCCCTCAGCCAGATCATCTCAAAGAGTGGCTTCGGATACCAGTTCCAAAGTGGAACATCCATCAACCACCTCCTCTACATGGATGACATCAAGCTGTATGCCAAGAATGAGCGTGACATTGATTCCCTAATTCACCTCACCCGGATGTACAGCAAAGACATTGGGATGTCATTCGGACTAGATAAATGTGGGTGGATGATATCTAGAAGAGGAAAGGTGATCACAACTGAAGGGGTTGACCTACCTGAAGGGAATATCACAGATGTGCAGGAAAGTTACAAATACCTAGGGATCCCACAGACAAATGGTAATCATGAGAAGGCAGCTCGGAAGTCAGCCACAGCCAAATACCTACAGAGGGTAAGGCAGGTCCTGAAAAGTCAGCTGAACGGCAAAAATAAGATCCAGGCCATTAACACCTATGCCCTGCCAGTAATCAGATACCCAGCTGGGATAATATCCTGGCCACTGGAAGAGATACAAGCCACTGATATCAAGACAAGGAAACTCCTTACCATGCATGGAGGGTTCCACCCCAAGTCCAGTGTCCTGAGGCTGTACACTAAGCGAAAGGAAGGGGGCCGAGGACTAGTAAGTGTCAGAACTACTGTCCAGGAGGAAACGGCAAACCTCCAGGAATACATCAAGAAAATGGACCCCAATGACCAACTGCTAAGTGAATGCCTCAGGCAACAAAAGCCCAGTAAGGTCAAGTAACCAGAGGGGCTATCAAGGAAGGACAAACCCTTGCATGGCGTGTACCATCTGCAAATTGAGGAAGTGGCTGATATGGAAAAGACATACCAGTGGCTGGAAAAGGCTGGACTAAAGGACAGCACAGAGGCACTACTCATGGCTGCACAAGAACAAGCCCTGAACACCAGAGCAATAGAGGCCGGGGTCTACCACATCAGACAGGACCCCAGGTGTAGGCTGTGTAGAGAAGCCCCTGAAACAGTCCAGCACATCACAGCAGGGTGTAAGATGCTGGCAGGCAAGGCATACATGGAGAGGCATAACCAGGTAGCGGGCATACTGTACAGGAACATCTGTAAAGAGTATGGACTGGAGGTCCCAGGGTCAAGATGGGAGAACCCCCCAAAGGTGACAGAGAACAAACAGGCGAAGATCCTGTGGGACTTTCAGATCCAGACTAACAAGATGGTGATGGCCAATCAGCCTGACATAGTGGTGGTGGATAAACATGAGAAGACAGTGGTGGTGATAGATGTAGCAGTCCCCAGTGATAGCAACATCAGAAAGAAAGAACATGAGAAGCTTGAGAAATACCAAGGGCTGAAAGAGGAGTTAGAGAAAATGTGGAGTGTGAAGGCAACAGTGGTACCAGTAGTGATCGGAGCACTAGGGGCAGTGACCCCCAAGCTGGGAGAATGGCTCCAGCAGATACCAGGAACAACATCAGAGATCTCTGTACAAAAGAGCGCATTGCTAGGAACAGCTAAGATCCTGCGCAGAACCCTCAGGCTCCCAGGCCTCTGGTAGAGGACCCGAGTCTGAAGGAGACACCGCCCACGTGGGGCGAGAGGAAGATTTAAAAAAAAAAAATAATAAAATATATATATATATATATATATATATATATATATATATATATATATATATATATATATATATATGTATGTGCATGTTACACAGACTTGTATTTATGAACATTTGACCTAAAACCCAAAATAATGATGTAAATCATGAAGTAATCATATGTAATAACATTTTTATGGAGGATTTTGGAGGGAAAAAAATCAGTTTTTTACATTAAAATTTTTTTTTATTTACATTGCGTACAGGGTTTAACGGGTTAAAATTGTGCCAAGTATTGAGTTATTTTTATTTATAGCTCAAGACAATGCAATTGAACAATGAATTATTCCACAAGTGCGGTACGGGTCAGGTCTGGTTGGGTATGGCATGGGTCAGGTCTGGTTGGGTACGTTGCAGGTCTCTTCTGGACAGCTTGTGTTTCCATTGTCCCGAAAGACCTTCAGAAGGAGGCGTGCTGTTTCGTGGAAGTGTAATCACGTAGTATGAGGCGTGCCACGAGCTGGAAATATTAACAGACAAACTGGCAAAGTAGAGAAATAACACAGTCATTTCTAGTGCTTTCCTTCTGAGCCACTTCGACTGTTATGGTCCTTCACCCGCCGATAATCGCTGCACAGTTTTTCATCTTAATCTGACACTGGGCCACTGTTTGAATGAAGCCCCTCTGCCATTTTAGCTGAAACTAGCTGGAACACTTTTTCATTGCGAACAGCCCTGTCCAACTCCCACTGCACCGCCTCCTCGCCAATAATGCACAATAAAACATCAGACATCTTCTCTTATGTTCCAACGCAGATGGGTTAGGGTTAACCCTCAATGCCACAGTTCGTTGTTCTTACAATTCCGCCGCACGATGATGCTTTTCCTCAACCAATCACTGTCTGGCAATGCTTGGCTCCTCCCAAATGAGAGCGGTACGGTACGATTGGGACCCCAAGCAGAGGGGTGACTAAAGTAGTAATGGATACCATAGGACCAGTACGCTTTTGTCATAATGGAAACACTAAAATAAGAGTACCGTTCTGACCTGTACCAAACAGCATAGTGGGAATGGGGCTTTAGTGCTTAATACGGGTCTTTGTGGGAGGGGCCTGTGTGGGAGGGAAAGCCCAGGGTTACGTATCTGACCTGAATCTTTCTCTACTTACTGGTTACTGGTTTTTCTTAATGGTTAGGGTTAATGACTTTTCTTACTGGTTTCTCTTACTGGTTTCTGTTATTGGTTTTTCTTACTGGTTTCAGAGGAATACCAGAAGCTGTGCATCCAGTTGCCTGATGGGAACGGTGGGGTGCCCATCCCAGGACGTGTCCCAGGGATCCCAGGGGGCCCAGAAATACCCCAGATCTACCCAGTCCCATACCCGCGTCACACCCCTGGAGTGCCTCCTGTTCCTGGTCCTGGTAATGGTCAGATTCCCATTCAGGTCCCAATTCAAGTCCCAGGACCTTATCCAGGACTCCCTCTGCCACCTCCACCAGGTCAGATAACCCTAACCCTCATGTCTAGCGTTCTTAACTTATTCCTAACTTTCTTTACTGATTTATCACTGTTGATTTAATAATATCATCCTCTTTGTTTTTGGAATTTTTGGTGTATACCATGTATTTTCCTATATTTACTTCACAGACCATATAAATATTCATAGAAATGCATATATATATATATATATATATATAAGTGACTTTTTCAGTAAATATATTGCTAACTAAATGTTTAAACAAATATTTCTAGCCACTGTCATTGATCAAACTTCATTGCTGAATCAATGTTGTAGAAGTTAATAGTGTTTCCATGGTAACAATGTAGCCTCTGAACATCCAATGGGTCATTTGTGATGACAATGATCAGATGAAAAACTGTATTTTACACTTATTATTGACATGTATTGATAGCAGGTATGAGGTGGGGTATATCTGTATCTGTAGATAGTTAGTGTCAGTGGTATAAGTTTAAGAACAGCACAGAACAGTGATGATAGGAACAACAGCAGAAGATCCAGGAGAACACATGAGGAACAAACACACATGAACATTAATAGCCAGTATATGGATGGAACATCAGTCTGTCTGTAACACTGAAAATGTCTGTACATACAAGTTTAAATCTGACACCAGTGTTTACAAGGGCTGATAAAATGAATGACAAAGATGACACACCACGATGATTCATCTGATTAACCCTTGAATAATGTCAAACATTAACCTTCATATTATGTTAAGGGTCAATTTGACCCATTACAGTTTTTGTGTTGACCAAAATACTGGATATCTTTTCTTTTTCTTTTTTTACAGTCAAAATAACCCACAAGATAATTTATGTTATTCATTTTCAACATTATACAAGGGTTAAAAATGAATTATATTTAATCATGATGAATCTAAATTAATCCACAGGAACCCTGTAATTAATCTGCTTAGTGTGTTATCATTTGACAGCAGTACATTTTATTGCAGCAGTACACTGGTACTAAATCTGTTTACTTCAGTGGTACTAAAGCTGTTTACTGCAGGGTACTAAAGTTGTTTACTTCAGTGGTACTGAAGCTGTTTACTTCAGTGGTACTAAAGCTGCTTTCTTCAGTGGTACTAAAGCTGCTTACTTCAGTGGTACTAAAGCTGCTTACTTCAGTGGTACTAAAGCTGCTTACTTCAGTGGTACTAAAGCTGTTTACTTCAGGGTACTAAAGTTGTTTACTTCAGGGTACTAAAGTTGTTTACTTCAGTGGTACTGAAGTTGTTTACTTCAGTGGTACTAAAGCAGTTTACTTCAGTGGTAATAAAGTTGTTTACTTCAGTGGTACTAAAGCTGCTTACTTCAGTGGTACTAAAGTTGTTTACTTCAGTGGTACTAAAGCAGTTTACTTCAGTGGTACTAAAACTGTTTACTTCAGTGGTACTAAAGCAGTTGACTTCAGTGGTACTAAAGCAGTTGACTTCAGTGGTACTAAAGCAGTTGACTTCAGTGGTACTAAAGCAGTTTACTTCAGTGGTACTAAAACTGTTTACTTCAGTGGTACTAAAGCAGTTTACTTCAGTGGTACTAAAGCAGTTTACTTCTGTGGTACTAAAACTGTTTACTTCAGTGGTACTAAAGTAGTTTACTTCAGTGGTACTAAAGCTGTTTACTTCAGTGGTACTAAAGCTGTTTACTTCAGTGGTACTAAAGCAGTTTACTTCAGTGGTACTAAAACTGTTTACTTCAGTGGTACTAAAGCAGTTTACTTCAGTGGTACTAAAGCAGTTTACTTCAGTGGTACTAAAGCTGTTTACTTCAGTGGTACTAAAGCAGTTTACTTCAGTGGTACTAAAGCAGTTTACTTCAGTGGTACTAAAACTGTTTACTTCAGTGGTACTAAAGTAGTTTACTTCAGTGGTACTAAAGCAGTTTACTTCAGTGGTACTAAAACTGTTTACTTCAGTGGTACTAAAGCAGTTGACTTCAGTGGTACTAAAGCAGTTGACTTCAGTGGTACTAAAGCAGTTTACTTCAGTGGTACTAAAACTGTTTACGTCAGTGGTACTAAAGCAGTTTACTTCAGTGGTACTAAAGCAGTTTACTTCAGTGGTACTAAAGCAGTTTACTTCAGTGGTACTAAAGCTGTTTACTTCAGTGGTACTAAAGCAGTTTACTTCTGTGGTACTAAAACTGTTTACTTCAGTGGTACTAAAGCAGTTTACTTCAGTGGTACTAAAGCAGTTTACTTCTGTGGTACTAAAGCTGTATTTGTGTGCCCCCTTTGCAGTCATCCAGACTCAGAACATCACTAACATGTGTCAGGCATACCGGAACCTGTGTCTAAACGGCAGGTGCATCCCCATGCCTGGCATTGGGTACCGCTGTGAGTGCAACATGGGCTTCAAAGGGGATGCACGTGGAGAGTGTATTGGTAAGATACACTGATAATCTGAACACCGGCTGCACCTGAACACATCAGAACACCAGCTGACTCTGAACACACCTGAACATCAGCTCAGGCGTTTGAACAGACTTTATGTTTTTTTTAGATGATGATGAATGTGACAGAAACCCATGTGCACATGGAGAGTGTGTCAACAACCCAGGATCCTACATCTGCCAGTGTCCAGTGGGATTCCAGTCGACGGCAACCAGGACTGAGTGCAGAGGTTACACACACACACACACACACACACACACACACATACACACAAACATGCACGCACACAATAATGTAGCTGTAGTTTTTACAGGAAGTGTATATGAACAAAAGCAGGTTTGACTCACATTTCAGACTGGATAATTAGTTTTTATTAGTAACTCACATTTGGTAAAATGTAACTACTTTTATTGTATTTATTTATGTTTTAAATAATTTTTAAAAGTGTATTCTTATTGTCTTCTTCTTCCTATTATTATTATTATTATTATTATTAATTAATATATTTATTTATTTTTTAATTACTTTTCACTTCCTTTATTGAGTTATTGCTCAAACGTTCCTATGTCTGTTCTATACACATGACACTCAAACATTATGACTCTTTCCTGAACTGTTTGTGCTTGTTTCAGATCTGGATGAGTGTGTTGCAAACGGTCGTATCTGTAACAATGGTCGCTGTGTGAACACTGAGGGCAGTTTCCACTGTGTGTGCAACGCTGGCTTTGAAATCTCAGCTGATGGAAAAAACTGCCAAGGTCTGTCACTAACTCATATTCAAAGCACTTTGTGGAATTGGATAAACTTTTCCCAAGTGTTTCATACATTCAGTGTTGTTCCTTTTTCTTCTTTATAGACTTCACTTGTTAAACTGTCTGATGTGCTTTATCGCAAACACCATCTGACTGTTTAAAAAGCCCTTTAAATCAGGAATGTGTAATCAAATGTGAAGTGACATTTCTATCTATCTATCTATCTATCTATCTATCTATCTATCTATCTATCTATCTATCTATCTATCTATCTATCTATCTATCTATCTATCTATCTATCTATCTATCTATCTATCTATCTATCTATCTATCTATCTATCTATCTATCTATCTATCTATCTATCTATCTATCTATCTATCCATCCATCCATCCATCCATCCATCCATCCATCCATCCATCCATCCATCCATCCATCCATCCATCCATCCATCCATCCATCCATCCATCCATCCATCCATCCATCCATCCATCCATCCATCCATCCATCCATCCATCCATCCATCCATCCATCCATCCATCCATCCATCCATCCATCCATCCATCCATCCATCCATCCATCCATCCATCCATCCATCCATCCATCTATCTATCTATCTATCTATCTATCTATCTATCTATCTATCTATCTATCTATCTATCTATCTATCTATCTATCTATCTATCTATCTATCTATCTCACAGTAGTCATTATATGTGATAGTTTTTGTTCATTTTCTTGTCTATCTTGTTCAAATTTCGACTCATTTTGTTAATTTTTTTTTTACAAATTTTGCTGCTTATTTTTTTTTTGTCTTTTTACCTTCTATGAATTAATTTAAATAATAATAATAACCCCCTACCCATTATCTGTTTATCAAAACAAAATGCCATGATCCTGATCCATCCTTATTTGTGTCAGTTTTAGTTTCATTTTGTCATGTCATTCTGTGGCTCAATTGTGTTTTTATCGTTTCACATGTAAAACCAAACAAACACTGAAAACGTACCTGCTTTAGCTCCAGTGTGATTTTTTCCCCCTGTTTCTGTTCTTTTTTTTAAATTCTCCACAGATCAGGATGAATGTCTAATCAGGAACATGTGTCTGAACGGGCTGTGCATCAACGAAGATGGAAGCTTCAAATGTATCTGTAAACCTGGTTTCCTGCTGGACACCAGTGGACGCATGTGTGTAGGTGTGTGTGTGTCAGACACATTAACACAAACATTAGCCACAGGTTTTTTTTAAATTTTTTGCATAAATTATAGAAACCTTAAAACCATATAAAAATAAACCAGTGGTGCCAGGCACAACAAACCCCATCCCTTCACAAATATTTTAGCTTTTAATGGACATTAATGGACACCCGCTCTAAACCTGAGACTATGGGTTTGACCTTTTGAGGTCAAAGGTCATAATGCCATTTAGGAGCCTATGTGTAGTTTCTTATCCGTCAACAATAGTAAGTGAGTACTTATCACCGATCTTTTTGGAGAATCCTGTCACTTTGATTTTGACCTTTCATGGTCACTCAAGGTCAAAGGTCATGCCACCATTTTGAAGCCCATGCCAGGTTTCCTATCTGTCAATAACAGTAACTAAGTCCCTATCTCCACTGTTTTTTCCATTATAGTTTGTTTTAGTTTTTTAGGTATTGCTTCAGCCAGTGACCTCTGACCTTTTGGGTTAAGAATAAGTCAGAGTCTATACACATAAGATGTAGAATTGAAAGACCAGAATTTTGGTGCCCATGGGAAATCTGTAAGATGAAAAATTCAACAGTTAGATCCAAAATTTGATTTTGACCTCCATTGTGACCTTGATCTTTAACCTAGATTTTTCAAAATTGCCTTTCAAGGTGAGAGCAATAGTGAGAGCAAAAAGAAGCTGTATATAAAACATAAAACTGAGTACACAGGAATGAAATGGAAATTCCTAAATTTCCCCATTACTGATCATTGTTGGAAAAAAAAAACATTTGCATCACTTAGTCAAAATAAAAAAAAGGGTTTCATCAACTTACTTCAGAGAAAGCAGGAAGTGGAAGCATGTCCTAATTTCATGCTGATTGGTCCCATACCACAGTGACATGTTCTGTACTGTAATGTCAGGTGCTCTTCGCTGATTGGCTGGAGAAGGCCACATGCTTTTGGACCTTCACTGAGGCACATGATGGGCCTGGTATAACTGAAGATTTTTAAAAATACTCCAATGCTGTGTTTCCACTAATATCAACCTGACTCGACTCGGTTTCCTGCGTTTCCATTACGGAAATAGAACCCAGTACTATATTTTTCTATCACTGCATCCAGGGTACTAAACAATAGTAAAAGGTGACACTGCAGACACTGATTGGTCAGACAGTTGTCTTTGTGACTCAACCCCTTTACAAAATACAGATGTGGAAGTCAACAGTAAATATATCGGTACATTAATCCACATGACATCCTATAATAGTACACCATGGTTGGTCTAGGAAATTCTGTCTTTGGTAACCAATGTAAAAATTCAGACAAGGCAACATGGAAGTACCACATCGCATCACTATGACAACCAGGTACTGTAAAGTCAGTACTATCACCATGACAACTGGGTACTGTAAAGTCAGTACTATCGCCAATGACAACTAGGTACTGTAAAGTCAGTACTATCCTGTAATGGAAACGCTAATGAGTCCACTCGAGTCCTGTGAAGTCGAGTTGAATTGGTTCTTGTGTATTGTTTGTTTTATTGTAGTTGGCTTTTATTGTGCAGTTGGATTTTATTGTACTATTGTACTTCATGTAAAGCGCCTTTGAGTGTCATGTAAAGTGCTGTAGAAATAAAATGTATTATTATTGTTATTATTATTGTTATTATTATTATTATTGTTATAGTGCAGCTTTAATAATCATTGAACAATTATGAAGAGGAGAGAAAAGAAAAACAACTGGAGATTTGACCAAAAGTGGATTTATATAAAAGTCATTTTAAAGGTTTCACTAATCAATTGATCAGGAGCAGGAATAAAAATATGACTTAACTGTGTTTGACTAAAGTTGTATAAAATGTCAGCAGGAACCAGGTACCAAGTACCAGGAACCAGACCCAGCTGTAACTGTGTCCTGTTGTGTTTCCTGTGCAGACATAGATGAGTGTGAGACTCCAGGCATGTGTATGAACGGCCATTGTGTGAACACTGAAGGCTCGTTCCGCTGTGAGTGTATGGCAGGAATGGCAGTGGGTCTGGATGGGCGTGTCTGTGTAGGTGAGTAACAGCTCACAACACAACACACTACATAACCTCTGTTCATGTACAAAATGACCTGTATATATAACAATACGGTACATTAGCTCTATTCATATATAAAATTACATGTGTATATATATATATATATATATATATATATATATATATATATATATATATATATATATATATATATATATATATATATATATATATATATATATATATGTGTATATATATATATATATATATATATATATATATATATATATATATATATGTGTATATATATATATATATATATATAAAAACAACACATTACATTAGCTCTGTTTATATACAAAATTACCTGTATATATAACAACACACTACATTTGCTCTGTTCATATACAAAATTACCTACGTATATATATATATATAACACACTACATTACCTCTATATAAAATATATTAACTCTGTATAGAATATATTAACTATGTACACTACCTTTGTAAATATGTTTGTGTGTATTATTGTGTTGTTCTCTCACCTCATGTGTTTTTCTGTGTGTGTGTGCACTTCCGCAGACACACACATGCGCAGTTCCTGTTACGGTGGATACAAACGTGGTCAGTGTGTGAGGCCGTTGTTTGGAGCTGTCACCAAATCTGAATGCTGCTGCGCGAGCACCGAGTACGCCTACGGAGAACCCTGTCAGCCCTGCCCTCCACAGAGCTCTGGTACACAGGCCATACCCACTACACACACACACAAAGTGTTCTATCCAATCAGAACCCTCTGTCTGAAAGCGGAATTAACCAGAGCAGAATGCACCCAAAATTTCCCATGGGAACTTTTATTTGGCATTAACATTTCCATGTAAACATAAAGGAAATGGCTTTAATTCCAAATTATTTTATTCAGAATAAATAATTCAGAATTAAGAAAAACATAATGGAAATGTAGCTAATGTCCTCCATATTTGTTTAGTATGTGCGACACTGTTGATGTTAAATGGCATCACATATTAAAGTACGACATGTCCCCACACTTCCACTTTCACTACCCACTTCCACTATCTCCACCCACTTTCACTATCTCCACACACTTTCACTATCTCCACACACTTTCACTATCACCACACACTTTCACTATCACCACACACTTTCACTATCACCACACACTTTCACTATCACCACACACTTTCACGATCTCCACACACTTTCATTATCTCCACACACTTCGGGGAAGTAAAATTTGTTTTGTAACACCAGCATAAAGAGTATTATAATAATCAAGATGACTGGAAATAAATGCATGAACTAGTTTTTCTGAATCCTGCAACAACACGAGACCACGGGCTTTAGAAATACAGTGGTACCTCTACTTACGAAAGACCCAGCTAACGAATGATCCAAGTAACGAAAAACCTTTGCTTCAACTTTTTGTCTCTGAATACCAAAGAAAATTTTATTTACGAGAGGAAACTGAAACCCCAAGACATAAATACAGTACTGTATGTGCATTACTATACGTATCAACGTAATGTATGTTAATACATAATGTGCATACTGTACCTAGCATCCCATTGGCTATGATGCTTTTCGTTCCCCTTTCACCCTCATTCATCACAGAGTTACTGTTGTTTCCTGAGTTTTTCTGAGTGTGCTTATTTAAACTTTATTACAGTACGTATTTGAAAATGACAGTAAACAGGGCGGCGCCCTGTTTGGCTGCGGCTTGCTGTGGCTCCCGGTAACACAGACACTTTAACGTTAATTTCTCCACCTCGACCAGCATTTTCAGTCTCAAAAGTTCAGCTGTACGGTGCAAGAAGAGTATATGACTGACAGACTATCATCAGTTTAAGGAAAATTGTTAAAAACTTGGACGGAGACATGGACTGTTCTACAGAACCTTGGTCTGTTTTGCCGGTCAGATCCAGCATCCTACAGCGGAGTCTCCCCCCCACGGAGACGGCTGTTGCGGTAACCCGTTCCGACTGCTGCTACCATCAGTCCTGCTCGCCAACGTACACTCACTGGAAAACAAACTGGACTACCTGAAGCTGGATTTAAACACCAAACATATTACACCAGACTGCTGCATCCTCACTCTCACCCAGACATGGCTCTTCTGTTCCAGACACCGCCATTAGCCTGGACTGGCTAAAATCTAAATCTACATTTTCTTTTAACACATATTTCATACAAAATTGGTAAATGTTTAGAATTTTTAAAGGGTTTCAGGGGTAGTACTGGAGGCCTTGGAACGAATTAGGCCATTAGGCGAATATTTACAATAAATTCACGGAACCAAATCACTTCTGGAATGAATTAATTTCGTAAGTAGAGGTACCATTGTATATTGAAGGTGATAAAAAGTTGTCTTTGTTGTATTAGATATGTTTGTGAAAGTTGAGATCACTGTCCAGAATGTTTTGACATCCCCACATGGTTTCGATGATCTGCGAAAAGAGGAACGAGGTGCCAATGAAAAAAACACATGTATGATCATCAAATGTTATGCAAACAGAAAAATTATGCAAACCAAAAAAAAAACATGTGCCAAGGAAAAACACTGCAAAACCAGTCACTAGAACAGAAGTGTTCCAAACCTGCAGCCAGTGTTTATAGATGACCATTTAGTGTCAAATACACTAGACCTGCCTTAACGTTTCCATCCCATAGTTCATCCACAGACTGAGTGTGGAGCTGAAACAATACAAATACAAAATATTTTTTACAAAATATACAGAACAAAGTGTGTGAGTGTGTGTTCAGAGGTGTGCAGTGTGTTTGTTATAGTTCAGGTCCACACACTCAGGTTTTGGATGAAAGAGAAAGAACAGGTTCAAAAAAGAACCAAATGTCATGTTCTCAAACTGTTTTATGTCTCACATTCTATTAGTTATTTGGTTTTTTATCCGGTTTATTTATTTTTTTCTCCAGTTTGTGTTTTTTTTCTTCTTTTTTTATGTTGTTTGCGTGTTTGTAATCATGTTTGTGTGTTTTTTGCAGCTGAATTCCTGGCTCTGTGTCCAAACGGTGGTGGCATCACAGGCGATGGCAGAGGTGAAGCCTTCAACATTTTTTTTTTCAATTCAAGTGTTTGATTTATTTATTTATTTTTTGCTTAATTCAAGTGGTTTTTTTCTTGGATAAATTCAAGATTTCTTTTTGCCTCCTTCAAGTTTGTGTTTGTGCTTAATTCAAGATTTTTTTGTCTCATTTCAAGATTTTGTAGCCTAATTGAAGTTTGTTTGTTTGTTTGTTTTTGTGGTTAATTCAAGATAGTTCTTTGGCCTAATTTGAGTTTTTATTTCTTAATTCAAATTTTTTTTAATTTAATGTATTTTTTATTTTATTTCACTGTTTAATCAATTATTTAATTTATTTTAAATAATTATGTTTTTTTTTACCGTTTTTTTATCATTTGTAAAACTTGTTTTATATTAAAAAAATTGCTTTCAAAAGTTTTTTGGGGGGACTATTAATTTTAATAAGAAATTTCAAAATTAAAAAGATAAATGCATTTAAAAAAAAAGACACAAAAATAAGACTCTTCTCTGAGACCATTGTTATCTAGACCATCCTCTGCGTTCTTGATATTGAGAAACTGTGGTAGATTGTTCTGGGTTTTTTCTCCTGGTTTAAAGATGACCCTGGTTGTTGTGGTTTTTTTGTCAGATATAAATGAGTGTGCGCTGGATCCTGACATCTGCCAGAATGGAGTGTGTGAAAACATGTTACGGACGTACAAATGCACCTGCAACGAAGGCTTTGAGATCGACCTGACGGGCAAAAACTGCATTGGTAGGTCCACCGACCTTGACCCTGAAGTATGCAAACTGGCTCAGTTGTCTTGGAAATGCTCACTCCTCGTGTCCGTCATTTTATTGTCCTTCAGATATCGACGAGTGTCTGATGAACAGACGGTTGTGTGACAACGGTTTGTGCAGGAACACACCAGGCAGTTTCACCTGCCAGTGTCCCAAAGGATACCGCTTCAACCCTGAAACAGACATGTGCGAAGGTCAGTGGGCGGAGCTTATGTTCCTGTTTCATTCACAATAAAGGCTAATAATAAACCCCAAAACTAATGTTTATTAGCATAATTCCAGTTTGTTGTTTTGTTTAATTCAAGATTTTTTAGCATAACTGAAGTTTTTTTAGTTGTTTTGTTTCTTCATTCAAGATTTTTTTTTGTTAACTCAAGATATTATAGCCTAATTCAATCAATTAAAATAAATAAAATTGAAAAAGAGAAAAAAAGAATAATTAACTAAATAAGTTAAAAAAATTAATGAATAAAAAACCCTCTCTACCCGCAAGTCTTAGAGTGGAATTAACTAAAGTACACTTGGTTCCCATGGAAATCTTTATTCACCATTAACATTTCCTAGAACGCATGAAGGAAAGTGCTTTAATGACAAATAATTGTATTATTTATTTTATATAAATCATTCTGAATTAACTCATAAAGACCCATTGGCACTTTTCTGCCCTTTCCCAAATTAATTTTCTCTATATTTTATTATAGTTCATTATAATCTTTTCATCTTTATTGTTAATTTCTTCACTATGAACTATGTATTTTCCTAGATTTCATTAATGTGATACTTACAGGCTGTAATGATTACAGCTGGGGTTGATGTTGTCGCAAAGTTGCAACTGACCCATTTCGTAGTGTTAAGCGCTGGCTGAAGTTAGCTTGAAATTGTGGCAGGTTTGTAAAACAGTACAATGTGAAATGCGCTGAGCAAAGAAACAGTGCATTAAACAGTGATTAAATGTATTGGGGATGTGTTAAAACTAGCCACTGATTCCGTGTATTGCTGCCTGGAGGAAGAAGATGAAAACATTTCGAAGGGGGCGTGCATGAAATAGGGTGGGTGGTGTGTGTGTGTATGTTGGGGGGGGGCTAATCCTTGTAATGTGATGTCACACTTAAGTCAAACACACATTGGTCAATTTTCTGGCAGCAATTAAAAAAAATGAAAACCATGATTTTGATTCTCTATCCTCTATTTAAATATGTGCTGTTCCTTAAACGTGTGGTTCTTTTTTGCAGATGTAGACGAGTGTGAGTCCAATCCTTGTATAAATGGAGACTGTAAGAACAGCCCTGGCTCCTTTTTGTGTTTGTGTTCACTGGGCAGTTCACTGGACAGCACCAAACTGGAGTGTATCGGTAAGAGCTGGTCTGATTCCACCCAGATTTGTGCTCAGGCACAGGGGAAAAATGGACAAGGTTATTTTAGGAACAATAGCTTCTTTTTTTTGTAAATGAATCAAATTAAAATGAAATAAAATGTCTGACTTTCTGTGCACACATCAGAATTTAAATAAGGTCAGAATTCAAAAGTTGTTACTTTTTATAACATATATATATATATATATATATATATATATATATATATATATATATATATATATATATATATATATGTATATATTCAAATCTTGGACACCAATTAAAATTTATAAACAAAAGAAAATTACCAGACTAGCATCTGTCTCACAAGTGTCTATAAAACACACTATTACTTTCATTATAACCACTATTTTTGATCCATAAAACATGAAGGCAGAAATTATGAAAAAAAAAACAGGTTTTTTTTGCATCAAAAATTATCATGTAAAATAAATGATTATTTGATATGTATGATTATGGCTGAGCTTGATTTACTAAAATAAAATAAAATAACTGCAGAAAAATAAAACAATATATAATATTATATATATATATATATATATATATATAGATGCTCATTTTATGCACACCTAGACACAGATGCTAGAATTTATGAATATTTGACCTAGAACCAAAAATAATAATGTAAATGAATCAATGTTGGTGTGAATCACTGACATATGCAATGCTGCAAAAATAAATGTTTACAATGTAAGAGTAAGTAGTAAGAATCTGTGTGGGAGGGAAAGAACAGGGTTAAGTTCACATTGAAATTCATGGCATTGGTAACCACATGATGGTCACATGACTGAGCCCACAGTAATTTTGACTTTGTGACTAAAACAGAAACGACCAAAAGCACGTGTTGGCTGAAGATGATTAACGGTCGCTGTGAGGTCAACATTAATGGAGCTACACTAAAATCCCACTGCTGCGCTACGCTGGGAGAAGCCTGGAACAGCCCCTGTACCAAGTGTGAAAAAGGTGAGCAGGAAGTCTTCCAACATGTGTCAACAGCTCATATTTATTTAATGCAGGGGCATCAAACTCATTTTACAGCCTAATATGGTATAAGAGTGGGCGGGACCAGGACAATAATATAAATAATAAGATAAAAACTGATAAACAAGGTCTCTGTTTTTGAGCAAAAAAGTTATGTTAAACAATAAAATGTTTACATGTACAAACTATACTTGAAAATAACATGATATATATGTGCATCCCAACTTAAAGATAAAAGTGGATTTACAAATACACACATTTAGTAACATTCATAATATTGATGAAATTCCACATACAGGTTACATTCAGATTATTCACACTTTTTGTAACAGGCTAGTCTTTTTATTTATTCCTTTTTGTAGACTAAAACAAAAGAAGAAAATTTGCAGTTTTCATAAATTATTGTAATTATGGTCTGATCCATTTTAAATTGAATTGATGTCAAATTATTTTTAACTTCCTGAATCATTAAAATCTTCTGTGTAATTTTTGCATTTCACAAATTTATCAAAGGGAAGGATTGGGCCCTATGTCGGGTTGGAATTGGCCTCTGAGCCTTATCTTTCACATCTGTGTCCTAGACAATTAATATCTTCTGTGTAATTTTTACATTTCACAAATTCATGCCAGAAGCCGGAACCTTTTAACCTGACTGGCGCCATCTGGTATCACAATACCATCTGGGACACATCCACAACCAATCTGTTTTCAAAGGAGGGGCCTTATCTAAAATCCTTGCATGTGATTAGATGAAAAATCTGTCCATCATCTTGACTGACGCACTGCTTCAGCCACTCACGTTGAACTCAAGCCGTGACTCAAGAGCGACAGCAGGAAGAAGAACCATACTGCAGCAGACCATCAAAACAAACGCCACAGTATGGCTGCACCTAAACGGACCGCTGGGTTGTCTGTAAATGACCATTGTTGTATGTGCAGGGAAAATCTGAGGATAAAAGGCAACATTGGATACTTCCCTATGGAAAACAGGTAGACCAGCGGCTTGGAGAACTTCGTCTTAACGTGTTAGATGTTCCAGAAAAAAAAATAATAAAAAATCATCTGGCATATGTCTGAAATGCCTTCACCTGGTAGGGAGACAGCAGAGTACTCTGGACACTATAAGGGACTGGTAAAAAGCTAAAGAGGAACTGAGTGCCGAAAACCAACTCCGCCCAGTCATGGAAAGTCCCACCCGGCAACACTGATTGGCTCCTTTATTTTTCAGAAAGCCTGATCAGATGGTTGCGTGAGCCTCGTGTGTAGTTTAGCAAAACGCAGCCAGTTGACATGAGTCAGGTTAGGAACCTTTGGCCCCCAGGTGCATGTTTGATATCTGTGATTTAAAGAAAGACTGTTGTTGTTTCAGATAAGATCTGCACTAAAGGCTATGCTCGAGTCAGAGGGAATGTCTGTGAAGGTAAGTGTGTTTTTATGTTGTACTCCAAACCGTTTCCTTCCACTTCTGTGGATAACTCCCCTTGTGTTCTTTCTCTCAGACGTAGACGAGTGTCAGGTTTTTCCTGGAGTTTGTATCAACGGTAAATGCATCAACACCCCTGGCTCCTTCTTCTGCCAGTGCCCCCCAGGAATGACTGTGGACGTCAGCGGCAGGATGTGCATCGGTGGGTAGAAACATGTCGGAACAGCTGGAACCAATCCCAAATCACTCCTTACCCTTACCCTTACCCCTACTCCAACCCCTTACCCATTACCACTACACCTTAATCCTACACCTTACTTCAAACTCATTATCCCTACACCTTAACGGCAGCTGTGGCTCAGTTGGTAGAGCAGATCATCCAATGACTGAAGGGTTGCCGGCTGATGTCCCAGCTCTGGCTGTCCACATGTCGAAGTGTCCTTGGGCAAGACACTGAACCCTAAGTTAGGCTCCCAGTAGGTCTGACAGAACCTGAGAAACCTAGTGTTGAATGTGTGAATGTGAGGCTAATGTAAAGCGTTTTGAGCACCATGAAAGTGGAAAAGAACTATATAAGTGCAGTCTATTTACCATTCAATCCTACCCCATAGATAGGTAGGTAGGCAGGCAGGCGGGTAGGTAGACACTTTATTCATTCCAAAGGGAAATTCACAGGTTCCAGTATTGCAGTAATACAATAGTACAAGGATAAAAAAGAACAAGGTAATTAAATACATTTTAAGGTGCTTTAAACCTAACCCTTACCCTACCCCTTACCCTTTATTCTTTGACCCTACCCTTACCAATTAGTAAAGATTAAAAATGAGTATTTAATCATAATTAATCAAAATTAATCCAAAGCAGCCCTGTGATTAATCTGATTATAAATCCTTTTATCATTTGACAGCCCTTATATTCAATAACATTGTGTTTGCTTGACCCTTTCAGATCTGCGTACGGAGCAGTGCTACTTGACCCACGAGGATGAGCGCTGTGGAGCGCCGATCTCAGGGAAGCACCGAGTGGATGCCTGCTGCTGCTCAGTGGGTGTGGCCTGGGGTCCGGAATGTGACGAGTGTCCAGAAAAGGGCACTCCTGAATACGCTCAGCTGTGTCCTCGAGGCCCCGGCTTCTCTCACAGGGGTGACTTCATCAATGGCAGACCCTTCCTAAAAGGTACCAAAGTGCCTGATGTGATCTACAACCACAGATGGACTAAAGTCCCTACCCTCAACTGAACCCAGAACGATCCAATGTTACTTTTGTGGTCATTCCCAAATGATGTTTTCTCTCAAAATAATGTTTCTTAAGAAATGTATCACAATTTATTATATTAGCCTCTGTATTTTTCTTTTTGCATTTTTTCAGTGAAAATCCTTTTCTTTTCCCAGATTGAATTTACTGATCATGTAGCTGTTCAGAGAATGTTTCAGCTTCAGTTGAGGTTTGTTATATCAAAACAGAGAAAACTGAAGAAAATGTATTTTTTCAGTCAAAACTATTATTAACTGAAGACAAACATTGGACGTTCAGAGGTTCAATAGTTACTGTGGATACAGAGTCAACTTCTACAACATTGATTCACCAGTAAAACTCATGGACTTGGATCAATGACAGTTGACGAACACACCATTCAGATGTACATTGAGAAATTTAGATTTTGCCATTTTGAGGCAAACTGTGTTAGCATGAAAGTGATTAGGGCATGTGTTTTTGCCGAGTCCTAAACAACATCACACTTACGTGGTAGTAAGTAGAGGGTCCCTAAAGGCAAACCCACATGTCCTGAGGTCTTCATGTTGTTGGATAGTGTGTCCAGAGTTTCTTATCTCAAGCCATGTACCTCCCCGTATTCATAACACATCTTAAGAGGAAGCCCGGAATAGTCAATTGCTGAGTGCAGAGTTAGATGCTCTGTAAATTCCCGATTTCGTTGCATTATTTTTTAACACAGTTTGGTCCAAAATGTTAAAATCGAAATTTCTCAATGTGCATTGGAATGCTGTGATTTTGATGTCAACTACTGTATATGTATGTACTCCCAATCATCTAAAAAATGAGCTAAACTTATTTTTACTCTGGATAATCCCTTTAAGCTTTCTCTGTTTCTGATATAATAACCTTCAACTTCAACTGCAAAATATAGAGAACAATATTATAGGAAACAGTGATAAATAGCTTCAGGAAGGTTAGAGAAACAAATTAATTTGGGACGTGGCACAAAAGTAACTCTGGGTCTTTATGGGTTAAACCTCTCCATCTTTTCCTGTTAGATATCAACGAATGCAGGATGATCAACACCTTGTGCTCCAATGGAAGGTGCAGAAACACTATCGGCAGCTTCCGTTGTCGATGCGATAATGGCTACGCTCTGGATTCAGACGAGAGGAACTGTACCGGTAAGTGGAGCTGAAACAAATTTGCTAGATCAAAAGATGGTATTTCTAAATGTCTTTTTTTATTATAAAATCCTGTTCTTCAGTGGTTCTGTTTTTTGAACAACTCTAATAAAATCTTTTTCAGCAGTTCGATCTGAATATCTCTAATAAAATACTGTTCTTCATTCTTTCCGTCTTCTGAACATCTCTAATAAAATCTCGTTCTTAATTGTTTCCATCATTCCAGTTATGTGCTGTGAAACCACTGCTGGTTTTTCAGGCTGGTTGGAACTCATCCTTACGTCTGTTTCACTGTTACACTGTGTGTAGAAATTTAAACACATCCATTTATGTTGAAATGTCAGGGTTGGATCTGTAATAAATTATATGTGTGTAATTATGAAAGGAATATGCCAGACCTTTTGACCCAAGTGTTTAAACTGAACTCAAACTGCTTTAACTTGGTTCGTGTCATTTTATACAAGTAGTAATAATATATTTTATTATATTTTTCATATTTTATGTTAGTGTTTATTCAACCCTATTTACCTTTTATGTGTTTTATTTTAGATTTTATACTTTATATTATTATATATATTATACTTTATACTTAATCATGATACAAAACAAAGACCTGGATAACTGGGTTCTTCTGTGAATCTAGTTCTAAAAAAATTACCTTTATTAATTAAAAACATTTTTTTGCTTAATTCAAGATATTTTTTGCTTAATTCAAGATTTTTTTTTGCATGATTCAAGATCTTTTTTGCTCACTTCAACATTTTTGTTAGTTCATTTGAGATTTTTTTTAAAATAATTTTTTATTTTTGCTTCATTCAAAAATTTTTTTTGCTTACCTCAAGATATTTTTTAGATATATTTATTTATTTATTGTTCAATTCAAGACTTTTTTTTTTTTAATTCAAGATGTTTTTTTTCCCCTTACCTTTGACATTGGTCTAAAGTAGCATAATTATCTTTTGTAACCCTTTTTTTCTTATATTTATCATCTCTTTTTCTATCATTTTTATTTTACGCTTGCATATGTGACAAAACTAGCACTTTGCTCGTAGCACTTTGAAGCTGTTTTTCATATATATTTGTTTTTTTCATAACAGTTTGAAAATGTTATTTTCATATGATTTTTCCCCCTCACAGTTTGAAAGGGTTTTTTTCTTCATATGTTTTCTTTTTTCCCTGTAGACATCGATGAGTGTCGTATTTCTCCAGACTTGTGTGGTCAGGGCCGCTGCATAAACACACCTGGAGACTTCGAATGCGAGTGTTTCGAAGGATACGAAAGTGGTTTTATGATGATGAAGAACTGCATGGGTGAGTCTGAAACCAAGAGGTTATATGTTCTAACCACTGAGGTTATATGTTCTAAACACTGAGATGATATGTTCTAAACACTGAGGTTATATGTTCTAAACACTGAGGTTATATGTTCTAAACACTGAGGTTATATGTTCTAAACACTGAGATTATATGTTCTAAACACTGAGGTTATATGTTCTAAACACAGTTTGAGACACACCGGACTGCCCAATGTGTTTTGAAACACTTTCAGAGGGACTGTTACTGTTTATCTGTTAGTGTTTATCCTGCTGGTGAAACTCTGCTAAAACCAACATCAGACCCAGATTACAGAAATAAAGTGGGTGGAGCTGTGATCATAAATGGACTAGATTAGTAGTCAAACAAAAACACCAGTGAAGACATTTAAGAAACTGTTTTTGTTTTTTTCCAGATTATTATTTATTATTATTTTCAGATTATTTGGACCCAATGGATGAATCCCAGCTCAGAATAGTTCTCACTGGACATGGGAACATAATTGCAATTTTTTAGGACATGATTGTGACTTTTATCTTATAAATACTGACTTTTTATAATGCAATTATGACTTTCTATATTATTCTGAGTTTTTATATTGTAATTAAGACTTTTTTTACCTCATACTTGTGACATTTTACATTATAATTATGACTTTGTATCTCATAATTGAGTCTTTTTGTATTCTAATTCTGACTTTTATCTCATAATTGATTTTTTAAAATCTAATTAAGACTTTTTGTATCGTAATTCTGACTTTTTATCTCATAATTGAGTCTTTTTGTATTCTAATTATGACTTTGGCTTTTTTTATCTCATAAGTGTGTGTTTTGTGTGTTTGTGTGGTTATCAGACATTGATGAGTGTGAGCGTAACCCTCTGCTGTGTCGAGGAGGCGACTGTGTGAACAATGAAGGAAGTTTCCAGTGCGTCTGCCCCGAAGGTCATGATATCGCACCTGATGGTTCGGCCTGCCTGGGTGAGTCAACAGGCCATCACTATGGCCACCAGAGCCACAAGCCATTACTGTGGCAACCACAGCCACAGGGCAACGCTCATGGAACAAGTACACATTCAGATTTTTCGGTTTGATTATAAAATCACACACATATACACACACACACACGTTTGACGTGTGTGTGACGTTTGTCTTCATCAGGGTGTGAATCTCTGATGAAACGTGTCACTGTTTCTGATCCAACAGCCTGTAGATGGTCTGAGTGGAATCTGATGGTTCCTGTGGGAGAGGGTGGGGCATGGGAGGGGCCTGTGGTGACATGGGTGGGGTGTACTGGACATAGACCTCTATGAACCCTTTAAACCTTGAACCTCTGATTAAAGGTCAAGGTTCACATATTAGAGAATTTCAAAGCATTCAAATGACTGGGATGTATGTATCTATATCTGTTTGTCTGTCTTACCTATCTATCTTAAAGGATCCTTCCTTCATTCTTCATGTATTTATTAATTTATTTATTTTAAAGGATTATTTATTTATTTATTTTTATTTTTATGTTTTAAGGATCCATCCTTTCTTTCTTTCTGGATTATTTATTTATTTTATTTTATGTTTTAAAGATCTTTTCTTTCTTTCTTTTTTTCTTATTTTTTATTAAGGATCCTTCCTATTTGTTCTTGAACCTTTTGAACATTTTTCTTTTCTTCATCCACAGACATTATTTTTCTTTAATGCATAAACGTTTTTTTCTATTCACAGACATTAACAAAGTTTTTATTATTTTCGCACACAGACATTAACGAATGCGAACTCAGTGACCGCCTCTGCAGGAATGGACAGTGTGTCAACATGATCGGACGTTACCAGTGTTCCTGTGACACCGGATACAAGTCCACTGAAAACCGACTGGAGTGTGTGGGTGAGTGTTGGAAACAAGAACAGCAGGTTTTCACCTGCTGTCCATTTGATCCTTAAAGGCCTTCTTTATGTTTGTTTTATCCTTAAAGGCCTTTTTGTGTCTGTTTGTCCTTAAGACCTTTTTTTGCATTTATTTCCTTGTTAATTTTTATCCTTAAATGTTTATTTTTGTGCGTTTTATCCTTAAACAATTTTTTTCACGTTTGTTTTATTCTTAATTTTGTTTTTCGTGTTGGTTTTCCTCAGACATTGACGAATGCACCATAGAGAACGGCGGCTGTGAAACATTCTGCACAAACTCTGAGGGAAGTTATGAGTGCAGCTGCCACAGCGGGTACGCCCTGATGCCTGACCTGAGGAGCTGCACTGGTTAGTAACCGACAAAAATAAAAAGTACCTACACACCTGAGAACAAGAGAAGTACCCACACACCTGAGAAAAATAAAAAAATACCCACACACCTGAGAAAAATTTAAATAACCTACACACCTGAGAAAAATAAAAAGTGCCCACGCACCTGAGGGAAAAAGATAATCTGAAGGAAATCGAAAAGTGTCATAGGTGTAGAACATGTTTTAGTCTGAACTTGTTTGGCTCAAATAAACCAGGAACAAAGTTACACGCTAAAAATGTACACGTTTATAATAATAATAATAATCATAATAAAACTGAAAACTCGTGGTGTTGTTTTTTGTCTTGTTATTTTGTCCAGATATCGATGAGTGCGAAGAGAGTCCAGACGTCTGTGACGGAGGCCAGTGTACCAACACCCCAGGAACCTTCCAGTGTCTGTGCTACGATGGCTTTATGGCCTCTGAGGATATGAAGACCTGTCTGGGTAAATAGAGAGTTAAATATAAGAGTTAAACACACAGAGTTAAATACATGGAGTTAAATATACAGAGTTAAATACACAGAGTTAAACACAAAGAGTTAAATACACCCCAGGAACCTTCCGGTGTCTGTGGTCTTCATATCTTCTTTTGAAGATATGAAGACCTATCTGGGTGAATAATACAGAGTTAAATACACAGAGTTAAGCTCAGAGAATATACTGACGTGTCATGGTGAACACAGTAATATTCTGGTCTGTTTGACTCTGAAACCAAAGCCAACTTTGCTCGGAGTTTATTAACTCCAGGGTTTCAGAGTTTTAGTGAAACAACATAATGATTCTGTTAAAAGTCATTCTCTAACATATGAGTTATGAGAACAAAGTGGATGAGTCATATCTGTGAATGTTCCGGAAACACAACACAGCCACATGTTGTTGTTGTTGATTTATGGGCACATGACCATGAATTGGGGAGGGGTGGGTCACATGACATTTAAACAGGGAGGGTCACATGACCTGTCTGTTGATATTCTGTTAACAAACATGACTTTTACGGCTGTAATTATTCCAAAGTAAAAACATGTTCACTCTCACTTCCATATATTACAGCTCATCAAAACATCTGTGGCAGAACAGGATAAACAAAAGACGTTATAGTTGAATTTACTGTCAGGGTGTGATTCTGTGGGTGTTATTTTGCACATGAACATTCTTGGTTTTACTCTAGATGTGGACGAGTGTGAATTGAACCCAAACATCTGCCTGAACGGGAACTGTGAGAACACCAAAGGCTCCTTCATCTGCCACTGTGACATGGGGTACTCTGTCCGTAAAGGCACCACGGGCTGCACTGGTGAGTTAAAGCCAGAGTTAAATACACAGAGTTAAATCCAGAGTTAAACTGTGAGAACACCAAAGGCTCCTTCATCTGCCACTGTGACATGGGGTACTCTGTCCGTAAAGGCACCACGGGCTGCACTGGTGAGTTAAAGCCAGAGTTAAATACACAGAGTTAAATCCAGAGTTAAACTGTGAGAACACCAAAGGCTCCTTCGTCTGCCACTGTGACATGGGTTATTCTGTCCATAAAGGCACTGGGGTGCACTGGTGAGTTAAAACCAGGGAAACAAAGAAAAAACAGAGGAACAACCACAGCCTTTGTTCACTTGACCCATTGGTTTCTGAAGCTGAAATGAAGCAAAGTGGGCAGTTTCCGCCACCATCTTGGAAGTGTCATACACTCCTGGAAATTCCAAAAATAGATTCAGCGGTGGAGCTGAGAGTGTGGGGGAGAATGGAAGAGAATTAAACTGTTGCACTTATACACTAAAGGGTTAAGTCTTACAACAGTTTTACTATAGTCTTACTCCAGTGTTACTACAGTCTTACTACTACTGTAGTAAGACCCCCCCCCCCCCGTATAACAAGAGCGTATAACAAGAACGTAACAGCATTTCCATAATTGAAACTGAATTTTTTCAAAAATAAACACAAATAATTAAATATACATAGTTTATTTCCATTGATATTTACAAATAAATAACTATATTAAAGATATTGATCAACCTTTCAGTTTGATGAGGCAACGAAAATCAGCCTAGAATTCTGTTTCTGAGCTTGTGATTGGGTGGGCACAGCTGTCACTCGGGGTGGGCCCCTCCCACCCAGGGCTGCCAATACATCCACCCCTGGTCTTACTACAGTGTTACTACAAGTTTACTACAGTGTTACTCCAGTGTTACTACTCATCTAGGTTCAGCTAGTGTAAATAATTGGACTGAACTGGAGTTTCTGAAAAAATCGCAGTTGACATGCACAGAAAGAGAAATTCAAATTATTGTTCCACTCTCAGATACTAGGTGCCGCTACACACCCTTTCATGCCACCATCCTTCCGGTTGGCGCCATGGAAGAAGAACAATCAGTAAACAAAGGTGTCAGATTTGAAGCAGACATAGTAGAAGGAGGATGACACCCAGAGAAGATATGGAGCACAACCATGCAGCAGCTCAGTATATTTGGTACAGATGGTTTCAAACTCTTATAGTAATGTACATGTTGTCATGGAGACTCTGGTCACTTCCTGTCAGTCAGTAGTGGAGTTAAGGTTGGCAGCATTGACGTGGAAACTCTATTAAAACCACATTATCTGACTTAGTTAGTCTAACTGCTAAAACTCCATTTTGATTTAATTACAGTCAGACTAAGGTGTATACATGACTTTAAAAAGTAAACATATTAGTCGGACAAAGGCAATAATTAAAATTTCTTTAAGTGCATGTAAACCTACTGAGTGTTGCTCCAGTGTCCAGGCTCCTTCTGTCTGGGGTGATGAGAACCACCCAAACAGCAGCAGAAACAGAAACAGCAGTGATGTCATTATTTACTGTCTGATCTGTTCAGCCCCTCTGTTTATTCCTTTGGTTTTCTTTCATTCATTCACTTAAACATGAGGTGATGGTTGGAGGAACTCCACAGTGTAGAATCTCCTGCATCAGCTGCAGAACACACAAACACAAGCTCTGTCGGTTCTGTTCTGCTCCTGCTCAGAGTTTAGAACCTGTGTGTTCGTCTTTTTATACAGAGCTCAGACTTTGGAGCGTTTGTTCATCTGGTCAAAGTTAAATCAGAACAGGGGTCTCAAACATGTGGCCGGAGGCCCAAATGTGGCCTGCCAAAGATTCCAAAGTGGTCCCTGGGATGAAGAGCAGAAAAACCTACAAGAAATGGCTCCATATTTTGCTCTCAGTTTTTTTAATCTCTCTCTAAATGATGACAACTTCAAATGTTTATTTTTATTTTTTTTAAAAATGTAATTAAATTCTGAAAATATGTACATTTACAAATTATCCTGTAACAATAAAATGTGGAAAAACCCAAACAAATATGAACAACTTGAAATGTTTAAAGAAAATTAAGTAGAATTTGAACCATTTTCTGCTTCTGTCAATGCTAAGTGTTTAGTGTTTTTGTAGATCTGATCAATAATGAACATGGACAAATAGATTGAGACAGAATATTGTTAAAATTGCACTTATTTTCCTTATGAAATGTCACTTTTTTCAGGTTAGTCACATATCTTGGTTTGGACAGTTTATAAAACCCAGAAATTTATTTTCATGGTTTTTTTAGATTAAAGCAAAGACAAAAATTTGGAGTTAATGTATAGGTTACTGTGTCATTACTTTACTGGTCCAAACCACTTCAAATCAAATTGGGCTGAATGTGGAACCTAAAAGAACATGAGTTTGAGAACCCTGGGTCAGAGTTTATTCATCCACTTCAAACTGAGGACATTGAGCTGTTTGTGCAATTGGAGAATTTGGAAGGTTTTATGTGTCCTCATGTTTTAGATGGAAGTGAGTCAGACACACACACACACACACACCCACACACACACACACTCATGCTCATTCTAATCCCATTAAACTTTTCATACAGTCTCATCCTTGTTTTGAGAAAAGTCAATCTCAACAGTAAAACTCCACTTCTGATTCAGCGCTTTGGAATTTGACTTCCAGAAAAGCAGAGAATCTGGTCTAAGACGTTGGTTCCTGTGCAGCAGCAGGACGTCCTGTTATGGACCAGGGAAACTAAACCTGCTACCCTGGAACAAACCCAGCTCTCACCTTCAGAACAGAAACGTGCACACTGGAAAAACCCAAATCTGAACAAGTCATCCCTTGAGAATTAGCTGGTTCTATGTCCATGTTTTCACAGAAATGGAGTTAAGCAGATCAGGACATTCTAAAATCACTTCAGTTTATGTCCCAATAGTGTTGCAGGCTAAACATCTACACTAGGGCTTTTCAAAGTGTGCAATAGTGAGCCTCTCCTAAAAAAAACCCAAAAGCAGATAACTCCAGATAAACCCCCCCCCCCAACTTTATGGGGGGGGGGGGGGGTTATCTGGAGTAAAATTAATTTCAGATCAATCTTTAGATGATTGGAAGAGCATACATATAGTTGACATCAAAATCACACCATTCAGATGTACACTGAGAAATTTCGATTTTGCCGTTTTGAGCCAAACTGTGTTAGCATGGAAGTGATTAGGGCATGCCTTTATGACAACACGAAACACTATTTTTAGACCTCTTCAAAAGTTCTAAACAACATCACACTTACATGTTAGTAAGTAGAGGGTCCCTAAAGGCAAACCAAAGTGTCCTGAGGCCTTCATGTCATTGGATAGTGTGTCCAGAATTACTGATCTAAAGCCAGTACCTTTCCTGATGCAGGAGCTGTCTTTAGGAGGAAGTCCATAATAGTCGATTGCTGAGTGCAGAGATATACATGCTTTGGAAATTCATGATATTGTTTTATTATTTTTTAAAAACATAGTCCAGTATTTCATTAGAAATTGAAATTAAGCTGTTTGCAACAGTAAAGTTTAGCCTACTAACAGGTTTTTGTTTTTAAAAAAGAATGCAATGAAATCATAATTTTCCAGAGCGTTTAACTGCACTCTGCAACCATTTCGCAATGACTATTTTGGACTTCCTCTTAAAGATGGCTCCTGCATGCGGAAAGGTACTGGCTTGAGATCAGTAACTCTGGATGAAATTAAGGCCTCAGGACACTTCGGTTTGCCTTTGGGGACCCTCTACTCTAAAGACAGTGTTTCATGTCGGCGAAAAGACATGTTCCATGCTAACACAGCTTGGCTCAAAATGGCAAAATCTAAATTTCTCAGTGTACATCCATATGGTGTGACTTTGATGTCAACTATATGTATCCACTCCTAATCACCTAAAAATGAGCTGAAATGAATGTTACTCTGGATAATCCCTTTAATGGTTTTAGTTATGTATTATTTCTTAAAGTCACAGTGTGTAGCTCCCAGGTGGCAGTAAACACCTGAATCAGTTTAAAAACAGGACTGTGGTGTTCCGTACACCTAAATGCAGCCGTTTTGGGACAAATTGCCTTGGCTGTACATTTTGGATTTTTCCACAACCTGTTGTAATGGCGAACACCACAACTCCTCTGTCATCACTTCCACTGAGTGATGAGGTAAGTGTAGATAAATAAAAACATTCATGAAATGGATGTGAAGAGATTTCAGATATCATTTGATGATATGGCATCTTTTTACTTTCACTCCTACATAAATTCATCAATATCTATACTTTATACTTTATATATATAATATATACTTTATATAAATACAAACTAAAATAACTTCATAGGGAAAATTAGTGGAGGAGAGAATCTGTGACTCTATGCATTATAATTATGACTTTTATCTCCTCCCAGAATTTGGACTTTACCCCATTATTTCAACTCTTTTTCTCATAATTATACATTTCTTATCACATACAGTATTTATGACGTTTCTTTAAAATATCATAATGATGACTTTTTTCCATTTTTCCAAAATCTCCTGTCCATACCCACAAAATTGAGTACTGTGACCTGATCAAACAACAATGTCTACACATTAGCTCACTTTTAAAGGCTTTATTTTTAGATACCTTTGAAACTTTTATCTTTTTTTTTGGCTCAGTAAGTATTAATTCACCCATGGCAAAAAATAAAATGGCATTTTACGTTTTACTTTTGTACTTTATTACAATTGAGAAGTTATATTTTTTCACATTTACTACTTTACTGAGTTGAATCAGTACTTCTACTTTTACCAGAGTATTTTCCACAGCATAGCTGTACTTCTACTTAAGTTCTACTTGAGTAGAACCCCTTCTGGAGATGATACAGGCGAAATTCTCAAACTCCATTTTTTTCGAAATAAGGCAAGTGGACATAGAACCAGCTGATTCTCAAGGGATGAGATACAACAACTGACTTATAGACAATAGATCTAGAAAATCTGATTGTACTAATCTGACCAAGATCAGTCAAACTAAAAAAATCCTGTATTCATTATTTTTCAGTTGTTTTTGGAGGTGCATTTTTCCCAGTGTTAGAAAAGACTTGTCACTGTGACGCAGCCTGATGTGATGCCACTGGTATGTTCGCGCTAAATCTTGTTGCGTGCGTTTGGATGTTGATGAGCGAGTTGATTCTGCACCAGCCCAGATCTGATCCAGCTGTTGAAGATGGGATGAAGCTCCCACTGTGATTCCTGCACTTTTTATTCCACAGCACTCCAGGGCAGGGTGTGAGGATGTGAACGCACACATTACAGCTTTAACCCTTTATCATTCTCAAGTGATTTTTAGCTGTCTGAAAAATCTCTCTGTAAACTAAAAAAACTGCAGCTGTTCTTCAACCATTAGAGTACAGATAAAAGAATGGGCTCTTTGTAAAGGTAACACCCTGGAGTTTGGACTAAAACAGTCACTTTTACTGTTTATTTAACAGGTAACAAGCTCTAAATTTACAAACACTAATACATTTGGATTTTTTTCCCCCTCTCCTCTTAATTCTTGTATGAAAACCGAAGGTGAAGGTGAGAGGTACTAAAACTTATGTGTTTTAGCGCTTGACCTTTAGTGTGACCTTGACCTTTGACCTTCATTGCTCAAAATCTAACAGGTTCTTCCTTGACCCATTATCTATCATTCTGGAAAGTTGCATCAAAATCCGGTTGTAACTTTTTGCGTAATCCTGCTGAAAGTCAGGTACAACAAACCCCACCCCCTTGCAAAGGTCTTAGCTCTTAATGAACATCTCCCTCTACAAACATGACATTATGGGTTTGACCTTGCAAAGTCACTCAAGGTCATCATGCCATTTTGGAGCCTAGATGTAATTTCCTGTCTGAGTACTTATCCCCACTCTTTTTGGAGTTACCACCATTTGAAATCATGTGACCTCGATTTTGACCTTTCAAGGTCACTTAAGGTCAAATGTCAGGATGTCATGTTGAAGCCCATGCCACGTTTCTGCTGTCAATAATGGTAAGCGTCTGTTTTCCTGTTACAGTGTAGTTTAGTTTTTTAGGTGTTGACCCAGTGACCCCTGATCTCTTAGGCCAACAATAGGTCAAAATCTATTCACACAAGGTACAGAATTGAGTAAGTTCAGTTCCCTAAGTTTGGGAACATCAGCTCTGAAGGAAGGAACAACAGGAGCTGCTGTCTTTGTTCCAACTGATGGTTCTCTTATTGACTGAAGGAGTGTTTTACTTGCCTGTTTGTCATGACTTTCCAGTGCTCTGTGAGGTATTGGGTCTGGCCAACATGTTAAGGTGAACCATTTCCTACAGTGCGTAGTTGACCTGCCTTCCTCAAATGCCTCAGTTTGCGACTGGTCAAAGCCAGAAAAAGCAGTGTCGAAGCTTAACACTTGTGCTGTGCTCCGGGTGGCCCGCAAATGTGCCTTTTCATATGTATGGTGCCATTGCTTACTACATTTGCGATTCTAAAAACAGTAAGATATCCTTGGGGGTAGGGTGATGTCTCAATCTGGACTTTGGAATGTGGGTCTGTAAGACCTGATCATAGGACATGGCCTGTGCACCATGTACGGAGGACAGAACAAGGGTTAAACCAATCGCCCCGCTCTTTCCTCTGATGTATCCAGCGGGGCTAACTGGTAGATTAAACTCTCACCGAAGCCAGAAACGTCTTTTCTTTCGATAAATGCCTCCAGGGTCAGCGTTACAATTAGCTCTCCGCTCCATTTTCAATGACAATTTCTATTTAAAATCTTTCATTCCATCATCTACGGCTGTGTCAAAGGCTTGCCGCTGCTCCATGCTTATAATGAATGAAGTGCTTCTGTATACAGTCCTGGGGTTCCAGTCATGATTCATCACTGCCTTGAATATGCCTCTAACCAGAGCCACTGGACATACTCAATAGACACTTTCTCACTGTAGGAATATTTTGTAGTTCCTATAATCTTTTTAGTTCCTGGAACCTTTTTTACCCCTTTTCCATAACATAGGAACTACTTAGTTCATAGCACCGTTTTAGGTCCTGCTCGCAGGCAGGGTGTTTTTTAGTCCTCTAGGAACTAGGTGTTTGGCAATTGGTAGAACCAAGATCACACCTATGCCTGCATCTTGCAGTACCGCAATCTTTAAAACCATCTGTGTCGTGTCAGCTGTGTACTGGAAAAAATTTAAGAGAAAACGTGATAAACGGACCGATAACACAGTTTAGATTAATAGTGTTGTTTGTGTTCTGTTTTTGGGTTTTTCATTAGAGCTATGAAACTACCATATGTCGTAGTATGATCTGCCTTACTCACCGTAAACTCCTCCATTCTTGACATTAGATGCTGTATTTGACCACAATTAACATTCCTGCAGTACAGAACATAAACGCTTTAGCCTCCTCATTCTCTATTCTAGTTCATAGTGGCGCTGTCTTCTACTACTATTTAGTTCCTAGAACTATATACCTAGTTCTTTTGTTTCAAACACAAAAGTATTCATATTCATTTTAAAAGTCCACATATTTCATGTGTTGGCAGAGCACAGGAACAATTACAAAGGAATGTTTATTTGTAGACTTGGTGCAGCACAGTTACATTACATTTTTATTGAAATCATATTTTTAAGTGAACTTAACATCTGCACTTCAGCATCATCAAGTTCTTTTAAAACAGCCTGGTGTAAAATGTTGAGGGTTTGAAAACCTCAGAAATGGTACTTCAGACAGAATGAGGCCTCCACATGAACATATCACTCTCCTTCTTGGCCTCTTTCATAGCTCTCTGGACTCTCTGGTACGATCCAAAGCCAGGCTCTGAGCACGCTCATTAAACCTCTGCAGGAAGGCTGTTGGTATCAGAGCTCAAACAACAGGACACAAGGCCAAAAAGGTTGGGCTCCGTCATCTTTATTCGACTCAAACTGAGCATCGAGCGCCGCCTGGGTGCCAGGAATCCATTGGAGTGAAAAGGCAGCTGCCTCAGTATACAACATGTTCTATATACAGTGTTCCCTTGATTATCACCAGGGTTACGTTCTAAACATAGCCCGTAATAATTGAGATCAGCCCAGTGGTCATGTTTTTTAAAATTTTTTTACACTTATTCTATATTTTTTAAGACTGTAAAACTCCTCACCATACACTTCATACACTTTATTCTATGAGTTTTAAGGCTATGAAGCCCCTCACCACACACTTAGTACACTTTATTCTATAACTTTTAAGGATGTAAAACCCCTCACCACACACAGTTTATACACTTTATTCTTTGAGTTTTAAGACTATGAAGTCCCTCACCATACACATTTTTTACACTTTATTCTATAACTTTTAAGGGTCTAAAACCCCTCACTATACACTTTATTGTATATGTTTTAAGGCTGTAAAACTCCTCACCCCACACTCTAAATGCTTTTCTCAGACAGGCATTAACATTTTCTCTCTTGTTTAAAAGTTGGACACATAGATTATTAATAGTGACTCTATGGTTGTTAGTTTCTAGTGTAATCTTCTTTTTACTCCTGTCACTGATCCACAAAGCTAAAGCAGACTCCATCCTTACCATAATCTGGTTGCCAACACTTACAGCCCTTTTTACAGCCTTGTTCAAACTTCTTGTTGCTGTCGTCCTATGTTATTTTCATTTTTCGTTATCAAATGAACCCTACATTAATTTATTCAGTAATGGTGTCTACAGCCATGTAACTTCTACCCCTCCTTCAGCATGTCCAACTCTTTCTGCAATGCTTAGTATCTTCCTCTGCCTTTTGGATGCCTTTGAGCGCAGGTGCCTTTGTCGGTGCAGAATGTTTTTTTGTTGTAGGAGAAAACTGATGGAGTCACGATGCTAGTGTGGCTACATCCAACTTTTATGTAAAATTGTCAAAGCTGAACACATTCTGTACTGTACAGGCGGCATGGCATGGAGGATAGTGAGTGACAAGTGTCTACAGTCCCTTACCTAATCAGGATGCAGAACACAACCTCCATTCAATCACACTTTTAAAAAAAATATGAAAAGGTGAACCTGGCGAGTGGCGAAAGGGATTATAGTGAGGTATTACTATATCATTTTATATATCTACATAAGCCTCTCCTTACAGATTTGACCAATAGGAATGGGACCAACAGGGAGAAAAAACACCAATCCAGAGTACATTTTCAAGTGAATCTGATACAGTTTGTTATTGTTTTGGCCTCATGTCCACTTTTGAAAACGGGTTCCAGAGTGGAAAGATCTGGCAATGGGCTGTTGCATTGCTGTGTGGACGAGTAAAACGGAGTAAAACATCTATCATCTACATCACAACCACACGACCAGAACAAATAGCAGCTTCACAAGGAACATTCATTCGTAAACCAGACAGTGAGCATCATGGTGGACACCAGAGTAGTGGTAGTAGTAGCAGAGCTGCAGTCACTGCTAAGTTTACTGGTGTTATTGAAGGGAAATATAATCATGTTAAACCAACAAGACAAGCAGCAGAGATGCCTACACATGCCTTTTTGTTGTTGTTGTTATTTATCTTTGGGGTGTGTTTGGTGCCAGTATAAGCCACTATGCACTCTTTACTTCTTCTATTGTTCTGGTATATCCGCTGGGACTGTCTTACATTTTTTCTATCCGGTCCAAACGAAACCTTGTTGTGTTGCTGTGTGGACAGGGGTTTAACATAATGACCAAGGTGTGAAATGCTAATGTCCCTTGGAATTCACCCAGGGGATTATTTGCCATGGCAACTGATGGTGAGACTTTGCACACTTATTATGTCTTCAACGTGGTACATAACCAGGTATATGCTGCCTCCTGCATTACAATAGAGAATCTTGATTACCTCTGCATCTTCCTATGAATGTGAGAAGTCTGCAGCTGTCATCTGTTCATGCCATGCAGACCCAGATTAGCACAGGACTGTAGGGTTTTGTTTGTTTGTTTGTTTGTTTGTTTTTTTTGTTTTTTTACTAAACCTTTTATTTGCTTGGTCTTTGACAGATATCAATGAGTGTGAGATCGGAGCCCATAACTGCGACCGTCAAGCCACGTGCACCAACACACCTGGCAGCTTTAAGTGTCAGTGCGCTCCAGGATGGATCGGAAATGGACTCAAGTGCACAGGTAGGACTCTGCATGTCCAATGATTAATTCCATTGACAAACATTATCATGCAGTTAATAGTTAAATTACTTACTTAACTTACTCTTGTGGAACCAATCCTTAGATCACCTGTGATTTTATAGAAATACATTTTTATAGATTTTATATATATATATATATATATATATATATATTTATATATATATATATATATATATATATATATATATTACTATAAGTAGTACCAGGCACAACAAACCCTGCCCCCTTGCAAATGTATCTCATTTGCCCCACTGTATGTCCTACCATTGTATAAACACATTTGTGGTGACTGTGACCTTTGACCTACATTCAGCAAAATTTAATGGGATCTATTCTGGACCATCTTGTACCTTTCACGGAAATTGGTCCAGTAGTTTTTGTGTGAAGTTGCTGACAGACAAACAAGCCAAAAACCCCAAAAGCAGAACCCTAGAACAAATACAGACTTTTTACTCATTGGTCACTGAGCTCTAATAGTTTTTCCAAAGCTGTAATCTGTTTTATTAGCTTCGAGGTGACTATGACTGACACATTGTTACTGGGAGGGGGGCACTTTCCACAATTTCCACTCATTATTCACATGAAGCTGCAGAAGCCAAAGTCAAAGCCTTTCGTTCTGCAGCTGTGTCCTCTCAGACATCAGATCAGACTGTGTGTCCTTTCAGACGTTAACACTTTGTAAACAATGTGACGTATTTGGGAGGCTGGGCTTAAGTGAAGGCAAAACGTGACGAATGTGCTAGCTTGTCAATGTGGATTAGCATGTTTCTCGTTTTTGGACCCAGTATATTTGGTACGTGGCAAATCAATGTCATGCTACTTTATAGAGAAACTTCCAACAACTGTGGTTTAGTCATGAATGTTTGTATATGAAATCTAGGCTATTTCAGGTGTTAAAGATGCTTCCATCAGATGGTTCCCTTTCTGTAGTGTTTGGTATAAAATCCTATTGTGTGGTTGTTGTTTTTTTATTTTTAAATGTTTTATTTCGCTGGTGTGTTGGATATGAAACCTCATTTTTCTGGTGTGTTTCAGACCTGGATGAATGCTCCAATGGAACCCATCAGTGCAGTAATAACGCAGACTGTCTGAACACTATGGGGTCATATCGATGTGCCTGCAAGGACGGCTTCTCTGGAGATGGATTTTACTGCTCAGGTCATTAAACGCCTCACACAGTGATGTTGCTGATGTTACAAACCATGGGGGGAGGGGGCCACATTTAGCCCAATGGGAAGAAAAATAAGTGACGTTTCCAGAATATTCAGAGGTTATTATGAAAACAACTTAGAGATGTTTGATCAATCTATTCATGTGTTAACAACTATCTATCTATCTATCTATCTATCTATCTATCTATCTATCTATCTATCTATCTATCTATCTATCTATCTATCTATCTATCTATCTATCTATCTATCTATCTATCTATCTATCTATCTACCTCACCCTCTTTCTCCCTCCCTCCACCCCCCCTCGATCTTTACATCATCCCCCTCTCCCTCTCTTTCTCTCTCCCCTCTTTCTCTCCCACAGACAGTGACGAGTGTGCAGAAAACCCTCACCTGTGTGAAAGTGGACACTGTCTGAACATGCCTGGTGGTTTTCGCTGTGAATGTGACATGGGTTTTATATCCACTGCAGACGGGAAGGCCTGCGAAGGTAAGACACGCCCACTTTTATGTTCCTAAAAGAGTAAGATATACCCAGTTGCATGTTCCTGCCCCCTGCTTCCGGACACTTCACATGAGTTTGATTGATGGAAATACATGTTGCTATGGTGACAGCCGGTTTGTTTTTTGGGAAATCTGGAAAACAGCTGATCCGAACAAATGCTTCTTTCACTAGAAATGCAACACACAAAACATGTTCAGCGTCCACATGGATCCAATTGACTTAAATTTGGGAGGAGATGTTCAAATAAATCAGAGTTGCTTCATTCACAAAGGTGTTTTTATTTCTGTTTAATCATTCTGGAGGGTTTTATTTTATTTCATAACATTATTATCATCTGGACTTCATGTTTTCTAGGGTAAATTCCTAAATTGTTTACTGTGGAGTACCCCCTGAAATAGACATTTAAGTATGTATATATGTGTGTGTGTGTATGTATGTGTATATATATATATATATATATATATATATATATATATATATATATATATATATATATATATATATATATATATGTATATTATTCAGATGGAAAAGTAAAAAACAAACTACGATATTTCAATTAAAGAAATTTCTATAATAATTTTGCAAAATAAAGCTATGTGTAGTAACTGTAAAATACGACTAAATATAATACTTATTCATCACCTTATCTCAACAAATATCTAACATATGTCCTTTTCTTTATAAGAAAACTCCTAGTATAAATGTATAAATCTTCAGTCTGCAGCAGTAGAAAACACATGAATGCACCAGTTTTGTGTTTTGGCGATTACCACAAATGTAATTAATATCTGTATGATAACTGTGTCCGGTTGGATTTCCTGCCACAGGAAAACATAGAATTAAGTCACAATGGGAGTGTTTTCTACGTGTCATATGTGTAGTATTTCAGCTTCACCATCTGTGTGTGTTTTATCACACTGGATAAATCTGACAAGTCAAATATTCTATACAATACACAATATGATTTTATTATATCAAAAGACTTTCATGTTCACCTTTTGCATGAAAAAAGAAAAGAAACAAGAATTTAACCTCAAGCCATTTATATGTTGTCTGTATTTATGTCTTATTGAATGCAAAGGGCTTTTTAAAGTGGAATCTGAATAAAATAGGTTTGATTTCAGCCTTTGAACTCAACAAGAGGCTATTTTAACCCTTCATAGTCACTCATGGAAATACTCTGAAATTCAAAATTCCAACCTGAGTATGTTATTTGGCGGCATCATCTACCACCACGTCGGTTGCCATTACAATAGTCTATTTGAAAAAATAAAGTCTGACTGTTGATAAAAGACAAGCTATTTTTCTGATCAAACAGATTTTTTATTTTTTTTACTCGTGCATTCATAAATCCAAATGTAACACTGTCAAAAGGACACCAAAATTATTTTTTTAATATGTTTTTATTCTCTCAGAGGTGCATTTTGAGAGTTTCCCAAAAACAGCTGCTGTTGCAAAATCACTTTCATGTGGGCAGGTTCTGCGTGTAACTCCTGTGGACACCATGGGTTCCAGCCCAAACCTGGAATGAGATGTAGCTGTGCTGAAAAAGCCACATGTGTGGATTAAAAAACCCACTAGGACACTGTCTTTATTTACAGTCTATAGAAGAACATTTTCACATCTAATGCACTGACACCAGATAGATTTAATTAATTTAATTATGGCATATCCAACAACAAATTGTATAAATATCTTTTTTCTGTTTTTCATTTTGTGTTTCTTAAACATGTATGTTTTAACATTTTTAGATGAATTAATAATGTCTTTTTATCTTCATCTCTATATGTGTTAAATATCTTTTTAAAATAATGTTTTACATATTTTAACATCTTTGTGAGATTTTAACATATTTTAAATACATTTTAACATCTGTGCATGTCTTTTAATGTCTTGTTTTAACACATCTTAATATTTTTGTGTATTTTTAACAGTTTTTAAATAAATGTTTACATCTATGTATGCTTTTAACATTTTTTCCCTCATTTTCACTTGAGATATGATCCCACCCCCACATGTACTGTAGTTAGCTAAGGACATAGACTGTAGCTAGCTAAACACATGTACTGTAGTTAGCTAAGGACATAGACTGTAGCTAGCTAAACACATGTACTGTAGTTAGCTAAGGACATAGACTGTAGTTAGCTTTACACATGTGTTTATTTCTGGAACTCTCTGCTACCTGACCTCCATAACTCAGCCACCCTGTCCATCTTCAAATCTAAACTCAAAACATCTCTTCAGACTTACATACTCTCTCTAACTTTAGCACATGGTCCTCCCTCTGTATTTATTGTATTATATATTGTTTTTATCTTGCTGCAGTCCTGTAACATTCTTCCTTATTTATTTTATTTTATATTGTTTTGTATAGTCTTTGTTATAATGTTTTTTTTTTATCCTGTTACATCCCTGTACAGTGACCTTGGGTGTCTTGAAATTTCAAATAAAATGTATTATTATTATTATAATTTATTTATTTAGTTTTTCTTTCTAACACAACACTTTTCCAGAAACCCTCTGGGGTCCCCAAGTGGATGTCCACCTCACTATTTGAAAACCTGTGGTTTAAATGTCCATATTTTGGGCCTATTTTTTGGGCTAATATTTGATTATAAATATATCAGAACAGGAGCATCATTTTAATGCATTTATCTGAGCTCATCATTACATTAAGGTTCATTCTGGGTTTACTATGTCGACATTTACCTTTTGTTATTGGGTCTAAACAGATGTTTCTGTTTAAATGGTTGCATCATATTCTACTATTAAAAAAATATAATGAAATAAAAGCTAAGGTCAGTGGTAACCAGTGTGTCCTGAGCTGACTTATGACCCCTGGACCTAGACTAATGCACCAGCATGTGTCTGACACTAATGCTTTAAACACAAGTTAATGAAGTGGAGCAGACTGTTTCCTCTGTCTGTCTGCAGGTCTGTGTATATGGCTGTCTGTCTGCATGTCTGTTTGCTTGTTTGTGTCTGTCTGTCTGCAGAGGTGAACAATCTTTACTTCCTGTTACCTCCTGCCAATTTCCCATCATCAGCTTTACTACCATCATCATCATTATCATCATCATCCCATGACCCACTAATCCCTCACACCTGCCACCCGCCGGTCCTTGTAACTCTCTCTCTCTCTCTCTCTCTCTCTCTTCAGACATTGATGAATGTACATTTGCTGGAATCTGTGTCAACGGACACTGCCGGAACATTCCAGGACTGTTCAGATGTGAATGTAACATTGGTTATGAACTGGACCGCAGTGGAGGAAACTGTACAGGTGAGACTAGGAGGGTTATATACACATGTTTATATATGGATGGTTTGTTTATTTATATATATATATATATATATATATATATATATATATATATATATATATCCTATATGAACAGAACTTTTTTGTGTGATTGTGTGTTTTTTCTTCCTCAGATATAAATGAATGTGCGGACCCAACCATCTGCATTAACGGCGTGTGTGTGAACATTCCTGGAAACTACCACTGTAACTGTCCTCGGGACTTTGAACTCAACCCCACTCGGGTGGGCTGTGTAGGTGAGCGGCAGCAGCTCCCCTCTAACATTAACACTCTAACAGTGAACTGTAATGTAAGCCCCGCCCTTCCTCACTCCTCCAGATACTCGCTCTGGAAGCTGCTACCTGGACGTCCGATCCCGTGGAGATGCATCTGAGAGCTTGGACTGCTCCAATGAGATTGGAGTGGGCGTGTCCAAGGCCTCATGCTGCTGCTCCCTGGGTCAGGGCTGGGGAAACCCCTGTGAATCCTGCCCCTCCGTCAACTCCAGTAAGTCAGCCCCACCTATTTTCTGCTGATGTTCCTGTTGGGCCATAAAGTTTGAATCTGTTCAAATGGGTCTTTTCAGTCGAACGTACGTTTTTCTCGAAAAATTTATTTAGGTTCATATAGGTTATGGACTTATGAAATTCTACCACGTTATAGACCAATATCCCTAATAAAATTTGGGGTATTTTTCTTCCATTATTATTATTTTGACAAAGTTGCGTTTTGTCAACTTTGAGCTTCCAATGCTCCTCTATCATTTCACCTACATATTAGATTTTTGGTCTCCCTGGATAATGTTTCCCCTAGAATCTAAATCTATGATAGATTAGCTCTATATACCTTGGTTGATCCACAATATGGCTCCAAATTTGCCACAGATCATAAAGTTTAGGGAATTAAAGCTTTACATCTTTTTGTGACTGTTCATGATCCTTATCTTTGACATTCCACTTTAATTGTATTTATAGCTTGGAAATAAGACCAATTTTCTTTTGTTCGGCTTTCAATAAAAAAAAAGAAAAATAGCAATTTGAAGGCTATGGTTCACAATGTGCACACTTGACCACATCCTTCAAAGTTTTTTATTATAGATTAGTATTAGTAAAAAAAATTGGAATGGTGTTCAGCCTAGTTTTATTACTGCAATTTTTTAAAATGATGTTACCTATTTGGAGCTGACATTGATGCAAATTCAGTATCACACAGCATCAGTTGTCAAAGTCGGCACATCTACCACATTTTTTTCTCTTGGAAACAACTAACCAAACCACAAAATAAGTCCAGGACTATTTATTTAACTAAATCACACTACTACTAGTACAAGAGATTCCACATGATACATTCTTAGTATGACTTTAATATTAAAATGTTTATTATTTATGTCACATCCTTAATGAATTACAATAGTTCAACAGTTCCAACTAGAAAAGCACTCAGAGTGTGCAGACTCCGCCAAGGCAGATCACAGATCAGCCCTACCCCCCCTTTCACTTCTTTGAGCAGTGGTCTGCCCCAACCAACTGAATGAAACTCACATGTGCCCCCTCACCCCACACACACACACACACACACACGCACGCATGCACGTGCACACACACACACACACACACACACACATACCTCCACTGATCGCCACCAACATTTAATAATGTGTTCCTTGTGCCAGTATCAATATTTCCTGAAAATTTCAGCCAAATCAATCTTATAACTTTCTGAGTTATCTTGCTAATAGACAAACAAACAAATAGACAAAGAAAGACAAAGATTAAAAAAACAAAACAAAACATAACTCGACCATTCCTTGGTGGAGTAAAAGTATAAATAGATGACAGTAGACACAAAAGTACATGGTCACAGTAAATACCAAACTGAATTCTTACATTCTCTGAACAACTCTGAGGTGAAAATGTCTCTTAAATGTACATGGATCATTAGTATTTATTTAACATGGAGCACTTCTGCTCTGAACACATGCTGCATCAGTAACACTAATTACATCCTGGAATGGTGTGTGGCACTCATCTTTACTAGATCTGACTGATCTGATTGTTCTTTGATTTTTTTTCCCCCTGAAAGTCACAAGTACATCTGAGTGATCTTCAGACCTATCCTTGATGCTACAAATGTACCACCATCATCATCATCATACACACAACTACGTACTTTTCTAGTGATTTATGAAAAACTGAGACTTTTTCAATTCAGAGTTGTTCAAAGAATGTGAGAATTCAGTTTGGTATTTACTTTGGCCATGCAGTTTTGTGGTTACTGCTGTCTGTTTATGTTATTGGAACTGTATTTCTATTGTAATTCATTAATACAATTATTTAATAACTTATGTTATTGACAAAAATTTTAATATTTATGTCATAGTAAGAATTTTTTATGTGAAGTCTCTTGTAGTAGCTTAAATTCTCAAATAACATTGTGATTTTGTTTAACATAGTGCCCTGGAGTTATTTTGTATTTATTTGTTTCCAAGAGAATACATGTTGTAAATGTGCTGACTTTGACAATTGATGCTGTCCGATGCTGAATTTGCAACAATGTCAGCTCCAAATAGGTAACATCATTTAAAACAATTGCAGTAATAAAACTAGACTGAACACCATTCAAATTTTCTTCTGACAAAGTTCATAACAATAATATGATTTGAACCTTAACTCAAATGGATCATTGCATCTGATTCACATTAGCTATATGTATATGCCCATGTGATTTAATGGTGATATCTCAAGTACTCATTGAGTTATAGCATGATATGTCTATGCAGACACACACACACACACACACACACACACACACACACACACACACTGATTGCAATAATCTCTCCCAACCAATGTTGGGCAAGATTAATAACAATTTAAAAAAAACAAAAACAACAACAACCACATTTTGGATGGCCATTACTTCAAAACTATTGGTGTCCAAGCCTAAATGTAGTTGGTTTTAGTTAGAATAATTTTTATTTAGAAGGATGCAAGTTCATAGTTAAGATAAATATTGATTATAATTTAATGATTGATTCATATTTAAAATGTTATTTTCATATGTACATTTTATTTAAACTGTATGAGGACTTTTATTGTGAAGTTTAAAAACCCATGACGTACTGGGGTGGTTGCCATGGTGAGATGTCAGGAGGAATCAGAACGGAGACTGGGACGCAATCGTTTTTTGACCACGCCTTTTCTTTCTCTCTTTGTCTTTTCTCACTGTTTTGAATTTTAAAGTCTTGTAAGTGTGGGTATCCTCTGAGTTTTGTAACATTCAAGTTTTCAAGTAAACAGTTAAGTTTACGAAGTGAACTCGTGGATTTATTTATTTATTTTTTGAGCGCAAGATACGAGAGAGTCTGATGACCGTTAAGCTAGGACAATAAGAACCTACAATTGGTATTATTTCATAAGTCAATAAGAGGAAAATATGTGTTTTTTGGAGAATTTTCTGATAGGGTCATCTGGGAGGGTCTGGATGCTTTCACACGGAATGACCCACAGGCTCTTGGGTAAAACTGCACATGTGGACCGGTGGGACCAAGGGCGGGACTGACAGTGGGAACAAGGGTGGGACCGAGAGTTGGACCTGAACTGATTATGGGACTGATTGACTGGGTCGATGGTGGGACCAAGAGGATTTTACACATGATCCACGTTAATGTGCCTGTACTGGGATGAACAAAAATATGTTACATCCACCAAACCTACACATGCAACATGAAATGAAGAAGTGGTGCCAGGCACAACAGACCCCGCCCGCACATAAACATTTAAGACTACAGGTATGACCTTTCAAGGTTACTCAAGGTCAAAGGTCATGATGCCATTTTGGAGCCTACATGTAGTTTCCTATCTGTCAACAATAGTAACTGAGTACTTATCACCACTATTTTGGAGTTATGACCATTTAAAATCATCTGACCTTGATTTTTACTTTTTAGGGTCACTCAAGGTCAAAGGTCATGGCACCAGTTTAAAGCCCATACCTGATTTGTTCACTACCTTTTTTTTACCTGTCCCTTTCTTGTTAATTTTTGTTAGATCACATTTGGTCACGTGAGTCTTAGAGGACCAGATTCTAGATTGGTGTTGGGACAGAATGGCTATGTTTGTGGTGTGCTCTGTTAAGATAATGGGAAGACACACACACACATAATGATCAAAACTCTTCAAAGCCCAATTTTTTTGGTCTTATGTGTGAGGTCTGGAACAGATGAAAAAAAAAAGGTTATTATTTGGAAATTCCTTAGGTGTGTATCCCACCTTAGCAACCAAGACTTTAACTGACCAGACTACATTGCAGAGTTAAAACCCATTTTCCTCGACAGAGATGGAATAAACATCTTGTGGGGGAAAAAAAACATGCCACAGAGTCACCATCTCAATTCTAAGAAAAAAAAAGCAGATTGATATTTTTGCCAGGATCGTGCAGTTCTACTACTGCACAATGACTTTTCCATTCGCTCATGAAACCAGTCTTCAAACCCATGTGAACTCCTTATTCAGAAAAGGCTTTAGTGACTCAGACATGCAGGTAGAACGCCCACTACTTCTATGATGTGTGTTTCTATGGCGACGTACACACAGCTACACAACAGGAGGTGAAATCTGAGGTTTTCTACGTCCAAATAAGGCCATACATGTTGGGCTGTGAAGGGGTCCACAGATCCACAGTCTGGTCCATATCCACAGTCTGGTCCATATCCACAGTCTGGTCCAGATCCACAGTATGGTCCAGATTCTGAGCCTGGTCTAGAACCAGCACATTGACCGATGGATGAACCAGGATGTAGAACCACAGGATGTAGAACCACAAGATGTAGATTCATGATGTAGAACCACAGGATATAGAACCAGGATGTAGTACCACAAGATGTAGAACCACAGGCCCTACATCCTGGAGGGTGGGGTGTGAAAAGAGGACGTCCCGGTCCTGCAGCACTGACATCTGTAATGTATTCACACATTCTGTACTATATTTTGTCCAGCAGTCACCGCCAAAGCATTCTCAGAATTCTGGGCATAGTAATGAGGTAGTAAGAGTACTTTACTTCACATTTCCCTCATATGTCCCAAAATCTCCCAAACTATTAGTCTTGTCAACCTGCTGTTCTAACTATTCTGTTCATGAACTGAAAATACATGAATATGACAAACTGCAACAGTCAGCTGTGGGCGGAGAGAGAGTGATCCCTGGCACACACACACACACACAGGCCACATGCAGACTGTTCCTCTCATGCAATCATCATGTTTTTCTTGTTTTTGTTGTTGGTGAGAATGAAAGCGTTTTGTGTAACTTGACTTGGTAATGATCAGCAGATGCTTCCCAACATTTCGACAATGACTCATCCACTTTTTTGTGGATGAGTCTGACAAGAACAAAACCATTTAGTCCAGTATGTGCAGTCTGGTCCCATCGGCTGGGTCTCCTTTGGGTTAGGGTTAGGGTTAATGTTAGGGTTAAGGTTAGGGCAGTGTTTCCCAAACTATGGAGTGGGCTCCACAGGGGAGATGTAAAGGTTTGCCTCATTTTAGGGATGGACAACAAACACATCTACTGCCATGGTTACCATGGTGATCTCTCAGTAAACTAGACAAGGGTTTAGTATACCGTGGTGATCTGTCACTACACTAGACGTTTAACCCTACCCCTAACCTTAGATGTACAATGTAAACAGGGTCACTGCAGAAACTGATATTGTTCATCGTTTCTTACTAAAATTAGTTTGCTGTTCTAAAAAAGGTTGCTTTATTGTCATAGTTATAAGATAATTGCACATTTCCTATTTTATAAAAAATATTGTCCGAGGGAACAGTCTGGTGAGTTTATTTGTATTGTTTATTTTTGTTATTTTTAATTTGTACAAAAAATTCAAGGGAAAGCAAAAAGGATTGAAGTTATAATTGTACTACTGTTACAATATTGGGATTGAGGGGGGTCTGGGGACTTTTTGTCCTCCAAAGGGGGACTCGATAGAAGAAGGCTAAGAACCACTAGGTTAAGCTAACCCCGACCTTAACCCCAACCCTAACCCGAGTGTGTGCAATCTCGTCCGGTCTCCTTGGCTCCTCTGATAAGTGTGTCATCAGGGACAATCCAATACTAAAGCCTCCTGGCTCATGAGTGTCGGACTCAAAGCCATCGTATATCGTTTCTGTTGAATATTACAACAAAAGCTGCCTTTATTGGTTTGTATGCTTGTCTCCTCAATTTTATTTCCAACCATCTACTGATGTGTTTTTATTTTACAGCCGAGTACAAGACGTTATGTCCTGGAGGAGAAGGATTCAGACCGAACCCCATCACCGTCATCTTAGAAGGTCAGTCTGTAGACAACTATTACCCTTAAGCCTCTTGAGACCCCAAGTCCTCTTTCAGGGACAAAACTTTTTGAAGAAAAAAAAGGCCACTGCAAAGGACATTCCATAAAAAATTTAAAAATGCATCTGAGAAAAATTGTTGCATTGTACTGTTGAACTGATTCCGTTTGACAAGTGCTCTGAAATTCACATATGATAGCGGTTAATAAGAAATATTTGATGTGTCATAGGCAGACCACCCGTTTTTGATGGGAAGCAAACATTCCATTAGGTTTTATGTGGGCTTAGAAAGACACTACAATGTAACGTCACACTCTGCTCAGCTGTGGTGTGGAGTCTGTGGTGACATCGCCTGGCATGTAGTCCAAATTATTAACGGGTTTTACTCTCAAATGAATCAGCTGTTGGTTAACAGAAGCAGTTGAAATGCACATCAATAATGATCATTTATTATGAGGTACAACTTGTGTGTGATTCAAACCACATGCCATTTTAGTATTTTATTTCCCATTGAATACCATTTATTAATTTTCTGATCTCAGGCCCAATGAGCCTTCCGGAAGTGGTGGAGATTTAAACTCCCCATACACAAAAACACACTAAGAAACACAAAAATATTGACAGAAAAAAGATATACAAAACACACAACAAAGCATATTTAAAAATATGATTATATATTAAATTAAAATGTTTATTCACCACTTTGAACAGTTTCAACAAAACAACAGCAAACAACTGTTCCATTGAATTGTGTTTACATTTTTAATCTGATAAATCATGATGATGGATTAATCTAAATTAATGCATTCATTTTGACAGTCCTAATCTTTTTTCAAAATCAGAGCAGATCTGTCCAGTCTCTTAGAAAAACTGATGCTTTTTACAAATTACAAAAATTATGTTCATATTCTTCATATTTGTATGTAAACTTCATAGATGTGAACATTGTTGTACTTTTTGGACAGTTGTTATTGGACTGCTTTTGTCCATTTGTCATCATACTTCGCTAAACAGAGGCTGCGAAAATGTACATGTTCTCCCTCATATTATCACACATCAACTACTGTCTACCTACGTGGGGCTCAGCTATCTCCAGTACATTGCAACCGATAGAATCCTTATATAAACAAACAGATAAAAAAACCAAAGTCATTTCATCACTGTGCAATACTTGAGGAATATAGGCTTTTAAGCTGGAGCAACCTGATCACTTTTAGAAATTGTTGTCTCCTTTATAAAATCTGATATCACTTGGCTCCACATCCACTCTGTAGTCTGATGGAATTTAGGTCATCTGCAACTGTTGTTACTAGGGGGGCTGCCAGAGGAGATTGTACAGTGCCTTATAAGAAAACTAGTTTTGGTCAACTAGCAGCTGGTGAGTGGAATACGATCCCACAAAATTTAAGAGAGTCCACTTCTTACAGATCATTTAAAACAGAACTCAAAAAATGGCTTCTGCACAATCAAATCTGTCACCACTAGTGATGTTCACATGTTTTATAAACTGAATTTTATGCTATATGTTTTTATGGTCATGTTTTACATACTGAATTTTATGTTCTATGTTTTTATTTTTATGTTTTAATTTATTGTCAGGATCCTTCTGGCAGGGGGACTATCATTGGAAATTAGCCTTTTGGCTAAAATGGGTGCATTTACATTTTTCCTTGTCTATATGATGTTTATTAATGTACATTGTCCCTCTACAACAAATATAGGTTAGTAATAATAAAAAATGTAGAACCTGAACTAAAACAGATCTGGTCAGGTTTTAGCTCTGGTCTAAAACCTTATCCAAGTCCAACCACAGCTGGACCTGGATATGATCTGGACCACAATACTGCACAAGGATGTGTCTAATACCAGGACAAACACATCCAACATTTACCCTCCTATCCTGCTGACCATACATGCTCAGTATTTACACACAAATTCACACTTCGTCCTTTGACAGTAACTGTCAATGCATACAGTAGAATGCATGTGGAAATGACCAAAAATAGTCACTTTCCTGATGTGTATCCTTCTTCCCCACATTGCCATGGCGCTAACAGCTGTTTTCTTTTTCTGACAGACATTAATGAATGTCAGGAGCTGCCAGGTTTGTGTCAGGGCGGACAGTGCATCAACACCTTTGGGAGTTTCCAGTGCGAGTGCCCCAGAGGATACGCCCTCAACGTAGAGACCAGAGTCTGTGAAGGTAACTGCCCCACCCTTCCACTACACCTGCCCCAACCCTAACCCTAACCCTGCCCCCCAGAGGCTAGCCTCTCAACATAGATATCAGGGTCTGCGAAGGTAACTGCCCTGCCCTTCCGCTACACCTGCCCCCACCTAGCAACACCTGCCCCCAGAGGATACCCCCTCAACATAGAGGCCAGGGTCTGCGAAGGTTTGTCAATATTTTTTACATGTTTTCATTTAATTTATAGCTTTTAATTATTTATTTAAATTAATAAAAATGATTTTTCAATAGCTGTGTTCGTTTCCATTACAATTTTTTGCAAAACAATAGCGATATTCTTAACAATTTGACAAAGTCTATTTGCGCTTTGAACATGTTTCCATTGGCGGTTGTTCTTGGCAGGAGCACCGTAACTCGTGAAATATCATCCCATGACATTTCACTGCTGTTGCCTTTGGAGGTTCAGATTGATCATTACCTTGATAGCATTAGCATGAATGAATAGGCTAATTCTAAATGTCACTGGTGAACATTTTAAAGGCACTATCATGTCAACCAAACCAGCTGGTTCACATTATAAATATGCTCAGCACTTAACAACAACAACAAATTATAAATGTATGTAGTGCTTTTTACACAGTGCTGCACTTGACACTTTACAGAACGGAGAATATATTTCTCTGTAACAAAAAAACCCCAACTTAAATATTAAAAAACTAACAGATAATAAAATTAAACCTTCACTGTGTCTGCTGTAGCAATCACCCTGATCACCACTCCAAGATGGCGGCCGTAGCTCTCGTGTTCCAGCAGCCAATGGTTGTTATGGTTACAGAGACTGCGGTTGCCATTTTCACTCTGAGAGCAGTGATCATGTGATCCTGTACGTCACATCTTGTGACATATAATTGCGGAAAAAGTGTTTCCATTGTGCTTTTGCGATATATTAGAATATCGAAGCATCTGAAAAACTACCTCATGAAAGCGAGAAAACTTTTTATCGATATTTGAGTGTTTTTTTCTAAATTGAGGTGTTTCCATTACCAGTTTCTTATAGCAATATTTAAATTTTTTTCAAGCGTAATGGAAACGCAGTTAATGCTAGATTTGGTCATTTCATTAGTTTTGGTTAATGATATGTTTGGTTAATGTGTATTCTGTGTATATATCACATTCAGGACACATATAGGTTAAAAAAAAAGTCTATCTAGTTTTTTTTCTGTCACTATCCCAGAAAAAGTGGAGTTTAAATGATGAGAAAAGTGAGTTTACAGGAAGGAGGATGTGATGTGGTCAGCCTTGAACCAAAGATAAATGAAGCAAAACAGGAAACGGAGGAGGAGGAGGGTCTAAAGGTCAGACAGTTTTAATGAACAGTTTAATTAATGAGTGTGTTTGTTGGCCTGGAGAACAAACGCTACTGTCTTCAACGTTCAGTTCAAATCTACCACGGAGTGTTAGGGCCACGTGAAAAAAAGAAAAGATGAAACCAAGGTTTTTATCCTTAACCAAAACTAACCAGATAAAATTGCTTTTGTTTTCATCTTTGTTAATGGAACTAAAGTTGGGGAAAAGATGAAGAAAAAGTCCTGTATGTGACTTATTTAGATATGGGAGAGGAGGAGTAAAGATGTGTGGAAAAAGAAAGAAAGAAGAAATTACAAATAAATAAATTAATTAATTAATTAATTAAAAATTAACAAATAATTATATAAATAAATATTAATAAATGATTAAAAACATATTAAAATAAAAAAGTAATACAAAAACGAAACTAAAACTAAGCATTTAGGGGGAAAAAAGGAAAACTAATAAAACAGTAAATCTACTCTAAAAGCTAATTAAAACTAACTAAATTAGAGGGGAAGGCAGCTTTAAAATATTGGCTTAGAAATATTGGCTTTAAAATATTGGCTTACAAATATTTGCGGCCTGTACAGGTCATGAGCTAACACTGATGTAATAAAAATGGGCTCTGAAAACTCCATCTGGGTGTATCTTTCTGTGTAAGTTTGACTGTTTTATGTCTGTTTTGGGTTTCAGACATTAATGAATGTGAGCGTCCTGGGATCTGTGGCCCAGGCCAATGCTACAACACCATCGGAAACTACACCTGCATCTGCCCCGTGGACTACATGCAGGTCAATGGAGGGAACAACTGCATGGGTAGGTCCACTTCCACACAACCATGTGACTGCAGCATTTCTTGGGTAACCCTGTCGTTTCTCAGATGAGGAATGATAACATGATAGGGAAGAAGGTTTCACTAACACCGTCTTAATTTATTATCAAGATTTATTTAAAAAGTTCAGTATCATACTATGGCCACATACCATTGTCTGCCTGCTCAACTCCTTGGCCAATATGAAGTACCTAATCAACGTGTAACATTCCCTTTATATAGGTTTGGTTGTTTACCGTAGACTAGTGTTGCGCGGGCTACCCACTGGCCAGCGGATATCCGCGGGTGACCCGCGAGTCGGGCGGGCTGGGTCGCAGTATCAATACATATTGCGGATGCGGGTGGGGTGGGTCAGGGACGATCAATACCCGCTGAGGTGTGTGTGTGTGTGTGCTCGGCTCGCGCATGTGCAAGCCCATCAGTTCCTGTTTTGAATGCTTTTTTATCCCAACTTTTTGTTATTTGTTATTAGCGCCAAATCTCCCTGAACACTCAGAGATAAGAGTGAAAATGGCGGACTTGATCAGGGAGATCTAGAGCTGGGCTGGACTTTTTTTCCTCTCAAAAAGAAAACCATGAACCAGGCTGCTTTCCGTAGTGTTTCACCCCAGGCCCCGCCTACGATCCCCCTTTTTAGGGTTTGACGAAGCCCAGCTACTGCCTGGTTGTCAGCTGTGTCTTCAGACTGTTGTTGTTGACGGTTGCGGTACGACCAATCTGTTCACATCTGAAGCGATAGCATCCAGTGGAGAAAAGCAGAACTCTTAGAAAAGGCAGAGACTAGCGCTGCCAGTACTTCTTCAAAATGTTCAACAAACACTGACTGAAAGCTTTTCTCGTGGCACACCTTATCAGAGTCCTGCACGGTTCTGATTTTGACATACCGCAACCGCCCGTACCTGTCATGTTTAAACTCGTATACGACCCGTTTTCCGACGGGAAAAAAAAAAATCCGCACCCGAACCGACCCGCTATAAATGAACCCGATATCCGACCTGAACCCGGAAGAAAATGTCAGATAGCCAAACTTAAATACAAACATTTATTGCCACGAATATACTGAACAGTAACATAGCCAAGGCAGAGCCAAATAAAAATGTTGCTAACCTTTTAGCCTATGAACCGCAAATTAGACCCGCGATCACCCACGTCCGAACCGAACCGAACCCGTATCTGACACAGCACAACATTTTTCACCCATTTCTGAAAATCTGCGGTTCACCCACGGGTACCCGAACCCGTGCAGGACTCTGCACCTTATGATAAACATGGAGCACGATGGGGAGCGATAACAGACACGATAACATCATATATCCAAAATATTGGTAACATGTTCAGGTTTATTGAAGTAGCTTGATTGATAATAAGGTTTTGTTTTATTTTGTCCTTACAAAGTAAAAATGTTACTAGTTTTCTTTTTATCTCACTATCTACATTTTTTGCAATGTTTTTCATATAATATGAGTATTAATGTATATTGTTTTAGTTGTTAAAATATTTTAAGCTTTCTTTTTTCCAACAAAATTTATCTTTTGCACTATTTTTTTGCACTGTTTTTCCTGTAACAGTGGTGGATATGTCTCGACTTACTACAGTTCATGTAGGCAAAGTCTCAGGTTGCAGTTACACCTTTTGCACAACTGATTTATTATTTACAGTTATTTGTAGAAGTATTTTTGTTTTACATGTTATTTAATTTTAAAAAAAGAATATGAAAGAAACCACGTTTCTAGTGTTTTCATTTTCATTTAGCCCACGTGGGAAAAAAATCGTATCGTGAATCGAGTTTTTTGGGAAAAAATCGGAGATTTTTTTAAAAGACAAAATCGCCCAGCCCGAGGGAGAAGATTAAAACAGGTGATGCGAAGGTTGTACGGAAACGTTGTATGTGTTGGCTTTATAGAGTGATGATGTGGGTGGAGTCTATTTTATGTGCTGGAGTGCATATTGAGACGTTAGAAAGGAGGCAAAAATTATGCTTCATGACTTTTAACATTAGAAGCGCAAGGTAAAGATGCTGCGAATGTACTATGTGAGTTTAGAGCCAAATTTAAGGTCGCGGGTTGATAGTGGGTGGGTTGGGTTTATTGATACGTGACATCATGCGGGTTGGGCGGGGCGGGCCTAGCCACGTCTTGGGTTTGGGCGGGGCGGATTTCTGTAAAACCCCCTAACCGCGCATCACTACCGTAGACATTTGGTGTCCCCACAAAGGCCATGGTTCCTTTACAGAACCCCCAACATTGTTGACCCAAATTCCTCAGATCTCATTGAAGCATACATTTCCTTCATACATATCAAATCACTTCAGACTTTCAGACATTACAACTGCTTCTTTACTTCACACAGACATGAGGAAGAGCTACTGTTACAGGAACTTCTACTCCGACAACAGGACGTGTGATGGAGAACTGACCTTCAATATGACCAAGAAGATGTGTTGTTGCTCCTACAACATCGGCCGAGCATGGAACAAACCCTGTGAACAGTGTCCTGTACCCAGCACCGGTGAGAACCCTGACCCTAACACTGAACCTGACCTTAACCCTAACACTGACCCTGAACCTAACACTGACCGTAACCCTAACTTTAACACTGACCCATCCATTATAATATGAAAAGAATGGAGGATACCCCCCTTAGGCCCCACCCCCCCAGTTTGACAAACACTGCATTAGAATGACCCTTTCCTGTTCTATACAGGATACCCCATACTGTAAGTCTCTATACACAGGAAACATAGAACATTCCATACACATATGGTTCTAACATGTATTTCTTTATACTTCAGATAACCCAAAGAATGGATTTGAATAAAGAGTAACACATTAAAATGGCAGTCATATAGACCATATTATATAAATAAAAATTGTTTAGTTTTCCTCTGTATGGAGTCTTATGGGACACCCTGTACTTCTGCTCCTTCAGATCAGTTTGCTGTCCTCTGCGGCAGTGAGAGACCAGGATATTACATCGACATCACCACTGGACGCGTCATCGGTGAGATTTAACGTTTACCAACAAAAACTCTGGTTGTATATGACCAAACCAGATGGTTTTGTTCTTATCTGGTGGTTTTATTCCAGATATTGACGAATGCAGAGAAATTCCCGGAGTGTGTGAAAACGGAGTGTGTATCAACATGATCGGCAGCTTCAGGTGCGAGTGTCCCATTGGCTTCATCTACAATGACAAACTGCTGATCTGTGAAGGTAAGGCGTACCCCCCCCATAGTTCAAGCAGCCCCCTCGGTGGGCCGCTCGCTCCCTGTGTCTCGCTTCCTGTGTCTTGCTTCCTGGCTGTGTGGGGCCGTTGGCCCCCTCGGGGGTGGGCGAGGGGGTGGGTGGGTCGGGTGGTGGGGTGGGGTGCTCATTTGTTTTTAGTTTTTTTTTGTTTTTTGTATATATGTATATGTTTAGTACTTCAGTTATTGATTATTGGTATTGTTATTATTCTTATTGTTATTATTTTTATTATTATCATCATTTTTTTGTACTATGCACTATATTGCTATAAGATGAATTTAGGTTATTGGGGAAGTGAAGAAGGGGTAGGATTAAATAAGCTTATGCTTCATCCTACTCCTTTTTGGACATGTCATTGTTATTATTATTATTGTTGTATTGATTATTGTTGCACTTTGCACATGTTCGAAATAAATCATTCAAATCAAATCAAATCAAGCAGACAGAGACCATAGGGTGTTATTAGAGGACACAACCAGACTCAATCCAAAGGTGTTATTGGAAAAATTTGAAAATCATGATTTAATTAAGTGACCATATTTGGTTCCTTAAGAGGAAGAAACTGGTCCAAACACCTGTTCAAATAGAATACAATAGAATAGAATAGAATAGAATAGAATACACTTTATTGTAATTGTACATTAGTACAATGAAATGAAAAGTGCAATTCCTTGACAATAATTACAATCAAACCACATAAAAACGTAATTAGTCTACATAATATATATATATATATATATATATATATATATATATATATATATATATATATATATATATATATATATATATATATATACATATATATATATATATATATTTTGTAATGTAAGAACATCTGTCCAAAACAACTGTCCATATTCATGTGTTCCCTTACATTACTACCATTAGTACCAGAGGTGGACCTTAAAGACCCTGTAGACTACATTGGACCTCACTGGAACTATTACTTTCACTGTCTTGCATGTGTAAATGTCCAAAAACAGTCACTTGTTGTAATGCTGGTGTGTGTTGTTGTCCTGCAGATATAGATGAGTGTCAGAACGGACCCGTGTGTCAGCAGAACGCCGCCTGTCTCAACATGCCAGGAAGTTACCGCTGCGAGTGCAAGTCTGGGTACCGCTTCACCCCCACTGGACAATGTCTGGGTATGTTTAAGAGTTTATCCTGAAGGGAAAAAAATTACTGAATTTTCTAATTCTGGTGCTGATGCTGATGACGTTGCTGACTATCAGCGCCATCAGCTAGTGCTGATAGTGCTGATGGTGACCTTGTGTATCAGTCAATACCTGATAAGCTGTGGCGTAGTCCAAGGTACGGAGTAAAACTACCATATTTTCCAGACTATAGAGCACACTTGAATACAAGCCACACCCACTAATTTTTAAACAAAAACATTTTTTTTTACATCTACTATATCTAAGCCACACTGACATATTTACACAGACAGACTTTGTAAATATTTATTTCTATACCTTAACTGATAGTTTCCAAACTGTGTCTAAACAGAAAAGTCACTGATGGATTTATTCACGTTGCTCTTGTATCTGCATCTATAAGAATGATGCAAAGAATCTATTAGAAAACTATATCAATCTTAACCCTGTTGTCTAAAATACTGGAAAAGCTTTTTTCAGATAGATTAGACAAATTTATCAGTTCGAATAGTACATTAAATGATAGTCAACACATAATCTGTAAAAGGAGATCACCAGTATTAGCTTTGTTAGAACTTGTTGAAGAAATTACTACAAACATTGATTAAAAAAAATATGTTTGAATTTTTATTGACTTAAAAAAGCCTTTAACATGATGGATCATAACATACTTTTACAAAAGATTCAAAACTATGGGATCAGAGGAACAGCCTTTAGTCGGAGTATATATATATATATATATATATATATATATATATATATATATATATCAATGTAATTTGTATATCCATAAACGAAAATGTGAAAATGCTGCAAACCCAGACCCCCTGCAATAATACACGAGGTTCTGCTTTAAAGGAGACATATGGTCAAGATGGAGACTGAGTCAATGATGTCAATGAACTCCATAAAACTGTCATTACTAAATTAGAAAATGGTTAATTGCGGGGTAAGATGTTTCTAAAAAGTGGTCGGGATTAGAAAAACAGTTATCAGGTGTCAGGAAAATGTCATAAGTATCAGGAAAAAAGTTCTTGGTATCAGAAAAAGTTATCAGTTATCAGACTGTAATGACATATTTTGTCCCTTTTCAGACTAATCACTTTTATTTTGTCCTTTTCCACACTGTAATGACTTTTATTTTGTCATTTTTGAGACTGTAATGACTTATTTTTTCATTTTTCAGACCGAAGTGACTTTTATTTTGTAATTTTTTTAGATCGTAACGAATGTGCAGAGAATCCCAACGTCTGCAGTCCTGGTCAGTGCATCGACACTCTGGGCAGTTTCCGCTGCCTCTGCCCCAATGGCTACAAAACCACCAGGGACCAGTCCATGTGTGTGGGTACGTTCAGCTGGATATTCACCTCATCTGTTCCACTTAATTAACGCTTTTGTAAGGTTAACTCTTATCTGGTCTGATCCACTTAACCCTTTGTAAGGTTAGCTCACTCATAGAAAAACTGGGAAAATCAAAAACCTTCGCATGTTTTTGGAAGACTTTGTCAAATCTGCCAATAAACTGTTATTGTTATGTATCAAATCAAGGTTAATGAAATTACCATATTTGGTTCCTTACCCTCACACTGAAAAAATCCCTGCACAAAAATGAGAAAATTCAACTCCTTATTAGGTTACATTTTCTAAAAACAGTCACATAAACCTGTTAATTCTGTTTTTAGACACAGATGAATGTGAGCGCCAGCCGTGTGGGAATGGAACCTGTAAGAACACAGTGGGATCCTACAACTGTCTGTGTTACCCCGGATTCCAGAACTCACACAACAGCGACTGCATCGGTGAGTGTACACCAACACCAACACTAATCTGCAGGCAAAAGAACCCATTCTGCAGGAAAAAAATTCAAACCTGAAAGAAAAAGAACCAACCGTGAAAGGAGAACCAGACCTGAAGGAAAAAGAACGCAACCTGCAGGAAAAACTGTAAAAAAGGATCTGGGTTTGGAAAGGAATTATTTAAACTGATGTGTATGCATGTGTGTGTGTGTGTGTGTGTGTGTGTGTGTGTGTGTGTGTGTGTTACAGATGTGGACGAATGTTCGACCCAGAGAGGCCTATGTCGACATGGTCAGTGTGTGAACACCGTGGGCGCCTTCCTGTGTGTGTGTCACGATGGATATGAACTGTCTCTAGACGGAAGGATGTGTGTAGGTGAGGAAGCACACTTTCAATGTTTATCCATATATCCCATAATAGGCCAATAAATACAGTAAAAATAAGTGTAGTACAAATGTCCCATAATAGTCCAATAAATGCAGAAATATATCCCATAATTGTCCAGTAAAAATATCCCCTAAGAGGCTAATAAATGCAGTAAAAAATAAGTGTATAAAAATATCCCATAATAGTCCAATAAATGCAGAAAAATATCCCATAATAGTCCAATAAATGCAGAAAATATCCCATAATAGTCTAATAAGTGCAGTAAAAATATCCTATAATGGTCCAGTAAAAAATATTCCATATTCCAATAATTGTTGTAAAAAATATCTCATAATAGTCCAATAAATGCAGAAAAATATCCCATAATAGCCCAGTAAAAATATTCCATAATAGTCCAATAATTGTAGTAAAAATATCCCATAATAGTCCAATAAGTGTAATAAAAATATCCTATAATAGTCGAGTAAAAATATCCCATAATATTCTATTCAGTGCAGTAAAAATATCCCATAATATTCTATTCAGTGCAGTAAAAATATCCCATAATATTCTATTCAGTGCAGTAAAAATATTCCATAATATTCCATTCAGTGCAGTAAAAATATTCCATACTATCCCATAGACATGTGACTGTTCTCTGGCTGTTTCTGCTCAGATATAAATGAATGTGCAGTGAATCCAGGAACATGTGGAGCAGGAACGTGTCTGAATCTGGACGGCTCGTACCGCTGCATCTGCCCGCCTGGGTACTTCCTCCATGAGGAAACCTGTGAAGGTACTAGTGCTGAAAAAACACACTCTGACACTAAGTATTTAAAAACACACTGACCTTTGACACTAACTATTCATCCACTGTCAGATACAGAGATCATCTGGTGACATGTGAAAAACATAGAAACAGGTGTGTGACATGTTTGATGTCTCGTGTGCGCATTATATTATATTATATTATATTATATTATATTATATTATATTATATTATATTATATTATATTATATTATATTATATTATATATGTCAATGTGGAGAAAAAAATCTAGAAAACCTGCTATCCACAAAAATTCACACACAAAAAAAATCATGTGCATTGTCCCACCTAAATAAAACTATTATAATGACAATCATGATCAAAACAAATTAGAATGACATCAGCTTCACATTCACATGCCAGTAGGTTTCTAAGGTTTTGTTTGTCAGTCCTACTGGGGGCCTAAGTCAGGGTTCAGTGTCTTGCCCAAGGACACTTCAACGTGTGGACAGCCAGAGCCGGGATGCAAACCGGCCATTGGGTCTAGGTCATTGGGCAACCCACTCTACCAACTCAGCCACAGCCACCCGCAGGTATATTGATAGACTGTTCAGTCTCAGGGTTTTTTTTTAAACTCATATTTCCCACAAAAATATGCGGGACTGATGAAATGAAATGGAAAAATTAGATGAAATCCAAAACATATGCAAAAACTCTTCTAAAATCCGGCTGTTCAGTTTTGTTATGGCCGTGAAATTTAGGAGAAATGGGGAAAAAAAGCACAATTTATATGAAACATCATCATTATGACATAAAAAAGGTTATATGTGAGATTAAAAAATGCATAATTATGAGATAAAAAGTTAAAATTATGAGTCAGTCATACATATGAGATAAGAAATGTATAATTATGAGAAAAATAGGTGAAATTATGAACTAAAAAGCCACAATCATGATATAGAATGTCACAATTTCTCTCCACTGATTTTCCATCTGAAGCAATTAATTTTTTACACTGTTTAGATTGAAAAAGCAACAAGTCTATTCTGAGAAGGTAAGGAGTATAAAGTACAAATATTTATATAACTGTAAGGACTATAAGGTACAGATATTTATATAAATGTAAGGAGTATAAAGTACAAATATTTATATAACTGTAAGGACTATAAGGTACAGATATTTATTTAAATGTAAGGAGTATAAAGTACAAATATTTATATAACTGTAAGGACTATAAGGTACAGATATTTATTTAAATGTAAGGAGTATAAAGTACAAATATTTATATAACTGTAAGGACTATAAGGTACAGATATTTATTTAAATGTAAGGAGTATAAAGTACAAATATTTATATAACTGTAAGGACTATAAGGTACAGATATTTATATAAATGTAAGGAGTATAGAGTACAAATATTTATATAAATGTAAGGAGTATAAAGTACAGATATTTATATAAATGTAAGGAGTATAAAGTACAGACACTTATTAACAAATGTAGGGAGTAAAAGTAAAAAGTTGCCACAAAAATAAATACTCGAGTAAAGTACAGATACCTAAAAAGTCTACTTAAGTACAGTAATGAAGTACTTATATTTCGTTACTTTCCACCTCGGACAAACGGACAAACACGTGACAGGAAGAACTGCCCGTCAGATGTGTTTGAGTCAGATTCCAGTGTTTTTCAACATTTGGATAAACCATGACGTCCTGCTATGACTTCAGCCCTTCATCACAAACGCTACACACACACACACACACTTCATGCTAATTAATGAGCGCAGGCTGCATTTGTGACGCTACATATGAGGAATGTGTTTGACACTCAAATGTTTATAGCAGGAGTTTAGTTCCCATGACTGCAATGACCACGTGGTGAAAAAGTCCATTCAGCCTCATGCACAAATATAAGAAGAGCCACATGTTTTAACCCTTTCCCACTGGCCAAAAAATGTTTAAACCCACTGATAATCATCTTTCGTTGGCAGTGGGTCTTGAGTTTAGCATTCTGTTTTACCCCAGAAATGTTTACTGCGTACCAAAATGACATGCTCTCAACATGACAAGACATCAGATGACCACTCTCATGTTCTAACAAATCTATCTTTATACACAGATGAAGGTCACAGACTACCTCATTACATGGATTTCATGGGCCTTTTTTGAGGTTGTTACGGCCTAAAATGTCTGATGTTGCATGAGCTTTTCCGAAAAATTGCAATAAAGTTGCAGTGCTTTTTAGGCTTTTGTTGCAGGAGGAAGTGAAAGCTGCGATAAATAGTTGCGTTTTTCCCTTTTCAGGTTCAAAATGTGTTAATATTTCAAATATTTAGTAACTAGAAATGTTATTCAAAGTCATTGTGATATGGTCCTCATATCACAATGAGGACCATATAAATCTAAGGAGCATCTTTTACCGAGATGGCAAATAAACGATTACAAGGATTACAAAAATGCAACAATTTTTTTTTCCAAATGCACTTGTTGGTTCAAAGGTTAAAGTTCATATGACCTCATAACACTACATGAAGTTATAAAACAATATAAATGTCTCACCCAGTCAAAAAAAAACATTATTACTAGTATTGTGTAGTGTGTAGTAGAGGCACTTTCTGACAAAAATGGAACAAAAACATTGAGATATTAAGACAGCCTTTCAAATGCACATGGAGCTTCGTAAACAGGAAAAGGTGGAAGGAGCAGCTCAAGACGTTGCAAATGATTGGTCACATTTTACAGGAAAGTTGCAATGATTGGTTAAAATTGTAACAAATTCATGGGGATTGGCTGAATTTGCATTGAAGTTGCAAATCACAGCATCATGAAATCCTGGAGGGTCTGATTACGTTACATCGGGGGTGCTCAATCCTGGTCCTCGAGGGCTACTATCCTGCATGTTTTAGATCAGGCATGGGCATACTATTCCAAAACGTGCCGATGTGGCCAATCAACCAAGAGTTCACAGTTTGACCAATCAAACTGAAGACTGACATCAGTTGATTAATTGAGTCCAGTCTGGTGTGCTGCTGCTTGGTTGGAACAAAAACCTGCAGCCACACCAGCCCTTTGTGGAATAGTTTGGACATGCCTGCTTTAGATGTATCCCCCTTTCAACACACATGATTCAAATGATAAACATCTCATCAAAGCTCTGCAGAAGACTGATAATGACTGTCAGGTGTGTCTCAAACACAAAAAGGCAATAGATCAGGCGAGAATAGCAAACTCAGAACCGTAAAGCAGGCAATGGTCACATGAAGGTTTGGTAGTGATGAAGAAAACCAAGCTTTGTAAGGCACTGAACCACTTTGGCACAGTTGCCCTAAAAGCTATAAGACTGCTTCCAAACATTTGATACAGTGCAAATAGTGATGTCTGGTGGTTGTTTTCATATATTGTATTTGACAGGAGGAAGGTGTTATTAATTTAAGACTGATGGGTGCCGTTTCATTAACAAACTAAAAAAACCTGGTAGGGTCATCACTGGTAGGGTCATCAGGACATTTACTCTGGTAGGGTCATCACTGGTAGGGTCATCAGGACATTTACTCTGGTAGGGTCATCACTGGTAGGGTCATCAGGACATTTACTCTGGTAGGGTCATCACTGGTAGGGTCATCAGGACATTTACTCTGGTAGGGTCATCACTGGTAGGGTCATCAGGACATTTACTCTGGTAGGGTCATCACTGGTAGGGTCATCAGGACATTTACTCTGGTAGGGTCATCACTGGTAGGGTCAACAGAACATTTACTCTGGTAGGGTCATCACTGGTAGGGTCAACAGAACATTTTCTCTGGTAGGGTCATCACTGGTAGGGTCATCAGGACATGCACTCTGGTAGGGTCATCACTGGTAGGATCAACAGAACATTTACTCTGGTAGGGTCATCACTGGTAGGGTCAACAGAACATTTACTCTGGTAGGGTCATTACTGGTTGGGTCATCAGGACATTTACTCTGGTAGGGTCATCACTGGTAGGGTCATCAGGACATTTACTCTGGTAGGGTCATCACTGGTAGGGTCATCAGGACATTTACTCTGGTAGGGTCATCACTGGTAGGGTCATCAGGACATTCACTCTTCCAGCTTCTGCCCTCAGGGTGTGACATCCCACCCATATAAATGAAGGTATATGAATACATTAATTTATGATGTACCCATAAAGCATGGGGGAAACAGGTGCAAAGCAAATCATGTATTTTTCAAAGGTTTTTGTGTTTACTTTAAAAATAAAACAAAAAAATATTTTAGGTATTTTTAAAATGTATTTTATTAATTAATTAATTTTGTTCCAGGGGTTCTAATCCAGCTACAATGGGTGAAGGCGGGGTACACCCTGTATGAGTTGCCAGTTCATCTCAGGGCTGAACATATATAGACAAACAATCACTCTCACACCTATGGACAATTTAGATTAAGCAATTAACCTATCAGTGCATGTGTTTGGATGGTGGGAGGAAACTGGAGTACCTGGAGAAAACTGACCAGACACAGGGAGAACATGTAAACTCCACACAGAAAGGTCTGGTGTGGAAATCAAACCAGGGTCCTTTTTACTGTGAGCCACGAGTGCTAACCACTGCACCACCATGCTGCCCTGTTCGTTCACTTTTTCTACTCTTTTTTTTTAATTTTCCAATTTTTATTACTATTATCATTTTTTTATTATTATTATTATTTTAGTTAAAACATGTGTTTTGCATTTACACTCATTACTGAATGGCTGCTTGATTACAAACTTGGTCCTAATGACACATGTAAATGAGTATGTGTGTGTGTGTTCCAGATATTGACGAGTGTTCCCAGTCACCTGAGATGTGTCTGTTTGGCACATGTTCCAACACTGAGGGCAGTTTCACCTGTTTGTGTCCTGAAGGCTTCCAGCTGTCTGCCTCTGGACGCAGATGTTTAGGTAAGAACTGGACTGGAACCCAAACCAAACTGAGCAGAACCTTTAAAGAGCTAACTGTAAATACTGGGGAATGTGTGTAGTCTGCCTTTTGAGTGTTTGGGGAGACGAAGTGGTGGTGGGATTGAGGGGTGGTGGGGGGGGGGACTTTTCCTCCTCTATCATGATAGCACACCATGTTCCAGCTGTTTGTGCTGCTGCACTGAGGCCAAGGGTGGATCACATCACTTTACTCCAGTGTGTGTGTGTGTGTGTGTGTGTGTGTATATTCCTATCTTTATGGGGACATTGGTGTGTTTACACAGTCACACCATGGGGACCAAAATTCAGGTCCCCACAAGGGTTAAATATAAATGTAGATGAAATCTGTGTGAAGTATGCAAATAATGTCCCCTATAAACACAAAACTTTTTCTGGAAATCCCCATAAAACTTGGGGGAAAGGTGCAAAGTAAAACATGTATTTTTCAAAGGTTTCAAGATATGTTCACCTTTTTTAAAAATATATATATTTTATTATTACTATTATTTTTTTCTTTTATTGTATTATTTAATTGGATAATTTTTTTTATATTTGTATATTTTTAAATAAAAACATTTATTTTAAAAAAAGATCTTTACTTTTTCCATTTATTTTTTGTTATTTTCTAAATGTATTAATTATTTTACTTAAGTTTATTATTATATTATATATATATATATATATATATATATATATATATATATATATATATATATATATATATATATATATATATACATGTTTTTAATTTAAAATGTTTTTATTGATAAAAAAAAAAGTTGTATCTACGCTGACTCCCCAATGGCTACTTTATCTAAATGTGATGAGTATAAACTTGGTCCTCATGAGACATGAAAACCAGTGTATGTGTGTGTGTGTGGGTGGGGGTGTACTGAGCCCTCTGTCAGGGAGTTCCCCCTCCATCCATCCCTCCCGCCCTCCATCCAAACACTAAAGCGATGACCTCATCAGTTGACCGAGGCAGTTTCCAGTTTCGTGTGTGGGTGGAGACGTAGAAACACACGCTGGAGAAGAGATGAGTGTTTGTGAAGCATTAAAGTCTGTCCCTGTGAGAAAAGCCTGCTTTAGGTTCAACAATCAAAACTAAAATACAGAAAAACCACCAGTACAAGAGCATACATACACTGGAGAACAACACTGAATCTGAAGGAAAGAACTGGAAAAATAATATGTGGCCACACTGCAAAAATATAACTTGGAGTTTAAGTATATTTGTCTAATTTTTAGTCCAAATATGTGATCAGACTTAAAATCAGACAGAATCACCTACAGAGGAACTTTTCACTCAGATAGAAGAACTGATTTATAGACAATAGATCTGGACAAATATGATTGAACTAACCTGACCCAGATCAGTTTACCTGCTTCCATTGGAAGAGGCTTTTTTGTTGCTTGAATTAATAAAAAATAAAATAAAATCTTGAAACAAGCAAAAAAAAAATCTTTGAAATAAGCAGAAAAAATATATTGAATTAAGCAACAACAAAAAACATATTTTTTTAATGAACCAAAAAACTTGAATTAAAAATTTTGATTAATCAAACAAATATTGTATTAAGAAAAAAAATCTTGAAAGTTTTATTTCATTGGTGTCATTCCCTGTCTCTCTTTGCCCCGCCCACTTCCTGTCTTCAGATAACCGTGTGAACTACTGTTACACTAAGTTCGAGAACGGCCGCTGCCTGGCTCCAAAGCCCCAGAACACGTCTAAAGAAGCTTGCTGCTGTACGGTGATGCCTGCTCAGGGCTGGGGCGACCCCTGTGAGATCTGCCCCAGTAAAGGGCAGGGTGAGTCAACTTCCTGTTTCTGCTGTTAACCAAGCTTATTATCATTCACCAAAACTAACCAAATGACACAAACTATAAGTGAAAAGATATTTTTGTTACTTAAATAAATAAAAACTGTTATTAAAATGATATTTTCTAACCTCCTACTGTTACTGTTTTTCCAGAGGGTTACACTCTGCTCTGTCCTAATGAGGGGTACCAACGAGGGGACGATGACTCTCACCCTAAAGGTGTGTATGTACACACACACACACACACACACACTGGGTTAGTCACAGACTTGCTTGCTTTTGCTGTCCAGTGATGGAACTAACCCCTGTGTTAGTTGGTTCAGTGTCCTGGGGTCTGTTTCACAAAGCCAGATTAATAAAAACTCTTATCCATTAAGGCTTTTTCAATTGTATTCAGGAGTTTTCATGGGGTTTTAGTGGTTTTCAGGGGTTTTGTTGTTTTCAGGGATTTTCAGGAGAGTTACCTTTGAGGAAGTTTTGGTGGTTTTCAGGAGTTTTCAGGGGGGTTTTGGGGATTTTTATGGGTTTTCAGAGGTTTTCAGGGTTAATAGACACTGAGTTCAATAAACCTGCTTCATGAAATTGACCCCAGCTGTGGAATCCAACTCATTTGTTTGTTTGTAGATATTGACGAGTGCCTGAATGACCCCTGTGTGAACGGTCAGTGTATTAACACAGACGGCTCCTTCCGCTGTGAATGTCCAATGGGATACAGACTGGACATCAGTGGAGTCACCTGCATAGGTCTGTTTATGTTTTTATTTACTGATGTTCTGTTTTTTTTTGTTTTTTTGTTTTTTTTATGTAGTCCAGACAAAACTCCTGTTACACCAGTGACATGTCAAACTACTCTATTGAGTTCTTTCCCCAAAAATGCACCAGTTGTATTTACTCACTTTTTTCACTAGAGGTTTTACTGGACAGATTATAGCACCAGCATGAATGGAAATGTATACAACATGAGGCTAACAGTAGATAACATTAGCCTTTCACAGTGTTAGCGTTTCATAAGGTTACCGTCTCATAATATTAGCTTTCATAACATTAGCCTTTCATAAGCTTAGCCTTTCATTATGTTAGCTTTTTATAAGGTTTGCCTTTCTTAACATTAGCCTTTCATAAATGTAGTGTTTCATAATATTAGCCTTTCATAATGCTAGCCTTTAATAATGCTAACCTTTCATACTATTAACCTTTCATCATGTTAGCCTTTAATAATGCTAGCCTTTCATAGTGTTAGTCTTTCATAACGTTATTTTTATATATATATATAGTTTTTACATCACAAAAGTGGTTTGTTTACATTACAAACACAGCTTTTAAAGGGTTAAAATGTTATAATTATTGAATATTTGGTATTTTTATTTACAGCTCAAGTTGATGAAATACAAAGATATTTAAAAGAGTTAGAAACAAACTGTATGGAAACATTTTCTGACATTATTCCACAAGTGTGATTGGTTTTTGCACACTTGGTGCTTAACTAAGGGCCTGTGTGGGAGGGGCCTCTGTGAGCGGGCACAGTGTGGGAGGGGCCTTGTGAACGGGGCCCGTGTGGGAGGGAAACTCCAAGGTGAAAAGTTTTAAGGTCTTTAAATGTTTTTTTTCTTGTCACATCTTGTAGCGTTGGAAAACTAAGCATTAAAATGTGTCTGTTTTTAACACAGACACAAATGAGTGTGACATCGGAAACCCCTGTGGAAACGGCACCTGCACTAATGTGATTGGAGGATTCGAATGTGCCTGTGATGATGGATTCGAGCCTGGTCCAATGATGACCTGTGAAGGTACATCCCATAATATAATACACCCTGGAAAAAACAAGACGCTGGTTCAACTTATGCCCTATTCGCACGGGATAAGTATTGTCTGTGGACCACTGGTAATTTGCAATTACCCCCGTTATTGTGTGGCGCATTCGGATGGGATCAAACAAGTTTCTGTAATTCATGCAAATTACAGACATTATGGCCAGATATGTCGTAAATTCACAACATCCTGTTTGATCTCAGTACATTAATAAAGTAGTATGAAAACAAAGCATGCATAAGAATAAAGGAGGTAAATGCCATTGGCAGGAATGCAGACTGTAAATTTGCTCCACGCCTTCAAAATAAGAGCAGAGTCAGTGCAGATTAAAACAGTCTCCAGATTACAGAATTGGCAGTTATTAGTGGAGGCCTTCCCTCTGGAAAACAGCCGACTGAATCTATAGACAACTTCAAGTAGTTATAAATATTGAATATAAATATATTGAATATAAATATGGTGTGAACATATCTTCCTTTTGCCACATGCTGCCACAAAATTTTGGCCACTTCCTCCATTATTCACTGCAGAAAAAGACAAAAGGCATGCAATTGAAATTACAAACACAGACATGCGCATTCACACGGGACTTGAATTACCACTGGATGTCTGTTTTTCATCCAAACACAGTAGGTAATTTGTGGCAGAATTATTACTGAGCAAATCACGGACATGGCACATTCGCATGGGACTAAGAACTCAGACATTCTCCCTAATTATTCCGAATTACCAGTGGTCCATAGGTAATACTTATCCTGTATGAATAGGGCATTAAATGAACTGATGAAATAATTTCCACTTTTTTTTCAGTTTACACATCTCAGTTTGGTTTTCAGTTCATTTTTATTTCATTCCTTTGTTCAATCAACTTAGTTTGTTCATTTATCTCACCTTGAATTTGACTAAAAATTAAATCCAGGAAACTTCATTTTCACTCTCATCATATGTTTGACACAGTTACACTTGTGCTAATGACTTGATGTTCTTTAATATCTGTAAGTAAAATGAAGTTAAAGGACCTTATAGACACTTTGTTCCTCTGGACAAACACACTAATAATAACCTCCATGGCACATTTATGAGAAAAAAAAGTTAGACAATATTTAAGTGTGGAGTGTTTTCACTATTTTTGTATTTTAGCATTTTTATATCTTTATAGTTTTTTTTTTATAATATTTATAAGTATTAGTTGTGTCTTATTTTGGGGGGCACCAATTTCATTGTAACATTGTCTGTAATGACAATAAAGGATATTTTATTGTATTCTATTACTTTACTGAATTCAAAATGGGCGACATTTAGTTTCCTTGGACATTTCTTTTATCTCTACTATATTTAAAATGTACCCGGTTGGTTACAGCTATATATGCATATTATATATATATATATAAAATCCATTTGTTACTTAAGACAGTTTTCCTAAGTTTTCATTAGAATCATTTTTTACAGTGTATTCACACTCTCATGTCCATCTGTACAGCTGATGTTTCTACCTTGTTTCCTTTTCCAGACATCAATGAGTGCTCCCAGAATCCTTTGCTGTGTGCCTTCCGCTGCGTGAACGTGGTGGGTTCGTATGAATGCAAATGTCCAACGGGTTACGTTCTGCGTGAGGACCGCAGGATGTGCAAAGGTATTTCTGGTGCAGGACTCACTGATCCACTTTCCTGGAAAATTTTTTGAATGAAGTAACTGCTTTTAAATAAAATCACTTTTTTTTATAGCAAGGAACTTGTTTTTTAAATGAAATAATTTTTTTAATAAAGGACCATTTTTTTTAGTAAGTAAGTAACTTTTTATATAGATGAACTCTTTTATATAAAGTAACAAGTTTTTTTCAAATGAAGTATATTATTTTGAATAAAGTAACTATTTATAAATAAAGAAACTCTTACGACTTTGTATATACAACCTGGCACTTCCATAAAGTTATATAACGTACGTTGTAGAGTTTCTGGGTCTGATCTTAAAACACTCTCCAGATTAAGTCACTGTTTACACCTCCACTCTATTAGATAGCTCGGTTACCATGGCAACGGTTGTATTTGGAGAAACAGACAGGAATAACCTGTTACTGTCTACATGGTGTGTGTGTGTGCATGTGTGTGGTGTGTGTGTTTGCTGTTTGCTGTTTTTATTGATATGTTCATAGTAGATGTTATATATAATGGATAGATTCTATTCTCTTCTATTCTATATTCTACCCTTTAATACTGTCTATTCTATTCTATGTGTTTTTCAGATCAGAATGAGTGTGAAGATGGAATTGATGACTGTTCCAGCAGAGGAATGACCTGTAAGAACCTGATAGGAACCTACATGTGTATCTGTTCACCTGGATACACCAGACAGCCTGGAGGAGAAGGATGTACAGGTACAAAAATCCTTAACTTTACTAAGTAGAGTATACTTATTCTAGTATACTACATTTATACAAAAAAGTAATCATCACATTAGATTTAAGTCCCCCCCTCCCAAACACAGAGACACACACAGTTACAGAACACAGCAGTGTAATATTAAACTCTATGGTTTAACACTGGGATGTCACTATATGCCAATATATCTAAAGGTAGGTGAGTAAATACTTTTGTCAATATAGTGTATTTTACCTGGTTATGTGTATCTAAATAAATGTGTTTTTGTTTCAGATCTAAATGAATGTGCAGCCAAACCAGGAATCTGTAAAAATGGTCGCTGTGAGAACACAGTGGGAAGTTACCGCTGCAGATGTGACCAAGGCTTTGTAGAAAACCCCACACAAACTGAGTGTATAGGTAAGTATATGTACATGTATATGTATTATGCAATATATATATATATATATATATATATATATATATATATATATATATATATATATATATATATATATATATATATATATATATATATATATATGTGTGTATATATGTATGTATGTATATATATATGTATATATATATATATATGTGTATATATGTATATATATATGTGTGTATATATATATATATATATATATATATATATATATGTATGTATATATATATATATATATATATATATATGTGTGTGTGTGTGTATATATATATGTATATGTATTATGCAATATATATATATATATATATATATATATATATATATATATATATATATATATATATATATATGTGTATATGTAATATGTATATGTCTGTCCTGACTAATCTCTCTGTCCTTCAAGATAACAGGGAGGGCTTCTGCTACACAGAAGTGTTGACCACTCTGTGTCAGATGACTTCCAGTAACAGGAACATGGTGACCAAGTCAGAGTGCTGCTGTGACGGAGGTAGAGGCTGGGGCAGTAACTGTGAACTCTGCCCCCTGCCTGGTACCACCCACTACAAGAAGATGTGTCCCCTGGGACCAGGATACACCACTGATGGAAGAGGTACGGCCCTGCAGAGGTGGCGTGGAATGTGAAGGGGGTGGGCTTTAAGGGTCAAAGACAGATGTTTGGGTCTTTAAGGATTAAAGGCAGATGTTTGGGTCTTTAAGGGTTAAAGGCAGATGTTTGGGTCATTAAGGGTTAAAGGTGAACGTTTGGGTCTTTAATGGTTAAAGGCAGATGTTTGGGTCATTAAGGGTTAAAGGTGAACGTTTGGGTCTTTAAGGGTTAAAGGCAGATGTTTGGGTCATTAAGGGTTAAAGGTGAACGTTTGGGTCTTTAAGGGTTAAAGGTGAACGTTTGGGTCTTTAATGGTTAAAGGCAGATGTTTGGGTCTTTAGGGGTTATTTAAGGGTTTTTCATTTGCGTGGTAGTTTGGGTATAAAATCTTTGTGGTGTTATTAGTTGCATGTTTTTCAGAAATGGAAGGCGCTCAGGGAAAATAAGTTCCAAAGCCTTTAATCAGTGGATGACTCAGTTGTCCATTAAAAGTGTTATTGATCAGAAAGTCTCTGTTTTCAGGACATTTCTCTATCAGAGTTAGTTAATACATCATGTTTATGGATACACAATAACCATCTGCGCTAATAATTATTGGTCAAAAGATGAGGTCTTTCAGATAATCCCAATAGTTAAAGTTTTCAGGGCCAGATTCGGGACAACAGCTTACACAGCTGACGTATTTCCACTAGTATTAACTAGTAACGACTCAACTAAAGTCAACTTTGGTGTGTTTTAATTATGAAAAAAACAGTATTAGTTTTTTTATATTACTCTTCCCAGGTTCCCAGTAATACTAAAAGGTGATGTATAAACTCTGCAAACACTGATTGGTCAGACAATAGTCTCTGTTACTCCACCCCTTTATAAAATACAGATGTGGAACTTGACAGTAAATATATCGGTACATTAATCCACATAATGATATCCCATAATATTACATCATGGTCTGTCCATGAGATTCAGTCTTTGGTGGAATTCAGAGGAGACAACACAAAACGAGTGAGTTTATCAACATTCCCTGACCAGGCAACAGGGAAGTAACACACTGCATTGTTACAACAACCAGGGAACTGTAAAGTCAGAACTATCACTATGACGACCAAGTACTGTAAAGTCAGTACTATCCTGTATTGGAAACGTTACTGAGTCAAGTTGGGACTAATATAAATGCACCATTATTGAGTCTATGTTATTATTTATTATTTACCCTAAAACATCCATAAAATAAGCAAAACGTCCAAGCAAATTCATATTCCATGGGTGTGGCCATGTTGGAATACATCATGCCATTTGCAACCTGTGATTGGTTGATCAGATACATCGCGTTTCAAGGAAAAACAGTACTGGCGCTTGTCGCATTTGGAGCAAAAAAGCAGGTAGAGTACAGGAAATCTATGGTAGATAACGTGTTTTGGAAAAAAAGTCAATGTAAGTATGTAAATGAACCAACGATGAAGGGAAATTTTCAGATTTAGTATTTAGGCCAAACAAAATAATATATGTGGTTCCTATCACATGGATAGGAAAAATTGGGTAGGTAGGTCGGTCATCCATATTTTATTTTATTTACTATTTTATATACCCGTCTTCTAAAAAGAAGCTCCAAAAATTAAGATTTAATATCAGTTATGCTTTCCAGCAGTTAGAAAATCAACACGTTGCCTCAGATTTGCCATGTACATGTACATGTATAATTACTGAATGTTTTAAGAGAGCATAAATGAATTTTAGATGATTGAAATACAATAAAATCTGATTTGACATCAACATTTTGTCTTTTTTTGATTTTTTTTTCAACAAAAATACAGTTTAACTACAACTGTAAATTCTATCCACATCTAAATATTATTTCAATGAAATAAAGGCCCCAATATTGAAGGCTTTAGTGGACATATACAGCTATCTATTTACTGTTCAACTTATTTCCTCTTGCCATACTGCTGTTTTGTTACTGGCTTCTTGCCATTCCTCTCACAATCTTGACAGAGCGGGAGTACAGTTTTAAATTTCTTTTTTAGCTCTGGAAGAGGATTTGCATTTGGTTCTCCACACCAGGCACACAAGTCTTTGTGACCAAGAGATGCTCCATAAAGATATGAAACGATCTTCCCAATTAATAAAGAAACTGTGGTGTTTTTGAAACAAACGAAGTGTGAAGTGAGTGGGAAATTAACAGACGATGTACTCTGATTCATCAAGAGGCGAACAGCCAATCAAAACTCGCGCAGCAATCACATGCATTGAGGGTTGTTTTGATGGACATGGACACGATGTATATGGCTCGTCGTTTGTCGCTAGTCATAAATCACGGTGGTCAGACAGGTGACAGATGTTGGTAAACATGAATACGGACTAAATACGGAGAAATAAATTCTCTCATCATCAGTCATTGGGAATTTCGAAGATAAGAGTCGGCAGTCGGCCGGTTCATTATATTTAATTTATTTTGACAAACTGATAAAATGTCTACATAGTCGGCATTTTCGTCGTAAAAAAATTGGGTCGGTCGGGTGACCGGAACCACACGTATTATTTTGTTTGGCCTTATCACGTTGTGGAACCAAGCTCTACATTTTCTGCACACACGTGCCAGTTAATCCTACTGCTGCACATTCAGTTCATATTCACCACTAACTGTAGAACAGTAAAAAAAGTAAACCAAATAAGTCCACTGTAGGCTGAACACAGTTGACTCACTCTCTGTACCAACAGTTTTGAATGGTTTCAGAAAACAACTATTTGACATTTAGGACTTTTAAGGCCAGGAATGTCTGATCACCCTGCTGTGAAATGATTGCTCAAGAAACCAAACATGAATTCATTCATTCGTCCTTTTTCTCCTCAGATATTGATGAGTGTCGTGTGATGGGGAACTTGTGCAAAAACGGACAGTGCATCAATGCCTTGGGCTCCTACAGCTGCACCTGCAAACAGGGATACACCACCGACATCAGCGGGACGCAGTGTGTGGGTAAGATGTCATGTGACCTGAGGGTAAGACGTCATGTGACCCGTAGGTAAGACGTCATGTGACCTGTAGATAAGATGGAATGTGACCTGAGGGTTAGACATCATGTGACCTGTAGGTAAGATATCATGTGACTTGAGGGCGAGACATCATGTGACCTGTAGGTAAGACGTCATGTGACCTGTAGGTAAGACGTCATGTGACCCGTAGGTAAGACGTCATGTGACCTGTAGATAAGATGGAATGTGACCTGAGGGTTAGACATCATGTGACCTGTAGGTAAGATGTCATGTGACCTATAGGTAAGATATCATGTGACTTGAGGGCGAGACATCATGTGACCTGTAGGTAAGACGTCATGTGACCTGAGGATAAATTGAGGACGTATGACAGTGACGTCAATTTTGCAAGACGGTGAGGCGGCAGAAAAAAACAAGGTGAGTCAGCAAAACAAAGAGGAATAGTGTCCCCACACTTCACTCTGGAGCACAGCACGGAAGAATCAGTCAGTTTGACGGAATACATTGACCGATGCGTGTGGTGTGTGTGTATGTGTGTGAGTGCCATCCAAACAGTGGCATGATTTAGGCATACTCCCTGGGTGAAACCCTCCTCCCGGCAGCACCACAGAAAAAAAACAATTTTATAAAACATGGCTTCAATGAAAAATTCAAAACCAATTTATAACATACAATAAAAGACTCAAGAATATCTCTGTATACATAAATTGAGTTATTCGACAAACCATTACAAAAACAGCACGATAGGTGGTCAGGAGAAGGGATGGAGCTAACAGACATAACATAGTGATGTATTCCTAAAAGTACAGGAGTAAAAGGAGGTCAGTCTGGACTATTTCATCAATGACCACATTATCATTGGAATTCACATAGAATCAAATGGAATGGAATGTAGAGAAATTCCCAGTATTTAAAATATTATGGTTATGGTTAGGGCCCCAATGGTAACCCCAACCCCAGGCGACTGCCCGGTTGGCCCACCCCTAGGAACACCCCTGTATCCAAACCTTGTGACACCTTTCTTTCTTTCTTTCTTTCTTTCTTTCTTTCTTTCTTTCTTTCTTTCTTTCTTTCTTTCTTTCTTTCTTTCTTTCTTTCTTTCTTTCTTTCTTTCTTTCAGATGTGGACGAGTGCATCCAGGCACCAAAGCCTTGTAACTTTATTTGTAAGAACACAGAGGGGGGGTACCTGTGCTCCTGCCCCCGTGGATACATACTGCAGGAGGATGGCAAGAGCTGCAAAGGTACACACACACACACACATATGTCAACCTCAAGGTATTGGTGAACAGAACAAGACTATTGTTTTTGTAAAATAATAACAAAATTATTGTAATCTAGAAAACCCAGGTTAATGAAGAAAAACAAGTGGTTCAAGGCACAATAAGCTCCCACAAACATTTGAGCTCATAATGGACATCTCCCTCTCAAGACTTCAGGTTTGACCTTTCAAGGTCATGGAAGGTCAAATGTCATGGTGCCATTTTGGAGCCGACATGTAGTTTCCTGTGTGTCAACAATATTCTTTGTGGAGTTACCACCATTTAAAATCCTGAAAAAAAACATGTGACTTTGATTTCTTACCTTTTATCTACTGCAACTTTAACCCCCACCCCCACCCCCCCCCACACACACACACACACAGAGAAAAGCAGTGATCTGCAGACAGAAGCCCACATTTTTCAGATTGTTTTAGAGTGTATTACTACAATACACTGTTAAAACAAACAAACAAAAGCAAAAACACTAAAACATTTTAGTGTCATTTTGAGTGGATTTTTGTGGATTTTTAGGATATTTGAATGTATTTTTGTGCAATTTAGTATTTGTAGTGCATTTTACTCTATTATTTAGTGCATTTTATTCTACATTTAGTGCAGCTAAGTGTATTTTTAGTGCATCTTATTCTATTTTTCATGCATTTTTTGTGGATTTTATTATATTATTCAGTGCATTTTATTCAGTTGCATTTTGTGTATTTATAATGTATTTTTGTGTATTTTTTTGTATATTTTATTCTATTTTTACAGTTTTGTACTGTATTTTGTACGCTTTAGTATATTTTGTGTATTTTTAGTGCATTTTATTCTATTTGTGCATTTTAGTGTGTTTTTAGTGAATTTTACGGACCAGTTAGGTTGAACATTTAGGCACTTCATAACCTTATGTTTTGCTTTGTTTTTTGTCTTTCCTCAGATTTGGACGAATGTTCAACTAAACAACACAACTGTCAGTTCTTATGCGTCAACACCATCGGAGGATTCACCTGTAAATGTCCTCCAGGGTTCACACAGCACCACAGTGCATGCATAGGTAAACACACACACACCTCTCAGACCTGACCCCACCCTCCTTCTGGCTCTGCCCTCATAAACTCACACTTATGAAACATTGCAGGAGGTTACGATGACGTCCGCAAGTGTTGTTTTTATTTCTCCAGACCATAAAGCAGATCTGGTGGCGACGTTAAAGGAGTCACATAAACTATGAACAAAGTAGAATAGAATAGAATACATCTTCATTCTCACAGAGACACTGAACACAATAAAAATCAGTTTTGCAGCAAAAACTAGTAGTACAAAAAAAGACTGAAGAAGAAAATAAAAGAAAATAAAGTGGAATCTGTGAATATTTTCCTGTTTGCTTAATTAATGACTGAATTATTGGATTTTTTAACAACTTTTGAATTGTCAAAAATATCTATTTTATGTTTATATACTTTATATACTATTATATTTTATTTATCATACTTCTGTTTTAACTAAATACATTATTGTAGTTCAGTGCTGTTACTCCTACCAAAATGAAAGGCTCATAAATGTAATGGTTGGCTATTATAACTCCTACCAAAATAAAAGTTTCATATGTAATGCTTAGCTGAAGATCCTCCTACCAAAATTAAAGTCTCTCTCTTGTCTCTCCATAGACAATAATGAATGTGCGTCAGACCCGAACTTGTGCGGTTCTAACGGCGCATGCCAGAATACGCCTGGCAGCTTCAACTGCGACTGTCAGCGAGGATTTTCATTGGACCCCAACGGACAAAGCTGTGAAGGTGTGGCATCAGCAGAAACCACGGCAACGTCAGCTGATCTGAGGCTGTATTCAATGTAATGGTGTTTGATGGTTGAAATTCACCCACAGATATGGACGAATGTGACGGGAACCACAAGTGTCAACACGGCTGTCAAAACCTGGTGGGAGGATATAGGTGTAGCTGTCCACAGGGATACCTGCAGCACTACCAGTGGAACCAGTGTGTGGGTGAGTTAGAACCAGTGGAACCAGTGTGTGGGTGAATCACAACCAGTGGAACCAGTGTGTGGGTGAATCACAACCACTGGATCTGGTGTGTGAATGGGTTAGAACCAGTGGGACCCCGTGTGTGGGTGAGTCAGATCTGTATGAATCAAACAATAGAACTGAGTACAACATATGTGTAAACACACAGTGTTCAAGTCAAGGATCACACAGGGGTCACATGGGGGTCAAATAGCTCTAGACTGGATCCTACTGGTTCTAAGTTTAAGTCCCATATTTTTTGTTTAGTTTTTACTTTATAAATGATAATAATTCTTCCAAAGCCACTCAGTGTAAACATGTCCTATCCTGGCAGGTGTGACTCCAGAGTCAGTGTCATGTGTGACCTTTGACCTCTGTTTTACCCAGATGAGAACGAGTGCCTGAACAGTCAGATCTGTGGGGGCGCGTCCTGCCACAACACCCTGGGGAGTTTCCGCTGCCTGTGTCCCACCGGCTTTAACTACGAACAGGGCAACGGAGGCTGCAGCGACGTCAACGAGTGTTCCAACAGCCAGAACCCCTGCAAGTTCGGCTGCTCCAACACCGCTGGGGGCTACCTGTGTGGGTGCCCCCCAGGGTACTTCAGAGCCGGACAGGGGTACATAGATCATACCATACCATATTTTCTACACTATAAGTTGCACTGGATTATAAGGCGCATTAAGCAAAGTTAAAATCATGAGATAAAAAGTCAAAATCATGAGATAAAAAGTCAAAATTATTAGATAAAAAGTAAAAATCCTGAGATAAAAATTGAAAATAAGATTAAAAAGAAGTCAAAATCATAAGATAAAAAGTCAAAATCATGAGATAAAAAGTCAAAATCATGAGATAAAAAGTCAAAATAAAAAGAAAGTCTAACCCATGAGATAAGGGGAGGGGTTTCCGAACACTAACCTAAGGTGAGCTAAGGTGGGTGGATGATACAAGATCGCAGGGATTTTTTCAGAAAAAATGTCCTGTGATCCCCAGTCAGATACATACTGAGGAACGTAAAACCCTTCTAGGGAAAAGCAGGGAACATAGGACCTTTTTCTAAACCCTAACCCAGGGAACATCGATGTTATCGACTTCGTTGTCATCGTCGTCGTCCAGAATTCACTAAAATCTCTTTTCCTTCCTCAATTCTCAACGGATTTCAATTCTGATTGATTCAATAGAGAGATCTAAGCATTTGACACAAAACTTATCACTTTGTCGATATTTGCCTTTGTAAACAATTTATTTACAACTTTGTTTATTTTTCCAGTTTGTCACTAAAATCACTTCTCCCACAATTCTCAACAGATTTCAATTCTGATTTGATCATCTATTGAATGTCTGCCTTTTGTTGATAGCATCACAGGGGTATTGGACCTATTTTTTGTGTTTTTTAGTGTGTTTTTGTGTATTTTGGGGGAAATTTGAGTTACACAAAAAAACAATATTTGACTGACAAAGTGTTTTGATCATGATTTATCAAAATAATTTTGAGGTGTTTTTTTTTCTGTATTTTGTATTTTAAGTTTGTGAATATGTTTTGGATTTTTCAGCACGTTTTTGTGTGATTTGTATATTTTTTTTCTCTTTATTTCTTCGTGTAGTTTTGGGTATTTTGTGGAAAATGTTTGTCCAAGTAAACAAAAATAAGAGACAGAACAGTTGACCAGCATACAGTGTTTTGATCATGATTAATCAAACTAAAAAGTTTGTGGGTTTTTTTCCCCCTGTATTTTAAAAGTTTATTCATATTTTTCTGATTTTCCATCACTTTTTAAAATTTTAGTGGATTTCATCATGTTTTCCCCACTTTTTTGTTTCTTAGTGTATTTTGTGTATTTGGGGAGAAATTTGAGTAAAAAAACCCCAGAATTGAACAGTCGGTCAACACAAAGTGTTTTAATCATGATTAGTGAAAATTAATCTAAAGATACCCTGTGATTAATGTGATAAAAATGTGTAATGACTTGATAACTGTAAATCAAATCTAAAGTTGTTTTTGTTTAGGAGTAGCTTCCTGTTGGTAGTAAATGCTGCTGTGTTGTTTCAGACACTGCGTCTCTGGTCTGGGCTTCAGCAGCGGAGGCTCCGGCTCTGATCAGGGAGGTGAAAACGACGATAACGCTCTTTCTCCTGAAGCCTGTTATGAATGTAAGATCAACGGCTATGGACGCAAGCGCCGCAGCATCAATTCCACTGAGGAAGAACGGCAGGATGACGCCCAGGTAACAACACACCAGCTCACATTTAACATCTGACATGTACAAGTACAGTCCATCCACTGTTTAAAACAAAATACATACATTTAAATAGAAACAAACAACAGTTTCAAACACTAAATTAACCTCAAATTTACTGTGGAAAAAGTGCACTGGTGACTGACAGTGCTGGGCAAGTTACTCAAAAACTGTAGTACAATATTTATCACTTGTTATTGTCATTTTAAAGTTATGTCTTACATTACATTACATACAATAATTTTAAAAGTAAGGCATTACACTACTTTTGCATTACTCTCACCAAAATGAATATATATATATATATATATATATATATATATATATATATATATATATATATGGAGAGGCATAACCAGGTAGCGGGCATACTGTACAGGAACATCTGTAAAGAGTATGGACTGGAGGTCCCAGGGTCAAGATGGGAGACTCCCCCAAAGGTGACAGAGAACAAACAGGCCAAGATCCTGTGGGACTTCCAGATCCAGATTGACAAGATGGTGATGGCCAATCAGCCTGACATAGTGGTGGTGGATAAACATGAGAAGACAGTGGTGGTGATAGATGTAGCAGTCCCCAGTGATAGCAACATCAGAAAGAAAGAACATGAGAAGCTTGAGAAATACCAAGGGCTGAAAGAAGAGTTAGAGAAAATGTGGAGTGTGAAGGCAACAGTGGTGACCCCCAAGCTGGGAGAATGGCTCCAGCAGATACCAGGAACAACATCAGAGATCTCTGTACAAAAGAGCGCATTGCTAGGAACAGCTAAGATCCTGCGCAGAACCCTCAGGCTCCCAGGCCTCTGGTAGAGGACCCGAGTCTGAAGGAGACACCGCCCAGGTGGGGCGAGAGGAACATTTATATATATATATATATATATATATATATATTATTTTATTTTTATTTATTTTTTCTGTATTTGTTATTTTTTCACATTTTCTTTATGTATTTATTATTTATTATTATTATTATTATTATTATTATTATTATTATTATTATTATTATTATTATTATTATTATTATTATTATTATTATTATTATTATTAACAATTATTCTTATTTTATTTTTAAAAGTATTCTTTTTTAAGTGTATGTATGTATTTATTTATTTATTATTTAATTTTTTATTTATTTTAAAGATATGTTTACACTCATTACACAATGGCTACTTGACTAAAATTTTGGTCCTCACAAGAGATGGAAATGAGTTTGTGTGTTTGTGTTCTATCTAGCATAGAGGATGTCATGATGCCCTGAAATAACCAGAAGGAGATTAATTTTCATTTGCATTATAAAGTTGTAAAACCGTCAGATTTGAGCCAAACATCATAGGAAGTTTAACTGAATGGATAATAAGTTAAATGTTTCAGATGAAATTAGTGTTTTCCATCCTGTTTGTGTTCTGACATGTTCCAAAAAGTACTGAAGTCTTTTCAGATCTCTGTTCACAGCTCTAACACGCATTTATTCATCTCACATGGTTTCATTTATATCCAATATGTCACCAAATATCAAAGACAAGCCAAAATCCCACAACAGAAAACAGACGTGTGCATCATAACATTGTTTTTTTCCCATTAATTATGTGAATGTATTTCTCTGGTGTCAATAAAAATGGATATAAAGTTGAAAGGAGTTACATCTTTGACAGAAGAAACAGTGAGAAGCTCATCAGTCACCGATGCTTCGTTAATAATCATGGCATGCACTCATAAATAATAACAGAACAGTCAGAACCAGGACTTTTACTCCATTACATTCACCACAGTTTATTGTTAACACAAAAATCCAGTTTTTTGTATTTTTTTTACGGAAAAACACTGTCAGCTGTGGTTAGTGTGTGCTCCAGTGTAAAAAAAACAACAAACTGTAAACATATTCACAGAGTAAAATGTGGATTTAACATTTTAAACATAGATTTAACATTTTAAACATGTATTCTCTTCTGTTGGGTTCTATTCAATGTGCAGGTGACTGAAAACATCAGCCTGGCCAGTGTGGACATTGACGACACCCTCCACTTCCACCTGAACATCAGTGACCTCAGTAGTCACGCCCACATCCTGGAGTTCACGCCAGCACTGTCAGCGCTCAGCGACCACGTGCGTTACAGCATCGACTACGGCAACGATGACGGCCTCTTCAAGATCAACCAGCGGGACGGTGTCAGCTTCCTGCACCTCAGCAGGAGGAGGAGCCTGTCCCCGGGGGCGTACTCCCTGCAGATTAGCTCCGCCCCCCTGTACAGGAAGAAGGATCTGGATGTGCTGGAGGACCGCCATGACAAAGACTACCTCACAGGACAGCTGGGCGATGCCCTGAAGATGAGGGTGCAGATCATCCTCCATTAACCCCACACCCCCCACCCACAAAAAAAAAACCAGGCCACCCCCCACCCACCCACCCCCACCCAAAAAAAAAAACAAAAAAAACAAAAAAACAAGCCAAACATCTCTGACTTTGGGTGGGCAACATGTGCTCAGTTCCAAAACAAGTGGGAGGGGCTTCCAAAGCACCAAAGAGACACTAGGGGGGAGGGGCAGGGGGCGGGGCTACATCATTCCATTACCAAAGATGATTCGACATATCATACATCCAGTTCAGCGGAATATGGCGAATATTCCACCGTCAAAATGAACACATTCAGCCACGCTAGCACCTGTTGTTGTTGTTTATGTTTTTTTGTTTATTATTTTTGTAGGATGAAGTGTTGTATAATATGTGGAATCAGGTGGGCCTTAATCGGGCACATTGTGGGCCTTTAACGGGCACATTACAGGCCTTTAAGTTGCACGTTGTAGGCCTTTAAGGTGCGTGTGGGCCTTTAACGCTCACATTACATGCATTTAAGTTACACGTTGTAGGCCTTTAAGGTGCATGTGGGCCTTAACGGGCACATTACAGGCCTTTAAGCTACACGTTGTAGGCCTTTAAAGTGCATGTGGGCCTTAACAGGCACATTACAGGCCTTTAAGCTGAACGTTGTAGACCCTTAAGGGTGCGTGGGCTTTTAACTGGCGTGTGAGCTTTTAATGGGCACGTGACCCTTTAACAGGTGCGGAGGCCTTAAAGGGGAGCGTTGTGGGCCTTTAACAGGTGTGTGGTTCTTTAATGGGCATGTGTATTGCAGGAAGCTCAGAAGGCTGTAGTGGAAAAATGAGGGTGAACCCCAATAGTCGCATATGTTCATTTCTTTCCCTAAAACGACTGAACAAATCCGGATACGTGAAAGTAAACAGCACCATCCCTATGCGTTACCATAGTTTCTGGACTATAAGCCACGCCCACTCCATTGATTCAGTGATGCAGAGAGTACACACAGCAGCTCTATTTCCTTCTTCTGTAGCCAGAACAATCGTTAGCACACAAAACATAAATCAGCAGCATCATTGTTTTAGCCGCACGTTCACAGCAGCTTTTAAACCAGGAGAAAAAAACAATTTAAAAAATAGTGAATAAATAAGAAAACATTTTGGGGAGAAATTTATTTTACAAAATCTGGAAGGAAGAACAGACATTTCATCATGATAGTTTGAGTAACACACCAACGTACAACACCCTGGTTCAAATGAAATGAACTGAGGAAAGAAATTCCACTTTTCTTTTTTCAATTTCCACCTGTCAGTTTGGTTTTTAGTTAATTTTTATTTAATTAATTTCATCTTAAAATTGACTAAAAATTAAATCAAGGAAACTTAATTTTGTTTCTAATCATCTGTTTGACACAGTTACACTAGAGCTAATGTCTTGATTTTCTTTAATATCTGTAAGTAAAATGAAGTTACATTAACCTAGTTTATTGAATTCAAAGTTGCCTAAACTTAGTTTCCTTACTCAGTTATTTGATCCCTATTACACTTTAAATATCCCAGATTGGTTACAGCTGAAGGAGGTTTGATATACTATTACTATTAATATGGAAATATTAAATATTAATGTTAATATGAATTAATATTAATAGTATTATATACTATTATTTAACCAGATTAACCATGGGGTTGCTTCGGATTCATTTCAATTAATCATGATAATTTTTTTAAATGTATATTAATTGTGTTTCATTTTCAAAGAGCAAACACAATAATAATGTTCACATTCTTGAGTGCTTTATCATTTGTTAGAAAATTATCTGTCTTTTGCAAAAAAATAAAGTATTTTCCTATGTTTAATTCACTGATCATGTAGATTTTCATAAAAAGGTCAGATTAAAATTAAAGGTTATTATTTCAGCAATGGAGAAAGTTAAAGAAAAAGTAACTTTTTCAGCAGAATCGATCATTAATTGAACATAAACCCAGTGTGTTCATCCACTGCCATTGATTCTACTCCATGTGTTTTACTGGGGAAATCCATATTTTAGAAGATGACGGTGTTTCCATGGTAACTACAGAGCCTCTGAACATCCAAATGGGCCATATCTGATGACCATTAAATTATGAAAAACTGTATTTTAAAACAGATTTTTTTTATTTTTAAAATTTTATTTATTTTTTATTTATTTATTTAAAAAATCTAGCATTTTTGTTGATTTTTTTCAACGTATATAGGTTTAGTGGCTCAGAAGTTGTTTAAACGTTTTACATCAGTGTTTTTTTTTGTTTCTTTGCCAGTGGCTGTTTGGGTCTTTATGGGTTAAAGTACAGTGGGTTTGTAGCAGTTTAGATTTAAAATGTTTCCTTAAACAGGAATGTTTTAACCCCTTAATGCCTGAATGTAGATATAAATATAAAAATATAAATGCTAAATTAAGCAGAGATATTTAATTTGACTATATAGCATATACATTTTTTTTTTTTTGTATGTTGCATATTTGTGACGGTAGGCGTTAAAGGATTAAGATGTTTAACCCATAAAGACCCAAACATAAACTGGCAAACAAAACTATCTACTGGCCTAAAAAGTCTGATCATTTCTGAACCACTAAAATTACAAGTTCATGTTAATAATTGGTGTAAAATACAGTTCTTCATCTTTCCATGGTCATCAGATTTGACCCATTTGGATCTTCAGAGGCTCTGTCGTTACCATGGAAACACTGTGATATTCAATGACATTGATTCAACAATAAAACTAATATTGTTTGTAGTGGCTGGAGACACTTATTTTATGTTAACTTCATGATGTTTTTTGCTTAAAAATTTACCTTTTTCTCAAGTTTTCTCTGTTTTGGATATAATAGCGCTTAACTTTAATCAAAATTTAATGAACAGTTCATGATCAGTAATGGAAATATAGAAAAATACTGGATTTTCACTGAAAAATGCAAAATACAGAACAGAATATTACAATAAATATTCCTAGATCACATAGGAAAGGTTACAAATAGATAAGAGGTTTTTAAATGGTGAGGTGGACCTCCACTGTGGGCCGCGAGAGGACTTCAGGGAAAAGAAAACAATGTCAGAAAAAAATAATCCTGAATTAAAAAAAAAGGGACAAAAAAACTACAGTACATGTGGTTTCTCTTTTCATGAATTGATCATGATAAAGCTCCGCCCCCATAGTGTGTCATTTATAGAGAAGTCTGCTAACGATAGTATGTGTGTTCACACAGATGTGAAAATGTATTTTAGAAAGATGTTAACAACACACAAAGTTACAAAAAAGATATATATATATATATATATATATATATATATATATATATATATATATATATATATATATATATATATATATATGCTTTTGAGTTCTGTTAGGGGAGGGTCACTATCTCACAATTTGAAAACCCCTGAAAAAGAAAAAAAAAATTGTTGTTCTGGGTCTTTATTGGTCAAGCTGTTGTTTCAACAGCTCAACTGAGGAATTATGGTAATTCAAGTGAGTAAAAAGAAGAAAAAAGCTGTTTGGACAATTTAGGCGAAGAAAGGAACGTTGGACAGACTATTGCAACGTCGCCACGTTGGAGTTTGAACAACTCCTGCTGCAGATTTAAACCAGGTTTTTCCATCTTTTCCTACTGACAATATTTACATTCATGTTTCCTGGTGCGAGCAGCGAAACCACCTTTTAAAAGCCAATAATGTGATAACAGCCGTTAGGTAACGTGATAACCGTAGATGTCATTATTATAATGTCTATTATTATGTTATCAGCCTATTATCGCGTTATTAGCTATTATTGCATGATCGGCTGTTTTCAGCTTATTATTGCATAATCAGGTGTTATTGCATTAATGGCTGTTATTATGTTCTCAGCCTATTATTACGGTATCGGCCTATTATCGCGTTATCGGCCCCTACACACCTCCACTTGTAAATGCACTGTACGACCAAACACACGCAGGAGTGGAGTAAATACGAATCGGTTGTGAAGCGTGGGAGTGTTTTTGTGTTCCTGGCCTTTCTGCTCCTCTTATAGCACATGTACATTTGTGTTTATACTGTAATAATCAAAGCCACTTTTAATCTATGAAGCCTTTGTAAACTAGAGGAAAACCCTGGAATTAAAGGGGTTTGTAACGGTGCTTATAATGACCAACTACTTCCTTTGTAAACTGTGTATACATACACACACCTGCACACATACACACCACATATTCATGATGATGATGATGATGATGCACTGAGGTCTTTTACGACCACACATTCTCTCACACGTCCAATCAGTGCTGCATTGACCCCAGTCTGTGTTCTTTGTTCACATCCGTGAGGGTTTAGTTGTAATTTCACAATAAAACATATTCTGGTGTAAATGTACTCGCTGCTGCTGTGGTTTGAATATTTTATCCTCATGCATGACTTTTTTGTAAAGTGGGAGGTCCCAGAACACAGAGGATGGATGGCTCCAATGACTCAGGGAAATTTTAAAAAATGCGAGTGTGTGTGTGTGTGTGTGGGGGGGGTGTTCATTAACTCTGGGCTTTCCTTCCACACAGGCTCTTACTAAGTGCCAAGTGTGAGAAAAATGTACACTTGTGGAATAATGTCCAAAAAATAATAACACAATTTGTTTTTAACTTTTAGATTTTTTTTTCTATTTCATCAACTTAAGCTGTAAATAATAAAACCAAAAAGTCAATTATTGTTAAATTTTTTAACCCTTTAACCCTCGATGGGGCTACATAATTTATAAATGATGCTGAAAAAAACAGCTTGCACTACTTTTACATTTTGTTGGGTTTGAAGCACATTTCATTTGTCGCCGTCCATTCAACCTTACACAGTAAATTTTGCAGTGTTAAATCAACACTTAGAGAGTTTATTTAACTTCTTCTAGAGTGTATTTGGTCCCATTGTCTCCAAATTAACACTGCAAAATCTACAGTGTATCTTCATCTACGTTTCAGAATTCATAACTTAAATATTCTAAGTGTTTTTCAACCAAATATGTTCACGGACAATGAAGACATTGTTCTTTTATCAATATTAAGAATTCATAAATAAATATATAAACGCAGGGTGAGATTTGTCAAAAAACGGGGGGGGGGGTCTTTCGGCGTAGGTGGCTTGTGGCTCCAGCTTTACAACACCCTCCACCCGAACTTTGCCTGGTGGAGGGTGGATCCCGTCTCCTTTTTGACATCAGGCCCTTCTGTTGATAGGTAGATTCTTCCAGTTCCTCATGCATTTGGCTGAACCCATGTTCATACTAGTCATTTTCAAAAATGAGTTCATGTTCACAAAACAAGACGGAAAAATAGGGAAGCGGAGGTATGTGTAGAGCAGGTGTAGAATGGACCAATCAGAGGCCACTTTTCTGATCTCCGCATCACAAACTGGAGTGGGTCACATTTTTTGGGAGACGTGTACAAGTCTCTGCTGGGGGGGGGGGTGACCCCCATCCCCCCGGCAAAATGCACCCAACCCTAATGGGACAAAGTCATTTATAAACGACAGTACCCCAAAATAAAGGTCAATTTTGTAAAGTGAAGGTAGGACATTTACTTTAGGCCTGGATACATTTAAAATCAAATGTCATTAATTTTTTTAAATTAATTTCCCAACGTTAAATGTTTTTTTTTTTCCACACAAACATGTTTTTGTTGCTTTTGTTTGTTTGTTTTTCAAAATCCTCCATAAAATGTGCATATGCAAATATGGTTATATTTCGGATTAAAATTGAAGGTGATTATTGTTGCAAAAAAGCAAGGGATGAGACAAGGCTGTCCGCTATCGCCCCTTTTGTTTGCATTAGTGATGGAACGTCTGGCCATCGCAGACAAAGCACTAGTATAACAAGCATTAGACTAGGAGAAGCTGAGAACAAACTACAGCTGTTTGCTGATGATATAGTTTCATTCCTGACAGAGTTACATGATTTAATTCCTAATCTCCTCAAGTTAATAAACACATTTAGCTCATCTTCAGGTTATAAGGTGAATGAATCAAAATGGAATATCTTGTTTCTTCATCATTCTGAAAGAATCTCCACACTAATACAAATCACATTCACTAACACTAACAGTTTTACATACTTAGGAATCAAAGGTCATGTTCACACCTAAAAGTCAAATAATAGCATAATAACCTAGAAATAATGACAACCAAATTTGTGTCTTTTGTTTTGTGCAACCCCCCCAAATTATGAAAATACATATTTTATGAAGTATCCAAAGGCAAAATATGTGAATAACCTGAAAAAGAGACATCTCATAAGGAAAATAAGGGTAATTTTAACAATATTCTGCCTCAATGTATCATTAGTCACACTCAACTCTTAGTAACAGAAGCACAAAATGGTTCAATTTGTGTCTAATTTTTTTTAGACATTCCAGGTTGTTCATATTTGTTCAGGTTATTCACATTTTATTGTTACAGGGTAGTTTGTAAATGTAAATATTTTCATAATGTAATATTTATTGCAGTTAAACAATGAAAACAATTTGAAGTTATCATTTCTAGGAAAAGAAAAAGCTGAGAAGAAAATATGGAGTCATTTAATAGGTCATTATGTTCTTCATCCCATGGGGCTGCACTGGAAACTTTGGCTGGCCATGTTTGGCCCCAGGCCAACCCCTGGTTACGCCCATCTGGGGAAGTGAGAACTTTCCGTCTGCAACATTGGATAAAGGGTTTAAACTGTGAGCTGATAAAAGTCTTGCAAAATAGCAGATCTCTTTCAAGATAGAATATTACTGTAATTTGAAACTATCAAACAAAAGTGTGACTTGCCTGCTAAAGCTTTTTTTTTTATAAGAGCCAAAAGAATATATCTTTACCCAAACTAAACACAGGGAAAACAAGTATTCAGAATGTCTAATCTCACCCCTATTTTGTGTCAATCTCAAGTTTCTATGACATGAGATTTTGATCTTTCTTGCGAAATGCAACCTTTACCTTTGATCTTTTGCAATGTTGATAATTTTGTTATATGTCTATATGCGTCAGTGTTTGTAATATTATGATAATATATCCAGTATTGATTAAGATATAGCGTAATATGTCTATGCTTAACACACAGACAGTGTGTCAAGCATAGACATGTCGCAAGTTAATTTTGCAACATGTCACCTTTGACCTCAAGACGTCTCAAAAACTATTGACCATAGGTGATAACACTAATAATGAGAATTGTAGAAATTTTCATTCTGCATAGTTTGGTACCAATCTGAAAATTGTGTGACCCTCCATTCTTGAGTTATAACTGATAATGAAATATTGATCTTTTAGTTCATTGTAACCTTGACCTTTGACCTTTACTCAAATGGATCATTGCATCTGATGTGCATTAGCTACATATATACGCCAATGTAATTTCATGGTGATATCTCAAGTATTGGTTGAGTTATAGCATGATATGTCTCTGCAGACATACAGACAGACACAAGGTGATTACAACCAATGTTGGCTGAGATTAAATGAAAGGCTGACAGCCATAGTGCTAGTGTGACAGACCAATGCACCAAGATGGGTGTGGTGATGCACTCGTGGGAGGTGACGACAGATTTAGCTCGGCGCAGTGACAGATTCGGTGACTTTAGACAGTGCACCAAGGTCACCAGCTGAAGGCAGGTGTAAGTGCTGTGCAGCCAGAGTAGTGGTAGATTGGGAGACGGGCACGGAGCGCACACGTTACCACAACCTCACAGACAGGTTTCCACAGTATCAGACACTTTTCATTGCAATACATAATCCCAACAATTACTATTCTACTGAGCCCAGGAGGTGATCGGTGGTTCTATTTTCAGATTTAATTTCATTACGTATAGATTTAGGGTTATTTTTTTTCAATCATCCTTATTTGAAACAATAGAAATAACACCCAGTCAGCCAGTGTCGAGGCATGCGTCTGGATGCACATTTAAGAACAAGGAGAGGCGCTAATGTGCAGATCTGAGTCAGCTGTGTTATATCCACCGTGCGCCCTTTCTCCTCCCTCATTCCCACTTGCGCCAGTGTGTGCGGTGGGACAAACTTGCAAAAGTCGTCTGGACACACCCCGGTGGCGCAGCGCAGACCAGCTACGCTGTGCTTGCGCCAGGTTTGCGAAACTAGAGCCCTCTGTGTTTGAAGACATGTGCTCATCCTTTCTAGAACTTGTAGGAGACCCCCAATTTATTTTAGCTCTGGACTGATTATTCATTATTTTTTGTATCTAAAACTGAAGTTGAATTGAAAACTATTATTTGAAATGAAACTTATGTAAGGAACTCCTATATCAATGTCTGCACCTTTTATGTTCTTTTCATTTATTTTTTTTTATTTCCTTTTGTGTTTTGCTTTTGTGTTTCACTTTTGCATTGTAGTTGTTGATCTTTGAAGAAAAAACAAATAAACACATTTGGGAGGAAAAAAGATATGGTAATATTTTTACAGCCTTTTCCCAATATGATCCACGCGTGAAGGTTTTAATCCACACACAAGACTTCTGCCCTCTCCTCTCTCTCCAGCAGGTGGCGCTGTTCACCTATTCCATCGACGGCTGATGTCTGACAGCACGACAGCTAATCAAAAATAATCACTTCCATCAATGAAAAAAAATCCCCATGAAAAGTCATAATTAAGAGATACTATCTCATAATTTTTGACTTTTTTTAATCTCATAATTTCAATTTTTTTATCTCATAATTTCGATTTTTTATCTCATAATTTTGACTTTTTAATCTCATAATTATTACATTTATCTCGTAATTTTGACTTTTTAGCTCATAATTATGACTTTTCAGCTCATAATTATTACATTTATCTCATAATTTCGACTTTTTATCTCATAATTATTACATTTATCTTGTAATTTTGACTTTTTGTCTCATAATTATTACATTTATCTCATAATTTCGACTTTTTATCTCATAATTATGACTTCATGGGGATTTCTTTTCCATTGGTGAAACGAGCTTCCATAGACTTCACACTGTTGTGATTGTTTGGACAGAACTGTTTAGACCAGTTATTGTCTGATAGGACAACACCGCCACCTGCTGGGCAGACGGTACAGTGCAGAACTTTTCCTTGTGGATTAAAACCTTCGCCCATGGATCAGATTGGGGGGAAATTCGAAACGAACCTTTCAAAATTACGCAAACAGAAGAATGCATGGGAAATCTGCAAATATAGTTTTACGTCTTCACAGAAGGAACATTAATGATGATTTTTGAAGGCACATGTGAAACGCAATATATGTGTGCATATTTTGCATAATTTTTGCAAATTCCCATTTACAAGTCACAAATATCTTTTTTGCTCTTGCAAATTTAGTATTCGTATGGATCACAATGGCCTCACATTCAAATAGTTTTGACTAAATAGTTCTTCCATATTGAAACAGCAGTATAAACAAACAAAAATAAAAACATGCTCACATGTCTATGGAAAGAACATGGACTGTTCTATCAGTACATTTTCTACCATTTTTTTCTCCTATAAATATTTATAATAAATCATATATTTAGAATGCTCATCACAGACATGTCAGGGGTTTATCCCTTAACACACACTGTCACAAATATGCAACATACTAGGACCTCAAAGCCTCACATTCACCCATTCACCAGTAGGTTTCTAAGGTTCTGTCAGTCCTACTGGAAGCCAAAGTGTCTTACCCAAGGACACCTCAACACGTGGACAGCCAGAGCCGTCACTCTACCAACTGAGCCACAGCCGCCCACACACAATGTCCACTGACAAGACACAAGCAACGGCATTTAAACCCAAAGAAAACAAAGGCTAACACCTTGAGTTTTCTGTTAAATTTAACAGAAGCACTTTTTAGAATTGGCCCCTTGACTATATTGCCTCAAGACCATCCTGGACTACTAAACTACGTGCAAATTATGTCCACTTTTTGGACGCCACAGGAACGTCATGACAAATATCACCATTATTGTTATCATTAATCTGTGATTAAACGTGTATTACTTATTATTTTTTGAGTACATGATGCTTTGTTATCTATTTAATTAAATAATTTAGGTGTTCATGTTTATTTGTTTAGAATTGCACTTTGTGGAAAATTATAGCCTGCAAAAATGATTATCATTGTATGGGCCTACTTCCGGTTTCAACCAGTCAACTCCACTCTGATTGGCTGAAGCAGTATAACCAACCAGTAAACGCAAATCTGCTTGGCCGAAACAACACGCCATGCATTTGGCGCTTTTCCCCAGTGACGGTTGCTTTTTCTTCATCTCTACTAAAGAACTAAATGACCGCACAGCTCTTCCCAGTAGACGTGTTCAGTAAATTAAAGTAAGATGATATGGCTCTTTTAGCCCTCTGCTTCAACACAATGAGAACAATGAGTATTAATTTGAATTGACTAGATTTTAGTTTGTTACGTTTTATAAATGCAATTCTAAATTTGAAGATTACGGTTAAAGTCAAATGTCACAGCCTTTCCAGAATAAACATACAGCCTTTGCTGAAAAAGATACGGATGGAGGGAGGATGTTAGCTAAAATTGTGACATTCAAGGCAGGTGACATTAAAGAGTCTGAGTTTTTCCCCCTCGTGGGGCCTGTTACTGTGGCCTGTAATTTAATATTACAGTGAGTATGCTGAATGTGATGTTAATATATATACGGAACAGTCTGTCTATTATCCAAGAGCAAGTGCTTTTAATCATTTGTGAAATTATTATGTCTGCTTATTCTATCAAATCCTATCATGTTGTTTTTTTCACATAGAGGAGGAGGAGAAGGAACAGGTTCGACTATTAAACCATTTGGGTTTGCACCAGGGATGATATTAACGGGGAATATCCAGTAATTAACTGTTTTTTCTACACAATAATTGAAAAAATATGAAGACTGTCAGTCATCTTTTAATCTTATGATTGTTTTTAATGTCACAACTGATTATAACACAATTTTCATGACTGTTAAAATGACCGATAAAAAAAGTCCAGTGCAACCTCCAGTTTACACACTTTTTTTCCCAATTCATATGTTGGCCTACTAGTATATAGCTCATTATGTCAGTGGAAATAAGACAAATTAATCTATGCTTGATTTTGAAAAGACAAAGAGAGGCGGGTCAGGACAGGTGAGCAGGAGGACCAAGAAGAAGAGAAAGAACAGGTTTGATTATTTTACATGTTGAATTTAGACTTATTCAATTCATACATAGACCTGCTACGTACTGTAGCTCATTATGTCAGAGGAAATGAGACAATTAACCTATGCTTGATTTTGTTGTTTTTGTAGTGGAAAGACAGAAAGGAGGGGTCCTGCCCCTCTACCCCCCACCTTTTTTTTTTTTTGGAAAGGTGAGGCAAAATTGGACCCCCACCCCCCTGAATTTTTTTTTTTTTACAATTCGACTACTGCTGGTGACCATTGAGATGTGACATTTTACTGTGTAGGCAGCCGAGGTAGGAAGGCTCTTTGCACCATATAACGGTGGAGCCAGAAGGAATATAATGAGACAACCAGCACAAGCCCAAGCTAATCGAAGAAACTATACATACACTTTTTGTTGTTTAGCTGTTCACAAGGCGGATAAAGTTCCCAGCGTCCTGCTTAAAGCAGACCTCCTTACTTCCAGACTTGGAGAGCAAAAATGGACATTTTCAGGTCAATATGACGTTAGGACTTGACAAAAAAGTATGCACTGTTTGTGGCTTGTTGAAATTATTTGCAGTTCAACTCCGCATTTCTTTTTAAAAAGACTATAATCTACATACGTCCACTTCAACAGGATCTGCCTATAGATTGTGTACATAGATTTACAGAGGCTCAGTTTAATGCATTATCAAAACTAAGCCTACTGGTGACGTTTAATCATTAAACAGCATTTGTAGTTAGGAGAGCTCACAGACTGCCTCTGGTCCAGTTGTCCCCTGCATCACCTGTCAGAAGGAAGTTCTTTTTTCAGAAATAAAGCTGCTCAGGTTGAGCTGTAATGGGTATGTAATACCTGAAGAACTGCAAGGGTTGCATTTAAATCTTTATTTTGGAAAATGTCTGTTTTGTGTTGTCTACACACATAGTAAAGTATGACCATAATTTCAATTTTGTTAATTTCTAGGACACCTATGCATGAATTGGAGAAAGAACAAGAGGGAAGCTGAAGTGAAGAAAATGATAGAGACCAGCCCCAGTCAGTGACAGTATTACAGTGAGGCCTGGAGCATCAGCTGAGAGTGCAGTTATACCATCAGTGATTAACGAGAACTTGGATCGTAAAAAAACTGACAGTGGTTTGTGTCATCACAATAATGTGGCTGTAAGACTGTGTGCAACTTAAACTTAGTCAATTGAAAAATGACACCTGTAAGGTAAATTGATAAGAGAATACAATGACACATAACACTCAACTAGGTTATACATTATGTTAAAATATTTATTTTTTTTGTTCAGAATACTCTTCTTGTCAACTCAGTTTTGTAACACATTCTGAAGATGTTGGGTCTCATGTTTGTCAGCGAGATGGACAGAACTTTCCTCCTTTTCTGTTACTGAGAGGATATCTGTATCAGCAGGTGAAATGCCAATTTGCAACATGTCTCTCCGGAATAGATCATCTTTTTTTATTGTTGTCTAGAATGGAAGCTTATTAAAGAACCAGCTCTAGATGCCAAAGTTTTCCAAGAGATTCTGCTGAATGAACATGCATCTGGGAAAGCACTGAGAAAGAAAATGGATGTAAGGGATTCTGAAGAGGACAGGGAAGGTGGACTTCTCTCATTCTATAAACAGCCACAAGAATGGGCATGTCCACTTCACTGTACTCTTCTGGGTAGATAATATAAATGTATTAGTAAAGTGTATATACAGTATACCACTCAAGTATCTTTATATGGGAGAATGAGATAAAAAAATATATATATATAATTTGATGACCGCTTGTGAAAACCACAGTATTCTCCTGTTATCTGAAATAGTCAATATTAAGGATTGTATTCTAGAATTACAGCCAATAGTTACGTTACAGTTAATTGCATTAGCCAGCCACTGTTTCTCCACTGTCTTATTATTTTGTTTCAGGTGATGTTGCTGTTGGCGAGGGAGTGATGCGGTACTTTATGTCAATAATAATATCCAAACTGCAGTTTGGATTCAGTCTAGATCTTGGTAAGACTCTATTTTGAAGGTTAATAAAGCCATGTTTCCACTATGCAGTACGGTACGGGTCAGGTCTGGTCGGGTACGGTACGGGTCTCTTCTGGACAGCTTGGTTTTCATTGTCGAGGGAGACCTTCAGAAGGAGGCGTGCTGTTTCATGGAAGTGTCATCATGTAGTGTGAGGCGTGAAAACACATGAATTTAGTTTAAATACCTTAAACCATATTGCTCCATGCGCTGTGTGATGGTCTTGTTTGATATTCAGAGTGTCACTGCAATTTGACCGGCTGATCCACAAAGTACGTGATGTTCCAGAACTATGCTCCGTATACCAAACACCAAAGGTCCTGGTCTCTGTGCATGCTCCTGTTGCACCCTGGTACCAGAAAAATGGTGGAGTACTTCCTCTAAATTCAGTCACTCTGCAGTCAACATCTTGGTTGGAAAGTGCAGAAGAAAATGAATTCATGATCCACTGCAAAAGACCATGCAGTAATTCATTAAATAGTGAACTAATATATGTAGGTTGTTGGGTTTCTTTTACATTAAATGAATTGGTATTCTAATTAATGGCACATTTACTAATACATTTAAGTATTTCATGACATATATAATAAATGACATTTATTTATTTATTTAAATACACACTTTCAGTCCTCCATACTAACACAATAAAATGTAAATATTTCATGATTTGGGTGATGAAATATAAAATGAATTACAGTATGCTGTGAACCTCTTTTCTTTCACATTCTTATTGTGCTTTCAGGTAGGTTTTCCTTTTGATGACGTCACCCATGAGGTACAAGTTGCTGCTGATAAAGTAAACTGCTCCACTAGAACGTGAAATAGACATGGAGACGCCACGACGTGATAATAGAGAAGGGGGCAAAATAAAGATGGTGCCAATGGCCCTGGGCTCATCCAGACCTCACAGCTGTAATGTCTTGCTATTAACAAAAGGGAGGGACTGGAGTGGTCTTAAAATCAGAATTGAAATCCAATGACAATTGAGGGAGGAGAAGCAATTTTAGTGACAGACATGAAAGTTGTCAATAAATTGTTTACAATTTTAACTTTCGACAAACAAAGTGATATGTTTTGTTCTTAATGCTTAAATATATCTAATGAATCAATCAGATTTTAAATTCATTGAGGGATGAGAAGCGATTTTAGTGAATTGTGGCCGACGACAACTAACGTGTGATGGCAATAACTCATCACGACTTAGTCCGGATGAGCTAATGACTGGTGACTCAAATAAACTGAGCAAAGCTAAACAATGGTTGAAATGTGCACTCTATATGTACTGTTAGCTGTGATCAATGGTAAGAAAACAGGTGATTATGTTGGATCTGCTTCAGTTAAAAATTAAAAAACATCAAAAGCTGTAACGGACCACGGAGAACCCAAGCGCAAAACAGGAGGCGTGCGTAAAAGTCCAAACAATAGTTTATTCTCACACAGGTTAGTATAACAATACAGAGGAGAGAGGACAGGTCCTCGTTAAAGTCTCTCAGAGCTGGGCTGTACTTATCCAAGCCGGGCACGGATGTCTTCCTCTGGTCCGAGAGCGGAACTGGAATCAGACCGGTTCTGGTCCAAGGTCGGGGCTGGCGGCGAGGCTCGTAGTCGGGGTTCGTTCCAGAGTCAGGGCAGGCGGCGAAAGGCTTAACAGGTTCCGGACCAGGTTCAGAAACAGACAGGGATCACAGGCAGAAAACAGAGGTCGGACAGAAACGGGACTGGTACACGGAAATACAGGAGATACGGATTGCTGGAGAATCAGAGGACAGGTCATGATAATCTGGCAAAGACTTAGGTCTGAATGCAGACTATATACTCCTCACCTGATGAGTTCAGCTGCCCTCACCAGGTGAGTTGCATCTATTAATTAGCCAGGGAGACAGAACAGGGTGAAAGGTGACATGAAATGACGAACAGGCAGGAACACAAAACAGAGAAAACACACAGCCAGAACAGAAAACAGAAAGCACAAGGAACAGAACATGACAAAAGCAAAGCCTTATTTCATTTAACACGGAAAATAAATACCAATATTATATTTTGACAAGAAACACATTCATGTGAAAGTGATGCTCAATTTTGGAAAACTTATTAGACACTTTTGTCATGGATCTAACCAGTCAGCTGGTGTTGCCGTATTATATAAAAAAGAAATCATCAGGTGTGCCATGCTGGGGTGTCATAGCGTGGGGGGGGGGGGGCACCTGAAGACCCAGGGACCAAGTAGGGAGAGGGACCCATGAAAATCCGGGGGGGAGGGGGGTTATGTAATTTTTTGTGATGTTTACTTCAAATGTATTGGGCCCTCCGATTAATTGGTGTTGGGTCAATGACGTGACACCTACTTTTTGTTTTAGGCATAAATTTAAACCTTAATTAAAGCATCAAAATGTGTGAAAATTTCACATGTGTATCTAATACATTCCTTTTTCACACACCCACTCTAACTTCTTCAAACATTTCACTTATTTGTCATTTTTCTGCCATTTGAAGTGTCAAAATGTCATGTGGGGCGACCGTCCGCCCTCAGTTGCTCTTTGGACAACCTGTTCAAAATCACTTTAAATCACTTTAAATATATTCCTTGCCCTGCTTGGCATAATTTCAACCTTGTTTTGCATTGAATGACAAAGCGATTAAGCATCTGTACATATATTTCAATCGCAATGCACAGGGGAATATTGTCTCCTGTTTAAAATTGTATGAAATGTCATTTGGGGCGACCATCAAGAAAATGCAATTGGAGGACTTTTATTTTGAAATTCCGCACAAGGGAGGATGTTGCATCAACCAGCCACATCTGAGGGACCCGGAAAGCAAACTTGCAGGTTAGTATAAGTCTTATGGATCTTTTCAATACATTGACCTTTTTAACTGCTACAATCTACTTGTCCAATTTGGTGGTCATGTGGGACGACCATCCTAAAACTACAAATAATACATTTTATTTACAAAAATCATATTTAGATGGGTTTAGTGCTAGTGTCCTGTGGTAAAAAGTAGCTAGCTGTGTGTCTGTAGCTAACTGTTAGCCTGTAATATTTGACTGTACTTGAAAAAGTCATGTGGGGCGACCGAGTGTCATTTGGGGCAACCACCGCTGAGGGTGTTGCACATACTTGCCAACTTTCCCTTTAAGCCCAGGAGACTCCCTTTTTTAATACCATTTCCTTTTTTTTCATTCTGGGTCACATTTCTCCCTGATTTACCCCTTTTTTTTCCCACATAATTCTACCATATTCTCGCTTTTTTCTGGCCGCAGTTCACTCAAAGGATGTTGACACTAAATATAACTATTTCTATGTAAAGTAAGTGTGAGATTGTCGTATCATGCATTTTATTCTGTTAAAACACACACACTCACACGCAGAGTGCCCCCTCCACACACACACACACACACACACACACACACACACACACAGTGTCCCCTCCACACACACACACACACACACACACACACACACACACACACACACACACACACACACACACACACACACAGTGTCCCCTCCACACACACACACACACACACACACACACACAGTGCCCCTTCCACACACACACACAAATTCTGAACTATTATTCTCTTTTCTAGATGGCGCCACTTTCAAGCAAAGAGAAGACTGCCCGCTACAGGCAAAAAATAAATGAAGACCCAGCAGTGAGGGCTGACTACCTTGCTAGGAAAAAAGAAAGGTAAAAAACACTTACATGCTCTTTATCTGGTATATTTTTCCATTTTATGTACATTGCGAATTTCTTTTATGTATTTGAATTGAAAAGTAATTATGCCCACCAGAATATGTATCACATTATACATTATTGTTTCAGCTACCAGAGAAGAAAGCAACAGGGGAAAGTAACATACAAAAAGGCAGATGAGATGACACCAAGAGAGAGAAAGAAACGGCAATAAAAGTGGAAGGTTGCCACCAAACTTTACAGGGAAAGGAGAAAGATGGAGCAGAGGATGATGGACTTAACACCACCATCCCTAGAGAAGGCTTGTAGGCGCTCAGAGATGACTCCATGCCTGTGTTACAAGCCAGTAACCGTTCATCTGAAAGCTGCATTCCAAACCCAGAAAGGCACTCCTGGTCCTTCACCTGAGTCACCTACCCCAAGCGCTCCTCCTCCTGAGTCACCTACCCCAAGCGCTCCTCCTCCTGAGTCACCTACCCCAAGCGCTCCTCCTCCTGAGTCACCTACCCCAAAGGAAAGCGCTCAAGATCTAAATGGCAAGTTCGTTGTCGTCACATATGATGAGCTTACATATGTAGGCCAGGTCTTGAAGGTTGTAGAAGATGAAGTCCAGATCAGCTGCATGCGGCAGTCTGATGAAAAAAACCTCTTCACTTGGCCACAAACTCCTGATATTACATTTAACTTCAGGAAAGAAATCCACGCAATCATCTCTGAGCCTGAGCCAGCAACCTCTCGCTTCTCAAAGCTGACTGGCCAAGACTGGAAACAATTCCAAAATGCCTGGGGTTGAGTCTGCATGCCTCCATCTGGTCATTTAGGTGAAATGAAACTAATGAAAATAATACATAATTTTTAAAAAGTTTATTTGATTTTCTTAAGTTCCTATTGAAATCTAATTCCAAATCTATGCTTTATTGACTACAGGGTTCTGGTCACAATGACTGAAATGAAATGAAAAGAAATAAATGAAATTAATAAAATTAAAATTATTTAAATGAAATGGGAAAAAATTATCAGTTGTTGTTTCTGACATGCTTTGTTCTGTTGAATAAAAATTTATTTTTAATTTGTCTCTATTAATTATTGCACTTAAAATAGTTTTCACTACCTGCTGTTTTCCTTTCATTTGGGGTGACCGCCTGTCATTTGGGGTGACCAGCATTGAGCAATACTGTACTAAAATCAAAATTGAATGTCCAGAGCTTTTTATTCAAATATCAACCAATGATATGATATGCTTGAGTGGATATTAGCTGTAATCCTTTTCAACCATTTTTGTTTGTTTTAGAGTAAAAACGGGGTATTGTAAAACACTATGAAGAGAGACACAGGCATTAGAGAATATGTTGATAAAATCATAGTAAACAAAAATAAAGGGAAACAAAAGGATTTCCTTTCCTTAATAGTTTGTTAAATTGCTGATACTTATTAAAGTTAGATGCATATTAAGAAAATATATTAATTTTTAGGTTAATTGTGGTCGCCCCAAATGACTTTTTTTGAAGCCTTGTCCGAGTAATCTATGTTTAAAAACACTAAAATCTCGTAATTTGGTGTTTAAAAATACATGCATACACACAATACATTCCACATGTTTGGAGGATGGCTAAATATATCCTTAATTCCATTATTTTTTAAATGGCCAACTGAAAAGTCTTATACGTCATTGACCCCATTACATATACATCAACTGAGATCATTTTATGTCCTGCCAACATGTTGGACATCTTGGGGGGGGGGTCAAATGGTTTAGTCTTCAGAATATGAGCACAAGTATGCTAAATGCATTAATTCAGGTGGTGAATTAAACACCCACTCATCAATATAATCTGATTGTAGCTTAAAACCCTATTTGTTTTTTATTTGAAATAAATACCCCCCTTTGTTTTTCTTTTGCGCCTCATGCACTGGAATGGATAGGGACCCACTGACATTGAGTGTATGAGGCCCAGAATTTGGTTCTTCTCCCCTGGTGCCATGGCTCAAAAAGGTTGGGAAACGCTCTCCTGGGTCATCAAATCAGTGTCAGTTGACTGTCAACTAGGTTACCTGTAGGGGTTTTTAATGTCCAGCAGCAGGTGTCAGTATAGTGACACAGTATCAATACAGTTTGGCAAAATGCTGAAACACTTCATGAGGCCTCATCTACCATCACTAGTATTTATTACACTTTTGTAATGTCCACATCAACACATTAGCAGGCTTTTTAACTAAATAACACACCTACCTCTATAAGACAACAGTGATATAATACTGTGGCAAAGGGGGAACTATTCTGGGCACAAAGAATTGAAGTATTGGGATATTCTGATCATTTTAGTATCATAGAAAACACAGGGGGGTCATTCCTTATATTATACTACTGCTGAGCCTCAGTATCAGTATATCTGTATAATGTAGCCTATCTGTTGGATATTACTGCTGGAATTGGTTATTAACTTAATTAGCAGATAATAACATTTTCTACTTTGACCCAAACAGCCACCAAAAGTACTGATCCAAAATATTGAATACCTGTTGATCCATTAATCCTACATGTCATATTAATACATGTCAATAACTGGTGTAAAATGCTGTTTTTTTCCCCATTGTCATCAGACATAACCCATTTAGACATTCAGAGGCTCCATAGTTACCATGGAAACACTGTTGTCTTCGACAGCATTGATTCATCACTAAAAACCACAGAGTTGGATTGATAGTGGATGGAGACACTTGGTTTGTTTTCAATTAATCAGAATTTTTACAGAAAAAGTCACTTTTCACTCAAATATTCTGTTTTTGGTATGATAACCCTCATATATACTTTCAGCATGAATGATCAGTCAAATAAATAATGTAAAATAACCGATTTCCATTGAAAAATATGCAAAATGGAGAATATATCACATTAATGGTAATGAATCACTTATGAAATTATAAAGAGAGAGAAGTGACAAAAAAGTAGCACTGGATCTTTATAGGTTAACACATATTTAGACTTTTGTTTTTATTGTAAATGTGTCAAGGAAAGCTATGGTTTCTATAATATAACATTATAGCATTTGGGGGATTATGACAATAAGACTGATGCTACATATAGGTCTGGATAAAAGTGAATGGTACAATTAAAATCATAAATAAAGCCCCTGAGGAGCCCACTCAGTAGCACAATAAGAACTACTGAGGTTAATGCAGGATTCTGGGATCCAAACTACAACTATCAATAAGATAATTTTTACATTCATTATTTAGAAGAGTGTTACATGAAATGACAAATGACTGTTGGACAGGGCTTCATATTTCTGTTATTTATTACATGTTAATCAGTTCTGAGTCGTGTTTGCAATGATTGAAAGTGTCTAAGAGCTCATGCGTGTTGTTAGAAAACAGTTTTCTTTGTATTTATCTGTAAGTCATCGGAGTTTGTTTGAGTTTGGGGCTGTAGACAAAGTTTTCATTCACTGTTCTGCCACTGCTTGAGCTTGCTAGCACCAGTGTTGGTGTAAACAGTGCTACGCAGCGTAACAATTGTAATGTTTACATTGACTGGAAAGTGTCTAAGAGCTTGTGTATTGTTAGAAAATAGTTTTCTTTGTATTTTCAGTCATTGTATAATTAGGGGTACATTTTATGTCAAGCACAATTTCAAAATCTCAGTATTATTTTTCAACAAATAACCTAGATATTTCTATGATATATACCCTTAAGTTTACAAACAAATTAATTGCCAAGCTTAATTTCAAATTACTTTACCAATATCTAAATAAAAATGAACAGTTGGTTGTTTATTTCCAACTCATACAACTGATTATCATCTTTGTTCTTGTTAAGTAACTCACATTCACTTTTATATTTGTGTATCTTCATATTTCATGTTTCTTTTTATATCAGTTGTTTCATAATTCTCTAATCTCAGACCATATGTCCTTATCAATTTCCACATGATGTGAAGTCACAGAGGCCAGAGGAGGAATTATCCTGATGATATTTTCATTCAAATACCACAACACATCTTTCTGTTGTGGCCTAAAAAGTCTTTGTGAAGTCCATGTGGGGCTTGCCACGTCCCAAACTGTGGACAGTGGAAGAGGTACACCAAGGACAAAGTGTCTGGAAACACACAAAAAAATCTACTGTTCATCCACTAGGAAATCCATCAAGAATGTGGTGTGTGACAACTTTGAACACTTTAAGAGTGTCGTGGATAAGAGGAGGAATGTGTGTATTCATGTAAATGTGTGTGCGTGAGTGTGTGTGTGTGTGTGTGAGTGAGAGAGAGAGAGAGAGAGAGAGAAAAACTTTCCTCTGTGATGCCACTGTTCCTGTGCCACCTATAGGAGAAATAAAGAAGCTTATTAGTGTGTGTCTCTCTTTGTGTGTGTGTTAAAGTGCTTCATTAAACACAATCTATTGAAATAATTAGAAAACTGCACTTTACAGTTTTACTGAAAGTTCTTTGGTTTGTGTGTTTTTATTTATTTTTAATTATTTATCTTGCAGTTCAAATGCATGTAGTATCTGTTCTGGTCTATGTTCAATATCAAGGCCAATATTTGTCCTATGTTTTGTTTGTCATGCGTGTTTGTGTATCTGTCAGCTTCATGTTTTTGTGATGTTTATCTGCTTCATGTTTAAAGTTTTCTAAAGAAAACACAAAAAAAACTGAGATAAACAGTTTGAACCTTTACTTGTTTGATAATCATGTTCATTATTTCACTTTAGCCTGTACAAGCCAATTATTAATTTCTATCTAAAGTATCTTTTTTGCACATTGCATATTTTCACTTTTGTGCTTTTCAAAGTATTTTTTCTTTTCCTGTGTTGCAAAAAATAAGAATGCCACAATCTCCCATGCAAGTACTGACCAGGCCCCTCCCTGGCTGGCTTCAGAGATCAGATGTGTTCAGGGTGGTATGGCCGTAAGCAGGTGAACTGGTGCTTTTCAGCAGTTTTATAGCTTCTGTGAGGCCTCATGTGAGTGGAAGAGGTTATGAAGGCATGTCAACGGCTCTCAGGTCTAACAACCAACACACACACAAACACACAACACACACGATGACTGCAAAAAACACGGAGGTTTTCCACATTACAGAGATAGGATTTATTCCAGTAGGATAAGGGGAGAGTTGTGGTTTGACAACACATCTGAGGGTTACCTCATGGAACTTTGGCTACATTTTGCACTAAACTACTCTTTCTAGCGTGGTCCCACCCGTTGGTGACTTCATTCCAGGCTGAAATGTTCATCTGGACAGTTTTAGGCTTTGTTTACTTTTTTTTTCCATTTTCATGCTGAGAGATTTAGATTTCGTAGTTTAGAAAGCTGGCTAATCAGTGTAAGGGAATCTATAAAGGGGTGAATCAGACAGAGCCTTTCACCTTACGACCAAACTACTCTCAACACTCCTGATCTCCAAAGCCAAGCAGCATTGGGCCTGGTCAGTACTTGGATGGGAGACTTAGTGGGACCACCAGGAGCTGTAAGATGTAGCACTTTTCTGTGTGCCCAGCTGAGGGCACTGCTCCATCACCCAAGGGTGAGAGAGAAGCTGTGTTTGTCCACAATGGAGTTCATGAACAAAAGTCTGGATTGGTGACACCCAGCAAAGTGCAAAAGCTTACAGCATCTGGTATTCCCAGGCGGTCTTCCATCCAAGTATTGACCTGGCCCGACCCTGGCTGGCTTCCGAGATCAGACAACATTTAAAAAAAATAAATATATATATATATATATATATATATATATATATATATATATATATATATATATATATATATATATAAAATTCTTTTTGGGTTTTTTCATTTTCATAATAATTTTTTATTTCCTTTAAATCATCAATAAAAGTTTGAAAAGGTAAGAGCTCTGGTCTTATTTCATTAAAAAAGATCTCTGATCTTCTTAAAACCTGCCCTAAATCACAATGTCCAGTTAAAATCACTGCTAATTTTTAAATTTGGATGATTAAGAATCACCTCCCTTATTTTGATGGTGCTTACATGCTCGGAGAAATTCGATTACAATCACATTATCTGATTTGTTTACTCTGATGTCTCAAACTCCGGTTCGATTTGATTCCACTCCAATTAAGGTGTTTACATGGCTTTTAAGACTCCAAAATTTAATCAGAGTAAGGTAATAATTAAAATTCAGCTATAGCCACAATTCAAATCACCAACCCTTCAGTCATAGAACAACCTCCTCTACCAAATGAGCCACAGCCACCCTTTGTGCAGTTTGATTTATTTTGTAACACATTGGCAAACAGTGCAGTTTTCTGGTTACTCAGACAGATGCCTGAGTAACCAGAAAGCTAATGTAGTAGCTGTTTTAATTCTTATTGACAGATGTGAAATGTACCTTGATTCCTAGAAAGGGCTGCAGCCTGTCATGCATACTTACATACATATGTATATATATATATATATAGAGAGAGAGAGAGAGAGAGAGAGAGAGAGAGAGAGAGAGAGAGAGAGAGAGAGAGAGAGAGAGAGAGAGAGAGAGAGAGAGAGAGAGAGAGAGAGAGAGAGAGAGAGAGAGAGAGAGCTCCAGTCCAGCACGTGGCAGTAATGAGCCTTCACTGCTATCAAACAAAAGGAGAAGTGACGTAATCAAACCTCTGTGGCGGAATAAGGAAGTATGAGCGACAACAGCAGGCTACGGAATTGATAAACCCTGAACAAAAGCTTTCATATGAGACTGTTTTGTGTTTATCAGATTCGTTTGTGTAAAGTTAGGGCCTCACTCTCCTAAACATGACAGCTTCGGTGTTTTTCGGTTGTACGTTTATCGCCTTCGGCCCAGCCATTGCTCTGTTCCTCTTTACCATCGCTCGGGAGCCGCTGCGGGTCATTTTTCTTATAGCAGGGTAAGTTTTATTGTCACTCTCTGACACACCCGTTTCACTAAGAACTACCACAGCAGGGGCGAACCGAGTCTCCTGTTGTATTAAACCGGGTTAAATGGACGGTGTCTGAGCTAGGCCGCTAGTTTAGCTCTCAGCTTTAGCTTTTGACAGTTGGTCATTTTGCATCAAAGACATGAAGAAAAGCCAATGTATTAAATTAATTTGAACTTTTTAAAGTGAAAAGGGAGTCGTTTAAAAAGAAAAACACGCAAATATTGTAGTTAAGGATAGACTGATACAGGGGCGCAGATAGGTTTGTGAAACTGGGGGGGACGAAGATGCCAGCTAACACCCCCCGATCCCCCAGCCCCACCATTCTGATTGGGGAGGGGGGGGGTTATTACTCCTCAAAGATGAAAAATGCATTATCTTACCTAATTGTGATGTCTGATGTTCTCAAGTGCTATATACCACTGACATGACAGGATGATCAATATGGGTGTGGGTGTGGGTGTGTGTGTGTGTTATGACTGCTCACTGTTTGTGTATATTTGGACTGTCAAACTTAATTACCCATCATTGGAAGAAATTATTTATTATATAAGTATTAGATAAATTATTATTATTCAATAAAGTTTATTAATGCTGATACTAATTTAAATCACTCACTAAACATACCATATGCTGTTTGCAAAACTGTTTTATTTTAACACTGACTTTCAGCACACTGATTCTTTCAGAAATTTCACAGGAGTGTAAAAAACATATAATGTAATTAAAACTTCTAACACACTAACAACAAACACAAAATAGGACACAGCCTCCATATACAAATTAAATTGTAAATAAGATCTCTCCATGAGAGTTTTCAATAATGGTCTCAAAACTGATTAAGTGAAGGATCCAAAAACCTCTCTCCTCCGATCCTTGCCCTGAATATATGTCTGGGGCATGTACAGGTGGAGGCAGAAGAAGGTGACAGTTTGGCTCTGGCCAGCTTTGTACGATTCCTACTCTCACGGCGACATTGCTTTGAACAGAAATTGCAAGGTGATTAACTTTTTTCATCACCAGCCAATGTGGCTAGTAGATTTTTTATCTTACTCCCCTATCAGAAATTCAACTAGCCATTTTTCCCCCTGACCAAATTTCATTAAATTATTTTATTTAACCTTTTCCTCTTGAAATAATTCATTTCTTTAAACATATGATCCTTTTTTTTTTTTTTACATTTTCCCATTTAACTCTTAAAACTTCTTGCTTTTACATTTTCTCACCTTTCACTGTTAACACTTCTTTACTGTTCTCACCTATATTACAATTTATACAATACATACACTCACATCTTGTTGCTCTTACATTTTCTCAATTGGTCCCATATCATTTCTTCAAACATATGATCACATTTTTATTTTTATTTTTTTGCATTTTCACATTTAACTCCTAACTTCTTTACTTTTTATCTCCACTGTCCCCACTGTAAACATACACTCACATTACATCTTGGTGTTGTTATAAACTTTCTTAAACCATCTCATTTCCTTAGCCTATTTGTGGACTCACCAACTGACCAAAGATAGCACCAAATCCTCATATAAGCCCGTTATGATCAATTCATTTGGGCTTATTAGCATTCCTGTCAAACACACAAGTAGGCTGTAGGCGCACTGGCGCGCGCACTGGCACGCGTGCTAGTACGTGCCATTGCGCGCGCCAGTGCGCTGCCAGAACGCGTTCTGTAACACGTGATATAATAAACACAAGGCGTGGCTATGTGAACACTTTGGCTTTGCCATAGGGGCGCTGCCTCGGCCGAAGCAAGCAAGACAGGAAACAAAAGACAGGGGAAGGATAAAAAAATAGGACGGTCATATGCTGGCGCCCCATAGAGGATTGCTAGAACCGGGTCTGCACTCGCCAACAGCCAAAGTGGCTAGTAAGTTGTTTTTTTACCCGCCAAAATGGATTTTCACCCGCATTTGGCGGGTTGGTGGGTGTTAATTTAGAGCCCTGGTGATAACGTAAAGTAGCAGTTTACTTACAGCTGTTGCTCTTTGAAAAAAAACCACATGATCGTTTTCTGCTTTTTAGCTCGCCTCATTATTCCATGCCGTGTTGGGGTCCTCCTGAACATGCACCCTGGCTGCCCAAATAATGCCTGTCAGACTGTTTGTAACCATGGCAACCAAAGTTAACGACGATGCCGCCGCACAGCGCAATAACCGAGTCACGTTATTATGTATGTTAATTCATATTTTGGTTTCTTCGTGATGCTTGACTAAGTAAGAAGTAAGTAGTAAAAGTTAAAAAAGTAAGAAGTTTTTTTCTTAAATAAAAGTGGGTGGGATGGATCTAAGGGCATTCAAAACTGGGTGTGTCATGACACACCTGACACCCCCGCTATCTGCGCGCCTGGACTGATATATGGGCTGGTTGCACTATCGGGCCGATATTTACGTTTTTGTTTTCCTCCTTGTATTGGTATCTTGTCGCCAGACCCCAGTCTTAAAGGGGCTTGTGAAATCCACCAGGTGGGTACTTTAGGTTATTTTTGCACATTATTCACACAGTCCTAATCCAGCACAATAACCATCATATTAAACATAACAGAAAACATGACCAGACCAGCAACATCAGTCCATAAGTCCTCTCTCACACACCCATAGATCCATAGATGATGAGCAGAACATGGTGTACCAGCACACAATCAAGATACTAATTATTTATTAAAACATCAAATTTACAGGCATGGGCAAAATCATGTCAGTTATCATTGTAAATTTCCGTAATGGTAAATAGAAAAAAAAAAAAAAAAAAGGCCATGGCCTAACCAGAACCCAAAGATGGACATTAGAGCTTACACATTGTTCTGGGCACCATCAACAACAGCTGATCTGAGCTGGATACATATGTTGCTGATATTCGAACTCAGAAATAGAGCTGCATAATATGTTGTTTGAGCATCAACATCGCAATGTACTTGTGCACAGTAGTCACATTGCAGGTCTTGCAATGTAGGAGGCAAATCAGCTGACTGTGTTCTTATCTAATTTCAAGAGTACATGACACACACTGCAGGCAGCAATCCACCAATCACAATCATTCTTAGGGTTGGGTACCCAAAAGATTTAATTCAATACTGATACAAAATCAGTAATTTCAAAATTCTATCGGGTTTTTAAACGGTACTTTAAAAAATATACAACCAGAGACATACGCGATTGTCACATCAAAATTTAACCGATGACTTACTGTACCTGTCTGTCTAACTGTGAGGTCACATCTCTGCTACAACTTATTAATCTATTATTATTTTTAAGGTAGCACCACATCTCATGTCACCAGTTGAGGAACTCTCATACACCAGTTACTTATTTATAGTTATTAAAGTGACTCACTCTGTCACTCTCATGGTCCAGTATCCATATTAGCTGGTCTGGATATTTATCTCTTGGGTCTGTCATTCCCACGCTGGGTATTTTGTCATTTCTAATGTGCTATTAGCTCAGTGCTAGGCTACTTAGCTCTTCACAAAAGTTAGTCATATTCCAGCCTTTGTATGTAAATGTCTTTAACATATGGAAGAATCTGGAACTTCTTGTGAACTTTAACTGCATGGGCCACCTTTTCAACTTTAACATCTCGCTGCTGTGTATGCGCACGCTGCCACATGAGCACAGCCATGTGTGCATGCTTCTGTTTAACAGTGGACAGAGCGCAGAAATAAACAGCAGCTGCATGCGTGGTACCAAAATATCCTACGAAATTCATGTTAGATTTCAGTCTGGTTACTATTATTAATGCTTGCTCCGGTTCTATACCTATACTGACTTTTAGTACCCAATCCTAATCATTCTTAGGGCGTATTCACATAGTAAAGTCCGGACCAAGGTTTGGACCAGAACCTTTTTTTGCCTTTTCACACTGCACTTATAATCCAGACTTTATTTACAGTCTTCATTCACACTGTATTGAATCAAGTGGACCAACGGACTTTAGAACGTCATGTCGTCAATGCGTGTACAACGTGCATCTCTCTATACTCGACCCTGATTGGTTAGTAGATGAGCACGCTACACTGTTGCAGGAAATGGACCCAGTTACTAGTTTTATGAGTATTATCTAATTCAGTCTTTGTAGTATCATCCGACCAAATTTCAATGAAATACCTGGTTTCCTCGTCTCCCCATGTATTCCCGCGACTCATGCTTGGACGTTGACTAGATTCCGCGCACGTGACTGTGACGTAATTGGTCCGATAATCCGGACTTTCCAAAGACTCGGTCTTTGGTCCGGACCAAGGTTCGGGGGAGCATTCACACTTGTCAATAAAGTTCGAACTTTCCTGGATAGTCCAAAAGTCCGGATTTTCTGAGTGCAGTATGAATACGCCCTTAATCAATTTAGAGTGAGTCACTGGTAACAACTTTGAAAAATGAGCAACAAACAGGAGAAAATCACTGTTAACTGAAGACTTGGTGCCAAAAAAAAAGACCATTTACGTTGGCACCACACAGCTATTATGTCCTTCCAAGCATTTTTTCTCGCCCCCTTGTATTTATATTGTTGGTGTATTTTGTACTGTCTCTCTGTCAGGGCCTTCTTCTGGCTGGTGTCTCTACTGTTGTCCTCTCTGGTCTGGTTCATCTCTGTCCAGATCAGTAATAAGGATAGCGCTGTACAACAGAAAGGCCTCCTTATCTTCGGCGTGGTGTTGTCCGTCCTGCTGCAGGAAACCTTCCGCTTTGCCTACTACAAGCTGCTCAAGTAAGCTGCACTAACATTTACTCGGGCCTTTCAAGTTCTGCAAAGCTGTTGGGCCACTGATGCCCCCAATATCTGGAGAAAACACAAAGTAAAGTGTTTTTAGACTGGTGAAAATGTAAAAAAAAAAGTTAATTTACAAACAATATAGTAGAAATGTTGTGTGTCTGTAATTAAAGGTAATTACAGCAGCCTATGACTTCAATCACATTTTTTTTTAGATGTGTCCAACCCCAGTCAGACCCTAATCATCACTAATACTACAACCATGTTTTATGAAATATTTTTTTTTACAGATAGGTTTAGGTGTGGTTTTAGTAAGTTCTGGTATGTAGAATTCAAATTTTATATCTGTTTTAAGATTCAACATGTAGATTTTTTTTTGTAATAATTAGTTTAGTTTTCACAGTTGTATAATACAGTAAATATTAGGAGTGTGAATCTGTCACTCACAAGACCATCCAATTCAAGTTCCGATTCACAGACTACAATCTGATTTAGGGACGATCTGTAAAAAGGAGTAAATGTTTTGGTACAGTTTGTTTCAGTTGGATTCAATACGAATGGACAATTTAACCACAAGGACTTATTTTACTTTGTTACTGATGTTAGGATTTTCATGTTTGTTGATTGGAAGCTCCAAGGATGAGTTCAAAATACAGTTGGTCAGACCTTTCATGACATGTTGGGGGTGTCACAAGGAACAAATGATTGGATTTTGGTGATGACCTGGAAGAGATCCTGGATTCTGGATCACTTTGAAATTTTACATTGCAGTAAAAGTGATCCAGAATCCAGGATCTCTTCCGAATCATCACCAAAATTGAATCATTTGTTCCTTGTGACACTCCCAACAAGTCATGAAATTTTCGTCAAGATCCGTCCATAACGTTTTGAATGATCTTGCTAACAGACAGACAGACAAATAAACTGGTAAAAACATAACCTCCTTGGTGGACCTCTCTTCATTCGGAGGGGGAGGTCTGCCTTGGTGGAGGTTTGTGCTTTTCTAGTTGCGAAAATGTTGTGCTGCTTTAAGGCTTCTGAAACTGTACTCTGAAATGGAGCCAGCATTTTACAATCCAAAGTATAATAGTGCTGTATACAGCTGAAGACGTTTATTGAGGAACTATGCTAAAAACAGTCACATGCCCTTCCACACTGAAGCACTTTTATTTCCAGTTGTGTGAAGAAATGTGCAACTTTCTGGAGAGTAAAGGGAATTCCACCCAGAGCTCCTGGTTGAAAAGAGGCTGTGTCAAGTGGTGTTTGTCTGATACAATAAACCAACCATGTGAATGTGTTAAAGCTCCAGCTGCAGGTGTCATGTGATCAGACATGTCCATGTAGTGAGAACTATGGGAGAGTTTTCCTGAACAGGGTATGCTGTTAAATGTCTGAAAATGTGTGTTTTGACATTACATTTGTAAAATTTGTTTTCAGAAATAGTCATGCTAGTTAAAGCTGTTGCACACCATTGGAATTTCTTCATTGCTGGAAAAGTTTGATAGCCACTTCTTGTGTGTTGTGTTAAGGTATGTGGTAATAAAATAGATATTGAAAATAATTTACAAATTTGTTTGATTGTATGTAATGTTGGATATTGCAAAATTGGATTTGATGATTATATATTTGGTTCCTGTCACTATTTAGAACATTGATGTAATCTAAAGATATCTGCATTTTACATTATAACAAATATATAATGGTCACTATATATGGTCAGGAAAATTGACAAATTGGTTAGGGACAAGTCAGGGAATTTTGTTTTAGGGGACTGCTGGGTGCCCTGAGCAGACAAACTCTAGGTCAAAGGTCAGGTTTGAATTGTGGATACAACTTTTGAACTATTCATCTTAGAGACTTCCAATGAGCACTGAAATAAATGTTAAAATACTTGCCTTTTTTATGCTGGGACTTCACTCCATGATGTCGAAGAGCAAGTTTGTGCTTTTTAGTTGATGCTTTAAAACAATGCCATTATTTAACCCAGTCAGACCAGGTTTGCTCTTTATAAGCAGGATGGTACAAATATCACAGGAGAATTACATTAAAAGTTTAATATCCAACTAATAATATCCAGCCGGTGCCTCCTCACCTTAATATTTTCCCAGGGTGTTTGTCTGTTTTCGCTCCAGGTTGTCCCACTTTCCCATCTCTCCAGTCTTTTCACTCTGAGCTTTTAAAAGATATTGTTGCACCTTGTATCATCTTCCACTGACTGACATACATAATTTCTATTGATGCCCTTGTTCACAGCATCACATCGAAACTAGGAAGAGAAACACTGATGTGTGTATGTGGTTGCTTTTTTGTTTTTTGCAGGAAAGCAAATGAAGGCCTGCTCACTCTCAGTCAAGAGGAGACCATGCCCATCTCCATTCGACAACTGGCCTATGGTATTCTTCATGCACACATGTTGTTCATACAGCACCAACACTAGGGATTCACCTAAAAAAATAAAGACTCAAAAGGAATCTGCATCACTAAAAATGTTTTCTACACATGAGTGGTCATGGATATTCTCAGTAACATACTGGTTTTATTTTAAGTAAAATACAATACACAGCCTCAATAATTTCCTTGCCTAGATGTTTTTTTTAGAGCTACATTATATTGCCAAAAGTATTGGCTTACCTGCATTTCCATCCCATAATTAATCCATAGGGTTTAATCTGATGTGGGTTCACCCTGTGCAGGTTTAAAGGGTTAGTTTGACATTTTCTACATAAAGCCCTGTTTTAGGTCATCTGGAATGCCTTTGTTGCTGAACCAAGAGCATTTTAGGTTTCCAAGGTACAGCAGTATGCAGCCTGTAGTTTTTGTCAGCAATCTGTCTAGCAGTACGATGCAATGGAAGAACATAAGGGCATAATGTGTCTGGAAAAATAGGTCCACCAAATGCTAAAACAACTTCTAGAAGGTATACTTCACAACAATTTTCAGGTCAATGTATCGCTGTCCACCCCTGACCACACGATCAGTTAATGTCTTTGCAAACAAAAGTTTAAAACCACTTCATGAATGATTTCCCGAGTGCCCATTGGACTCGATGTTAAAGTGGGGGGGCTGTACTTTTAAACCTAAAATGCTCGGTTCAGCACCAAATGTCAAAATTGTGACCAGAAACGCTCCAAGTGATCCCAGATGACCTAAAAACAGGGCTTTATGTGCATAATGTTGAACTAACACTTTAACAGCTTCAACTCTTCTGGGAAGGTTTTCCACGAGGTTCAGAAATGAGTTCATGAGAATTGTGGACCATTCTTCCAGAAGCATTAGTGACATCACACAGTGACGTTGGGCAAAAGGCCTGGCTCTAACCCTATCTCTGGCTCCCAAAAATGTTCTCTGGGGTTATAGGTCAGGACTGTGTTCAGGTCAGTCCAGTTCATCCACACCAAAGTCTCTCATCCATGTCTTTATGGACTTTACTTTGTCCACTGGTGCACAGTCATGTTAGAACAAGAAGGGGCCATCCCCAAACTGTTCCCACAAACTTGAGAGCATGGAAATGTCCAAAGTCTCTTTGTCCTTGGTGCTGAACTAAGAGATTTTGGACGCCACTTTTCCACTGGTAAGGTTCAGCTGTGGAGCAGCTGTGCCACAACTGGAACAGTTGTTTGCAATATTTTTATTTCAAGTTGTTTTGTTGAAACTGTTGATGTGTTGAATAAACATATTAAATGCATATATATTCATATTTTTGCATATGATTTGGCTTTTTCACACCTTTTTTGTGTTACTTCTTTTTAGGTGAATTTTAGTGGAATTACCATGTTTTGGATAATTTTTGCCCCTGTATTGTTTGTCTCCTAGTGTGTTGTTGTGTATTTTATGGGAAATTTGACCCCACCCCAAGATAGAACAAGTTGACTGACAGTGTTTTGATTAAAATAAATAAATTGAAATTAATCCAAAGAAGCCCTGTGAATAATCTGATTTAAATTGTTAATCAATTGACAGTCCAAGTGTCTTTGTTTTGTTTTGTTTTTTTTAATGAAAACTTTTTAGGAATAATTTCCAGCCCACACATAATCTAGTTTAACCTGTCACTCCAGACCAAAAGCGAGTCTTTAAAGTCATTACACAAATGGAGTGATTTGTCATTTCTCATAATAATCATTACTGTTGCCATATTCATTCATAATATATTCTCCAAAGTGCCATCAGCCTGTGTAAAGTGTGTGTTTTTCTTCTGCCTCAGTGTCAGGTCTGGGCTTCGGCTTCATGAGCGGGGCGTTCTCCGTCGTCAATATCCTGGCAGACTCTGTGGGACCAGGAACTGTTGGGATCCACGGAGACTCACAGCACTACTTTCTGTCCTCAGGTACTGTGTCTAATTGTGTCAGTTGAACCAGTGCTACAAATTTGTTAAATTCAGCAAGAATATAGTTTTGTTTGTTTATTCACATACAATCAGAGGAAAAGAATAAAATGAACATAAGCACAACAAAAGAAGATATGTAGGAGGAAGACGAACAACCGTAATGGCTCCTTTGGGATCTTCCCCCAACAACAAAATGTTTTTAATAAATAATAATAGTGATAAGTCAAATAATAATAATGATAAATACCAACAAATAATTATTAAATAACCCTAATTTAAAATTGGTACTGTAACACCTTCCATGAGACATAAAGGTTTAATTTAAGTACAAACATAAGCAGGGGACAGAAAGTAGTATTTAAAGACTGAAGGAAATTTTTTTTTTTTTTATTATTAAAATATTATCCATAAAATAAAGAAAATGCAGTCTTACACTAGAAAGGCACTCGGAGAGCACAGATTCTGCGAAGGCAGATCATCACCCCCCACCCCACCACCACGACTCATCACCACCAAACCTTTGTCACGTATTCCTTGTGTCATTATCAACATTTCCTGAAAATCTCAGCCAAATCTGTCCATAACTTTTTGAGTTATGTTCCACGGTCAGAAAAATGGATAAACATTGGCAAAAACATAACGGTAACAAAAATACAATGAGCTAAAGGGGCTTGAAGTAAATGTCAGATGTTGACTTCAAACCTCAGCTAAGTTACAAAACATGAGTTATGGTGTTTATGCCATAATCCTACAACGTGGTTTCCTGCCACTCTAAGCAGCTCTTTGCGATATGTTGACGAGATGTGTACAAAATCTGACGTCCGGTTGAAGCATCTGATTTGGATGAATGGTCCAACAGCGTGGAACTGGCCCCTGTAATGTAACGTGCGATTGTTCCAAAGTATTAATGTGCGTGATTCCTCCTGGTTCAATAGTAAGAGGGGCGCACCACAAAAATGTATATTAAGACCAAAATGCATGTGGGGCGGCTGTGGTTAAGTTGGTAGAGTGGGTCGCCCAATGACCGAGAGGTTGGCGGTTCGCGTCCCGGCTCTGGCTGTCCACATGTCGAAGTGTCCTTGGGCAAGACACTGAACCCTGGCTTAGGCCCCCAGTAGGACTTACCGTAGACCTTAGAAACCTACTGGTGTATGAGTGTGTGTGTGAATGGTTGAATGAGAGGCTAATGTAAAGCGCTTTGAGCACCATGAAGGTGGAAAAGCGCTATATAAATGCAGTCCATTTACCATTTACCATGTGACCTTATGAATAAATGTAGGGAGTAAAATTGAAAAGTCGCCAATAAATACTTGTGTAAAGTACAAATACCTAAAAAAAATCTTAAGTAGACTAATGAAGTACTTTTTACTTGGTTACTTCCCCCCTCTGGTGTTATTCTCTCTCTCTCTCTCTCTCTCTCTAAAATGTCTTTGTTTACTTGTTTTCCATCATCTGTATTTGATCATTTGAATTTAGTCTTTGTTTGGTCTTTCAGCCTTCATGACCATGGCCATCATCCTGCTGCACATGTTCTGGGGGGTGGTCTTCTTTGACGCCTGTGAAAAACAGCGCTGGTGGGCTGTGGCCGCCGTTGTCATCAGTCACCTAACAGTGTCGTGTCTGGTAAGTGTTCACATTCAGGAAACTCATGACCTCATCTTTGTCATGTGATCTGCTTATGTCATTCAGTTATTAACCCTTAGGGGTCTGAGCCTGTTTTGACCATTTTTGAATAGTTTTGATTTTGCCCTTCTATACCCCATACATTTTTTAATGTGCAGTATTATTTTATTGTCAAATGGTTAAAATGTTTTATCAGATTAATCACAGAGATGCTTTGATTTAATTTTGGTCGACTGTTCTGTCTTTGTACTCAAATTTCCTACAAAGTACACAAACCTACATTAAGAAATAAAAATGTGGAGAAAATAAATATACAGTCCATGCTAAAATGAACACCAAAAAACAACACAAAAAGTGACAAATTCCAAAAATATTAAACTTTCCTAAAGTAGAGAAAAAAAAACAAGCAAATGTTTTAAACAACTGTTCTATTTAATTGTATTAACAATTTTAATCTAATTAGTCACAATGATGGATTAATCTGCATTAATGTATTCATCTTTTCAAAGTGTTTTCTGCAGGAGAAAAACTAGGCATAGACATTAGCCCACCTAGAATAGAGGAAGTGAGGAAAGTGATTAAAACACTGACAAATGGGAAAGCACCTGGTGTAGATCAGATTAATGCAGGAAGGAAAAACTCACACCATCGATCCTCACCAAAATACTTGCTAGAGTTTGGGAGGAAGAAAACATTCCTCAGTTCTGGACAACAGATGAAATAGTGATGCTGCTGAAGGTCTGTCCACACTGCAACTTTTTCCAGTGAATCTGATAAAGTTTATCATTTTGGCCTCGTGTCCACACGGCACCGGCATTTTGGGTGCTCCAAAACAATATCTTTTGAGAACAGATTCCAGAGTGGAAAGGCAACAGTGCTGTTGTGTTGCTGTGTGGATGAGTAAAATAGATTTGTTTTTCATCTAGAAACTATGTCACAACCATATGACCAGAACAAATAACAGCTTCACACACAGCATTCATTCAAAAACCAGACAGTGTCCATCATGGTGGACACCAAAGTAGTGGTGTTAGCAGAGTTTACTGGTGTTATTGAAGGAAAATCTACTGATGTTAAACCATCAAGATGAGCAGCAGAGACGCCTACACATGCCTCTTCTAGTTATTTATTTCTAGGGTGTGTTTGGCACCAGTATACCAGTGGTTCTCAAATCTGGTTCTTGTGGTCCAGTGTCCTGCATGTTTTAGATATCTCCCTCTTCTTCTTTTTTTGTTATAATAAACAATAATTAAAACTAAATAAATTAAATACATTTAAAAAATGAATAATTTTTTTTTAAATGTTACAAAATTCGAATAGTTTAAATAAAAAACAAAACAATTTTTGAAAAAAGTAAAAAAAATTTTTAAGAATTTAAAATTGTAATTAAATAAAATAATTACAATAAAAAATATCCCTCTTATTTTTTTTAAATAAAAATTTAGCAAAAGTAAAGAAATTATTTTTTAAAATAAATCACAGATTAAAAAAACTGTTTTTTTAATTAAAAAATGGAAATTAAAAACTGAAAAAATTTAAAAAAGATTTAAATTACATTAAAACTGCAAGCAGTCTCAAAGGCCTTCGCCTCCCCTAGCGACCGTCTCCCCACGCGAAGTCCCGAGTCAAATTTCAGCCAAATTGGTGTTTGTATGGCCGAGCTACAGCCATTTTAGTAAAGGAGATTTGGTAGGGGGCGCTATAGAGCAAAATCGCAATTCCTATTGATAAACTGGTGTAGGACCCAGAGATTTCAGCCAATGCTAATGCCATTTTGCTAACAGTATATTTGGGAAATCTGTAGGGGGTGCTATAGTGCGAAATAACAATTTCGTATGACAAACAGCTGTAGACCTGGGAGACAGACATCGGAGTCAAATTTCAGCCAAATTGGTGTTTGTATGTCCAAACTACAGCCATTGTAGTAAAAGTACATTTCTAGGGGGCGCTATAGTACAAACTCAGAATGTCTTTAGTGAAATGGATGTAGACCTGAGAGATAGATGTCTGTGTCAAATTTCAGCCAAATCGATGTTCGTATGTCCGAGCTGAAACAATTTATATAGCGGTAATTTTTCTCAAAATCTTTGCAAACTTTGCGAGAGCGTAGCACAAAAACGATGCCACTTTTCCAACTAAATTGGATAACTTTTGATGTCCCACTTGTCTCGATCGTTTTCACCAATTTTGAGCACATTTGGCCCAATGGCAAAGGAGGAGATAGATAAATTCCGATGACAGCGAAAACGACTCAAAATGTTTCAAATTTCAATCCAAGGTGGCGGACGTCCTGTTGGTTTATGGGCGTGGTCATCATTAGGTTTTTTGTTTATCATCATATGACGAACATGTGTACCGATTGTCATAGCTCTAACTTCACTAGGGCGTGATCTGGCCTAATACAAACTATTTCACCTTTTCTAGGGGGTGCTATGGACACATTTCTTTACTGACTTTTATGAAAACTATAAATACTTGCAATTTTACACACTTCTGATGTGTGTGCAAAATTTGGTGAGTTTTCATGTATGTTCAGGGGGTCAAATTAGAGCTCAAAGGGCTGAATCAGAACAAACTGCAAGCAGTATCAATAGGCCTTGCGCCCGACGTGGTACGCGGCGAAAGCCTAATTAAGAAGTGTGTGTATGTATGTATGTATGTATGTATGTATGTATGTATGTATGTATGTATATATATATATATATATATATATATATATATATATACACACACACACACACACACACACCTGCAAGCCATTACATCATTATCATTCTTCTGAAGAACTGATCAATAATTGTATAAGGTGATAGAAGAGGAAATGTGTGTATGTGCTTTACTATTGTTCTGGTGTATCCGCTGGGACTGTCTTACAGCACACCTAGGGGTGTGTATGTGTACTGCATCATTTTCAGCACATGTTTAGTTGCCATGTTTATGTGATACATTACTGATCTGTTCCCAGTGTGGACGCCATATATGTTCTATCAGGTACAAAAATAAACCTCATTGTGTTGCTGTGTGGACGTGGCCTAAGAAAAGAGACCAAACCAATTGTAACAACTAGAGAGAAATAATGCTACTGTCAGTAACATTGAAAGGTTGTCAGAAATATCACATGCCTTGCCAAGGAAAGAACAAAGAACTTTTCTTTGTTCAGGTCCTGTGCAGAACAGATCTTTATGCCAAATAGTGGAGCAAAGTGATGAATGGAACAAAACCATTTATGGCATTTTCATAGTTTGCTGAAGCTTTTGGTAGCATGGACTGGCATTGTGGAGGATCATAAGTCATTATGGTATCCCAGACAAGATGGTTTCCATCACAAAACTCATGTATACAGAGTTTAGGGCACAAGTAATATGCAGACCCATTCTAACCCAAGAATTTGCCATACAGACTGGAGTTAAGAGATGATGACTTCTCTCTCCACTTTTCCATTTTCTGCATTGACTGGTTGATGAGGGAATCCACCAGGAATAATAAGAGGAATCAGTTGGACACTCACTGAATCTCTTGAAGATCTGGATTTTGCAGATGACATAGATGTCAGGATATTCAAATTCAGACCAATGTAATAGCAACAAGTGGCAAATGAGTCAAATGAGCCAGAATAATAGAATAAACAACACTAGGTAGAAGAGGTTGAAGAATTCACACACTTGGGATAGAGATTCAGGAAAGGTGGTGCAGTGGTTAGCATTCGTGCCTCACAGCAAAAAGGACCCTGGTTCAAACCCCACACCAGACCTTTCAGTGTGGAGTTTGCATGTTCTCCCTGTGTGTGCGTGGGTTTTGTCCAGGTACTCCAGTTTCCTCCCACCATCCAAACACATGCATTGATAGGTTAACTGGTTAATCTAAATTATCCATAGGTGTGAGTGTGAGAGTGATTGTTTGTCTATATATGTTCAGCCCTGAGATGAACTGGAGACTCATACAGAGTGTACCCTGCCTTCACCCATTGTAGCTGGATTAGGCTCCCAGTGACTCCTGTGACCCTAGTGAGAATAAAGTGGGTCCTATGACAAGGCAAGAAATTCAGGAAAGGATGTACAATCCAGACTAACAAAGACCAAAGCAGCATATTTGCTGCGCTAAGTTCTGTCCATAGAACTCGTATGGCTTGTACAGCTTTGGTATTTTCACTGTCACTTTCTTTACATGTCGTACCACATTGTCTACAAGTCACTATGGAACAGAAATGATAACGCACTGCTCCACCAAAACGAAGTTAATAAAAGCCTGTTAAGAGCTAAATGTTTTGTGAGGGGGCGGGGTTTGTTGTGCTTGGTTTTTGTGTTTTCCACTGCCACTCTTCAGGGAATTTTCAGTCACACTTGGAGTGGGAACCCTGTAATATTGATCCATCTGTTGAATCCTTTGTGTCTTTGTTTCCAGACCTTTCAGAACCCAGAGTACGTGGCCAGTCTGGTTCCCACATACGTCATCCTGTTCCTGATGGGGGTCTGGGCCTTTTACTCGGCTGGAGGCTCACTCCGAAACCTCAAACTCTGCCTCACCTGTAAAGACAAGGACTTCCTACTGGCCAACCACCGGCCCAGATAGTGTGGACGACTGGGTGTGGGGTTCAACACCCTTTACCCAAAGACCACCCAGTCCACACCCAAATGGAGGACCACCATCACACCTTCCATCACTTATGATTAGGGATCGACCCATTTGGACTTTTGAGGTTGATACCAAGTTGTTGTTGTTGTTTTTTTTCGTTTTTAATACATCATCTTTTGTCGATGACTGATACAGGCCTAAGCCCGTATTTGGAGCCAATAATGATTTTATTTTTATTTTGTAAACCTTCTCTGTTTTCCTTTTGTCTCTCCTTTATTTTTTCTCTTTGTTCCATTTTTTTTCTTTTCCCCTATTTTTGTTTATTTCCCCTTTTCTCCTTTATCTTAATTTTTCCTTACTTGTTTTCTCCCCCTCCTTTTTCTCTTCACTCTTTTCTTTTTTGTTTAATTTCCCCCGTTCCTTTCTTTTCCCTGTGTTCCTCCTTTTTCTCCCCTTTTTTTCTTGTTTATTTTATTTCGTTTTTGTCGCTTGTTTTTAGTTTTGTACTTTTTTCTTAATTTTTTTCCCTTTTCCCCTTTGATTCCTCCCTTCTTTTTCCCTTTTTTTCCTTGCCCCCTTAATTTTTAGTGTTTTTTATCTGCCTTTTCTCTTGTTTTTCTCAACCCCCCCCCCCTTTTTTTTTCTTTATTTTTTTCCCCCTTCATTTTTCTCTCTTTTCTCCCCCTTTTTTCTTTTTTCCCCTCACCTGTCAGTAAATCATAGCAGGGAAAAAGAACGTATTGGCCAATAGACGGATGCAAGAAAAAAAAACCCTGAAATCAGCCTGCCTATATATTGTTCTATCATTACTTATGATGTAACACAGTAGTAGGACATAAACAGACATGAGACATGGTGTTTGGCTTTGTTTGAAATATCTCATTTCCTTGCTGCCAAGAAAAGCAGATGCTTTGATTGTATGTGGGTAGATCTGAATGATGTAATGACAGTTTTGATTTTTAAGCCAAGATTTTGCTCCGTACTCATTATGAAGTTCATATAAACATGGCTAATAGTCAGTGTGGACAGCGTGGAGCTGCAAAGGTTTTGAATATTTTTCAAAATATTTGATGTTGTCTTAGGCTTTGAGATATTGTACATTTTTTCACAATTTTATGACATTAGATTACAGAACATTCATTTCATGTTGAAAATCAGCAAAATCATCATTAGTTTTAGCTATATATTGCAATGATTATTTCCTGTTTTCTGTGATGTAATGCCACATTAAAAAATGATATGTGGTGAAACTTATTTGCTGGACAAGATTGCTAATTTTTTAGTAAGGGTTTGGGGTTTCACACAACTACAAAAAGAAAATGCACAATTAATAGAATTTTGTATTTCTTTTTCTTTTATTTTTGTTGGAGTCTTTTTTGTACATTTTTGTCAGTAGCTACTCAAAGATCTGTTGTCTTGTTTGAAATATAAACTTGTCACTGATCGATACCAATACTGATTTTTTTTTCAATGTGTTGTCAGAGGTGTGCTCAGTCCATTTAAAGAATAGATGAAAAAGTTGTTCTGATGGGTGTTATTCAGTTCAAGGTAAATATTGTCCAGTTAGTTGAAAAGAAAAAAATCTTTTCTTCACCAAAGCACTCCAATATTGTACAAATGTCTTTATTTAAATGACCTGTCCACTGAGGACATTTGCTGTATAGTGGCAGTAGGGTTTTCTTCAGGACATAGTTAGACTGAAACAGTCAAGTCTTTAGTATGAACAAACGGCACACCAGTTGATTGCTTAATTATCCACAGGTGTAAGTGACACCTCCTTCACAGACCAGAGTGGAGCTACTAAGACCCACCCTTATACAGATCTGAGAAAGCAAACATGTATGTACGTACCTACCATATTTTCTGGACTATAAGCCACACCCATATATAAGCTGCACCCACTGTGTTTAAAAAAAAATAAAAACATGATATACAAGCCTTATAAGGGTTAGGGTTAGACTCCCCCCAGCCTGTCCTCCATTGCAGTGAATCTGAAGTAGCATTAGCATCTACAAGAGAAGAGCTCGCCACAGTAGCTGCTGCACAAACTTGAAAAAAAAAATGGCAGAGCAAAATCATTCATGTGCTCTATGTGGAAATAGTGGGTTTTTTTCTGCAGCACGAAACCGAGCTGGATGCTACTCTCGGTTGGAGTGTGACGAGGCACTCAGCTCACAAGACGAGACATGAGATTGGGTTGGCGAGATTGAGATGAGACAACTAAACTAAATTACAATTGAATGGACAACAGACTTTTATTTAACTGAGTTACACATTGATTTTACAACTCTGTAAGCGTAAACTTTTAATGAACGTCTTCCTCTATAAATTGAAACTAAAGTAAAAAATATAAAAGTTAAAATAAAATAATATATTTATCCTTTTCTCAAAATCAAATCTGGCACTTGACTAGAAGTTGTGGGTCGTGGATCAGCATTAGCATCTACAAGAGAAGATGTTGCCACAGTAGCTGCTGCACAAACTGGTTCATGTGCTCTCTGAGGAAATAAAGCCTCGTCGTGTTGCCCAAGAGTGAGGAGATTCAGAAAAGATGGCTGGACTTGATCTATGGGTCATCATAACAAGATGCTACTCTCGGATGGTAAACACACACAGAACGAGAGAGGGGGGTGTCCTTCACACATTCATTGTCAGCCAATCAGAGACGCCTCATTCTCACGTCATGGATATGTACGAGGAAGGACTGGATAATTCTGTTGTTCCACCTCCAGTCATTTTTCTACCCTCTAAAACAGCTGGAAACAAAGCAACCTTTTTTTTTTTTACACAGAACCAACAACACATAATGCATTCAATAACAATGGAAAACAGTAATATTAATGATATGGCATGACTGTAAATTGCTGTTTGTTGGATTTAGTTTTAATTCTCCTTCAGTAATGACTTTGTGGTGTGTGGTAGTTGTAGATATCTGACTTTAATAAAAAGGTGTTACAGTCAATTTCAGGAAGACAGTAACATTTATTTATTAACTTATACATCAACAGACTAGTTTGTAGTCTGTTTATGTCATATATGATCTGTACTGTTTTTTTTTTAGCTTTTTAAACAATGGTGCACTAGGGAAAGTGAATTAAATTTTTCAAGCTATTGTGACGAACTGTTTCAGAAGCACAAAGAGTGATTTGAGTGATGTACAATATGTACTGACCCATACAATATTACAGTAGGTTAGATAGGGATAGATAAGACTATTGTATAGAGTAATAAATGTCTTCGGGGATACAAGATTTCTGATTTAACGTATAATCCCTATATTCTAAGATATACTTTTACAAATGAGATCCTTCTCCTCCTTTTGAAAAGATTGAGATTAGCACCAGAGTGATTTGAAGAAGGATCCAGAAATGAGCCTTTATGTTCCATGTACAGTTGTCTGGTTCTGCCCTGGTCCTGTTCCATGTATGAAAGCTGACACCATCCAGTCCGGACTCACAAAGCCTGCAGGAGTCTCTGCGGGCCGGGGCACTCAAAGGCCTTTTCACCTGGACAGACTCACAGGACAGACAGGAAGTGCTTCTTCTGCTCAAACCACACTTTCATATGCTAATAAAAGCTCCTTTAGCTGCTGACAGCCTTCACCTCTGTGCCGTCACTGCAGGCACTTTGTGTTGCTGAGGACGGACATAAGTTTTCACCTCACACAATTAGAAGACTCCAAACTCAGTACGTTTATAGGCACATAGAGGAATTAGAATTTTTTTTGACCTTTTAGAAAGCCTTAATTCCACTGTAGTTGAACTGAACTGAACTGGAGTTGTAAAAATTGGACTGTTCGTGCCAGATAATGTGGTTCTAAATTGGGCTCGGGCACATGACATCACCACTTGGGTGGCAGCCATACTGGAGGCTGTGACACTGTTTTGTTAATCTCGCCTAACATTGGTTGGGAGAGATTAATGTAATCACTGTGAGACATATCATGCTATAACACAATGAATACTTGAGATATCACCATGGAATTACATGGACCAATACATATAGCTAATGCACATCAGATGAAATGATCCATTTGAGTAAAGGTCAAAGGTCAAGGTCACAATTAACTAAAAGGTCAAAATTACATTGTTAGTCATAACTTCACAGAACTTTCAAATTGGTACCAAACGACGTGGGATGAAAATTTGCACAATTCTCATACTTGGTATTATCACCTCTGGAGGTCAAAGGTGACATGTCACAAAATTAACTTCTGTAACATTGTGTGTGTCAAGCATAGACATATCACGCTATAACTTAATCAATACTGGATATATTATCATAATGTTACACACACTGACACATATATACATATAAAGAAATTATTAATATTGCAAAAGGTCAAAGGTCACATTTAGCAGAAAGGTCAAAATCACATTATTGGCTCTAATTCAATAACGGGTTGTCATAGAAACTTGAGATTGGCACAAAATAGGGGCGAGATTAGGCATTCTCTGAATACTTGTTTACATTGTTTTCACTGTGCGTCCAGCGAGGACGTACTCCCGCCTAATTGTGTGTCTCACTTTTATCTTGTTTTTGGTTCCACTATTTCTACTATGGTCGCACATTGCTGTGTCGTGGAGTGTAATAGCACAAATCATGACAGTAAAGGGGGGGGGGGGGGTCAGTAATGGTATATCTTTTTACTGTTTCCCTGCTTGGAGGTACACCTAATGCACCTGATCTAAGGACACAAAGATGGATACACATTGTTCATTTGTCTTTGCACATGGCTACATGCTTTTACATTACATCTAGTCTGATCATTGGTTTAGATACACTTTTAAAACACATTTAAAACACGTGTTGAGACAGTAGAGCTGGGCTTATCTCTGCTCTGACCACAGTGTTCTCATTCTGTTTACTAACCTCCATTTCTTGAACAAATCAATATGTCAGCTGTTTATAGCTTCTAGTGACTGTGTAACAGTCAAACTGTTGGTAAGTGTCAGTGCTGACACCACACATGATAAAAACGTTCGCAATAGTGAATGGCAGCAGTAAATCTGTTTCTCCCATTCCCTCTTTGGTACATCGTAAGGGTCCAGCCTGTTTATGTTGATCTTCTGTCTGTATCGATCTCTGGCTTCCTTCTGTAGTGTGCCCCGGTATATCCCACATCCTTTCTTAGATTTTAACATGTATTTCTCTTTCTTTCTCACTCAAACTGTGCTTCTACCTCTACTCTGTCTCTAGATTTCTTTATAATAGAACTAGCTTAGCCTAGAATTAGCCATTGTGTTGTTGCTCTAATACATACTCCTGGTTAATTACTATGTGTCAATGCCACAAAGGGAGATTCATAAGACAATACAGTCCGAATAGATATTAGCATCGTGTAGTTTACACAAAAAACCTCATTTTAATTTGTTACTGATGTAAAGTAATACAACTTTTTTCGAAGGAAAAAATGCTAAATATCTGCAGAATAAACTAAATTCATGTCTAAATAATATTTGGCCCATCACATACAATAACCCCCATCTGTTGCTGAACAATGGACAAGTGGAACATGGACATTTGAAGATTGACGACTTAACTACTGCAACCTTAAGATCTCTCTCTCTCTCGCTCTCTCTCTCTCTGTCTCTCTCTCGCTCTCTCTCTCTCTGTCTCTCTCTCTCAATGTTTCTCTCTCTCACACTATTATTTGGTATATGTGTGTGTGTGTGTGTTTACAGAATGAGGGGCCCCATATCTATAGGTTGCCTAGGGCCCCAAAATAGCTAGATCCCTCCCTGGAGTGAGGTACTTTGACTTTCAGACATTTGGTGGCACTATACACCCTTTTATGTTGGCATTCTTCCAGTTGGTACCATAGAAGTAGAACACATATTAAACAAAGGTGGCAGATTTGAAGCAGACATAGTAGAAGAAGAACACTGAACAACGATATGGATGACAGTGATGCAGCAGCTCAGGACATTTGGTACGTACTGTATACTTTGATTGTATCACTTATAACACAGGGCTCTACCCAGAAATTCTGAGCAAGGAGGCGGAAGGAGGAGGAAGCAGAGATGTTTTTCTAGTCAGCAGGTTTGGTGGAGGTCTCCTGGTTGGTCATGATCTATGTCAGGTGGAGAAAGTGGCCTCTTAAATGTTGAGATAGCATCACTATTTTAATGAATGACAGTCATAACTAACTGACCAATGAGATGCAAGTCTCACACTTTGAAACATCATGGGGTGACGACACTCAGGAGAGTTTGCTAGCATGATGCCAGAGCGTTGAAACGTGGTAAGGAGGCACTCAGTTTGGTCCTGTTTAATTCAGAATAAAGGTTAATTCCTCTTTAGTGATGACCATGTAAACACCTAATTCCAGTTGATAATGACTATTCCGATTTAAACTGAATTCTGAATGAAGTCACTGGTTTATTCCACTCTTAATTCCAAATTTGATAATTCCTCTGACATGGAAACAGGAAATTCCTCTTTAACATTATTCCTGTCATTCTGCACATGCTCCTGGTCTTGTTGCGATGACGCACATATTTTGCGTTTCTATGTTGAGTTAGTTGAGCTGCTGCTTCATAATTTTTTTTGGTTGAAATGAAAGCAAAATAGGAAGTGGAAGTGATAGTTTTCTTCCGTAGACATCCAGTCATTAAGTGGGCATTGTGTCCAATCAGAACCGTCTGTACCCTGTTCTTAAAGGGATAGTTTGTTTTTCACATGAATCTGTATGGGATCTTTACTCTGGTGCACCCACAGTGACTTACCCCGACAGTGTCCCGTGAGTCGAATGCTGATCCACTTTTAAAATTAGTGATTTATTTGCAAAACAAAACCATCACAGAAACAAAAGGTCATACATCATAATTGCTTGGAGCTACTTTCTCTCAACAGCCATCAGTGCGCGTTGTCACTGCTAATGGCTGTGCGCCTTAGTAAACTACTTTCATCAGTTGTTCAGCAGTGTTTGCGGCTGCTACTTACAGGCGCACTGCTGTTAACAGTGACAACGTGCATTGATCGTTATTGAGAGAAATTAGCTGTGGAGCATTGCTAAACCAACGATTCAGGCAAAAATAGTTTTTGCCACTAGAGGCGGGCTAGTTTATGAGGCTAAAAAATACATGTTATGCAACAATGAGGTACATAAACCATAAAATGGACCTAAACTAAGGTAATACAATGATTTTTGTAATTTTTATATCTTCATTAACAAAGAAAATACTGCATCTGGGTAACCCTTGTTCCCAAGGGTGGTATCGGAAAATCTCAATATTGAAGGCTATACACACTTGCCCCTCAACTTAAACATTCCAAGAATTGGGACAGCACTTACACTTTTTGGGAGCGCGCATTTTGAGACTGAGGGTTAAGGGAGGAACTGGAATTCCCCCTTTACCTCTGTCTGTGCCAGGAAAAAAAGTAGATAAACATCTGCTTGGAAGATTTAAAGTGTATACATTTCTGAAAAAAATGCTATGTCATTATTAAGCTACTTGGCCACAGATATAAAGAACATAATTACAGATCAGTGCCTGCCTCAGGAAACCGTTTCAAGGGCAGTAAATCCGGGGCATTGGACCGTTCGTAAGCAGTTTTACCGATTCAGGCTCCGTGGACCGATTCACTCGAATCTCATACAACGCAGACCGATAACTGATTCGAATCAGTTTATCTTCACACCCCTAATAATAACGTGTGGTCCTGTGACCAGGGAAAACATTTCTTAGCATGAATCCATACAATAGCATAACACCTCCACTGGTCTGTTCTAAATTAATACCTGCCAATCCATCAAATCTGGCTCAAAAATCATTTTGGCAGGTGTTAATAAAAACCTACTAGCCAGTTTGGCTGGTCATACATGATGCATTACAAGCATGAAACAGAAAAGGCTCTTTTTTTGGTAATTTCTCTTCCTGCCAAGAGGACAAACCCATTAACATTTCCCTTTAACACTGTACCATGATGCTACATGATGCCCTTACATATGCCCATTGATTGTGCACAGTTTGAGGTGGAACCAGTATAAGAAACCATGGAAATGAATGAAGCATCCAACAGAAAAAGTCATAGAAGAAGAGATGTCAGCCACAACAACCCCCCCCCACACTTTTTTGCTCTTTTTTTTTTTTTTTTTTAAAGGTTACTTTATTTTGTTTATTTTGTTTATTTTTGCAGAAAGAATGATTTCATTTGGCAAAACAAACAATAAAGAATACACGTTGAAACCTGTTAAGCAGGAACTTGATCAAGTGTCAAGACAAAAGACAGAAAAACCAAAAAAAGTGCTCAGTGTTCCAACGTCCATTAATAGCAGCAGTGTGAGTAATTTTTTATTTTTTTTGTCTGCATTTGTTCTCATTGTTTAACACCACAGAGAGGGTGTCAACATTGTTTGAGATCAATGCATTTTTTAGTCTTGCAGCCAAATATTTTAATATTTAGTGCATGTGTGTGACCATCATCGGTCCTCCCTGAAAGCTGAGCAGACATCCTTTATTAGAACTCTCTATTATAAGCCAGGGAGGGCAGTGCTACACCTCAGTGATGTGTGGGGGAAACAAAGACTGGACAGAACAGACAGGACGAACAGGGAAAGAAGTTAATAGGCGGTGCTATTGCAGTTAAAAGATTGAAAGGTGGTGTGTTATTCCCAACTATTAACTGTCCATCAATAAAAATAAATACATCGAAAAAAGAGAAGAAAACCAAAACAGCACAAAAGAAAAAGAGATTCAATAAATAAATAATTAAACAAAAATGGTACTGAGCATCATAGCTGTGGATGACTTGACAGTGTAAAATAGAATGCAATAGAATAGAACAGAACAGGCCAGAAGGGGACACCAGTGCAAGAAGAGAATGAGTTTAGGGTAGAAATTCTGGAGAGATTCTCAGCACATTCTGGCGGGTCCCATCATTCACTGAAATGGAACTCAGCAGTAGCTGGCAAGACCCGATCAAACATGCAAGTGTGAAGGACCCCGAAGCCCAGAACAGCAATCACGGCAAGGCAGGGCCAAGCTAACAGGGCACCCCCCATCCCGGGTCGTAGGAGCTACAGGGTGCCGCCCCCAGAGAGCCACCGGGGCCACCGTGAACGACGCAAACCTGGGGAGCAAGAGGGAGCAGCTACAAACCCACCCAGCACACCAAGGCCGACCCAGACGGCCCGGGGCACGAAGACCCACCCGCCACCCAGCCCCCCCCCCCACCCCAGCCCCCACCAAACGCCCCAACCCCCCACCCGACCTGCCCGACCCCCCCCCCCACCACCCCCCGAGGGGGCCAACGGCCCCACACAGCCAGGAGGCCAGACACAGGGGCCGAGCGGCCCACCGAAGGGGCGGCACCCAGCACATCATAAGGCGGGCCGCCACTGGGAGCCGGTCAGAGGACAATGGGGCCGGGAACCGATGCGAGCCCAGAGGCCACCAGAACGGCCAATCCAGCCCCAGCAGCCCCCCAAGAGCCATCGCACCAGCTTGGACCCGACGGGGAAGCAGGAGAAACACCCCCCCCCCCCCCGACTACAGCCCCAAGGTCCCGGGGACCCCCAGCCACAGCAACACGGATGGTTGTCCACCCCCGCAACCCCATAGCCACAAGGGGGCTGGGTCCCACCAGCGAGGCCATATTAGTGACCCCCCCCCCCCATTATTCCCTATTAATATGTCTCCAGATCCCTGACTGGAGACATTATCCCTGCACCGTGATAGTGTAACCCTGAGTGTCATGTGGTGCATTAAAAGTGGAGAGGCTGGGTGAGGCATTGCTCTTAATGGATGTCTTCCTCTTAAAACAGGAGACTATAAGTTTGACCTTTCAAGGTCAAAGGTCATGATACCATTTTGGAACGTACATGTAATTTGTTATGTGTCAACAATAGTAACTGAGTACTTATCACCACTCTCTGAGTTAGAACCATTTAAAATCATGTGACCTTCATTTTGACATTTCAAGGTCACTCAAGGTCAAAGGTCATGATATAATTTTGAAGTCCATGTCAGGTTTCCTATCTGTCAATAATAGTAACTATGTCTCTCTCTCCACTTATTTTTTCATTATAGTCCATTTTAGTTTGTGACCCCCAGTGACCCCTGACCTCGTGGGTCAACAATAGGTCAAAATATATACACACAAGATGTAGAACTGAAAGATTGGCAGGCATTTTGGTGCTCACTGGAAGTCTCTAACATGAATAGTTAAAAAGTTATATCCAAAATTACATTTAGACCTTTATTGTGACCTTTGACCTAGAATCTTCACATTTGTCCTCAAAGCACACCAAGAGTGAAAGCAAAAAGAGGGTATATGTAAAACTGAGTATACAGGAATGAAAAGAAAATTCCTGAATTTAACCATCTCTAATTATTACAAAAATAGATTTTTGATTACCTTGACCTTTGACCTCCATTCACCACCTCATACCTTTTCAGATTTTTTACGGAAATTGTTCCAGTAGTTTTTTGGTCCTCTCTTCTATATTTTTCTTCTTTGCTCCTTTTTTTCCCTTTTCCTTCTTTTTTGTGTTGTTCCTCTCTTACTTCCTTTTTAAAAATGTAATTATTATTATTATTATTATTTTATTTTTTTTGCTTCTTTTCCATATTTCCACATCCATGTCTCTGCCTCATGTGGCCGGAGCCCCGCCCACCTCTGCATATCTTATGCTAATGCGCAGGTGCAGCCGTTCATGAGGTGCAGCCGCCGCTGTCCACGCGCGGAAAGAACCGCATGGAGCGGCGAGGGAAACAGCGCGAGCTCAGCCGGAGGCTTTTCAGCAGGTGATGCTGTCCAACACCAACTGACCGGGACTGAGCACCGGAGTCACGGAGCCACGGAGCCGCGGAGCACCGAGGCCGGATCCGCGACACACGAATGGATCCCGACATTAGACCCTTCTGGAGAAGGCGCGTCCCATTATTGTTTTTAAAGTGTTTTCTAATTTATCAAGGTGAGTGTGAGTGTTTTTATGTTGCATCCTTTTATTTGTGTGTCATCACTGTGCACCAGAATAATTCGCTTTTAATTGTATTTTTATTATTGTTATTATTATTATTATTATTATTATTATTATTATTATTATTATTATTATTATTATTATTATTATTATTATTTTATTCTAGCGCGTGTTTCCTGGGGCGCACAAAGAGGAAACCTTTCCAAGTGGGATCATTTCAATAAGTGAGTACTTTTTAAACTTTCAAATTAATAGTAAATGTACTTTCAAAGAACTGTAAACACTCAGAAAAAGTCCTTAAACGCACCACAAATATGAGTTTACTGTCACATAACAAAAAAATACAGCAAATCACCTGCATTCTAAAAGAAAATCCAGTTGTTTTTATGGGGAAAATTGTAATCTGTGGAATAATACTCTATAAACACATTAACATGTAAACATATTTACAGAGTAACATGAGGATTTCATAATTTAAAGATGTTGAGTTAATGTGATAAACATATAGGTTTAAGAGATTAAACATGCATATTTAATATTTTAAACATGAACATTTTAATATGTTAAACATGTTTATTTAACATTTTAAATATCTATATTTAATATTTAAAACATGTATATTTTCATTTTAAACATGTAGATTTAACATTAAATGTAAAAAGTAAATTTAGAGCTAGGATTTGAACTGCCAACCCTTTCGTTATTAGATAACCCACTCTACCAACTCAACCTGTAAATTGTTCAATGTTTACTTCTTCATGATGTCTTAATTTATTTTTTAAAAGAGCAAATAGGCTATTATTTTAACACTTTGTTTTAGCAATTTAAATGATACTACTTTTTTTCTACTTAGTTTTATTTTCTTAAAATAATCAAAATGCATAATTTCTACATACAAATCTGCTTTTGTTCACACATTCTTCCTGTAAAAACTACAGCTACATGAGATTTAACTGTTAACAACTAAAGACATGTTCATTGTATTTTCACTTAAAGTTTTTTATATTGCAATTTTACAACTTTTTTCTGTAAATTCTAGTCATGTTTTACAGTGTGGAGGTTGATTTCACTCTATGCTTTCATTTGTTTCACATTAATAACTTAGTTTTTGAAGAAGTTGCCATGATTACAATGTATTAATTGGCAGAGGTGAGAAGTAACAAAGTATAAGTACTTTGTTACTGTACTCAAGTAGATTTTTTTAGGTATCTGTAGTTATTATGTATTTGTTTTTCTAACATTTTACTTTTACTCCCTACATCTTTACATAAATATCTGTAATTTATACTCCATACATTCGCAGAATAGGCTTGTTACTTTTTCAAACACATGCACTGATAGGTTAATTGGTTAATCTAAATTGTCCATAGGTGTGAATGTGAGAGTGATTGTTTGTTTATATATGTTCAGCCCTGAGATGAACTGGAGACTCATACAGAGTGTACCCTGCCTTCACCCATTGTAGCTGCATTAGGCCCCAGTGACGGGTTCAGATGACAGACAGGACTATATATATATATATATATATATATATATATATATATATATATATATATATATATATATATATATATATATATATATATATATATATATGAAGAGTTCATTTGCAAAAATAGATTTTTGTTTTTTTCACAAAATGGCATTTTTTACTCTACATTCCAGGTAATACTCATTGAGTTGACATATTGTTTATTCAATTTAGTGGACCTTACCAAATGAAATAAACAATATATCAAATCAATGAGTATTACCTGGAATGTAGAGTAAATATTTTATGAAAAAATGGCCTCTGGTCCAGATGTTTTTGTGGGTTCAGTGCAGGACAGAAACTTTTCTGACTTTTATTGGTTAAATAAGTATTATTTGTTTTACTTTTTTACTTTATTATGATACAGAAGTTGTACTTTTTTTTTAAACTTTTAATTAACTAAAGGAGTTAAATCAGTGCTTCTACTTTTACAGGACAATTTTTTCACACAAGTAGCTGTACTTCTGTTTAACCCATAAAGATCCAAAGAGTCACTGGTGCTACAAAACATCTACTGATCTAAACCGTTTAATACCAGTTGATCTACTAATTCTATCAATACATATCAATATTTGGTGGAAAATATAATATCTTTTCATGGTCATCAGATATGACTATAGTGTATTTGGATGTTCAGAGGCTCCGCTTTTACCATAGAAACACTGTCATCTTCTACAACATTTATTCAGCAGTAAAACTCACGGAGTTGGATCAATGACAGCGGGTGGAAACATGTGTCTTTACATTCAGTTATTAATATCTTTATTAAAATATTAACTTTTTCTTAATTTTTCTCTGTTTTAACATATTAAACTTTGAATTTACTCTGAGTTTTGATGAATACTTACACAGTAAATTTTGCAGTGTTAAATCAACACTTAGAGAGTTTATTTAACTTCTTCTAGAGTGTATTTGGTCCCATTGTCTCCAAATTAACACTGCAAAATCTACAGTGTACATTACCTGAAAATTATATATATATATATGATTTACTCCCACAAAAAAGCTACATTCTGAGTGTAATATTGTGAAAACAAATGATGATAAATCAGTCATGAAAGGTATAAATGGAGAAAAAATCTTTTGGAAACTGCCACTAAAGTAGTACTGAGTCTTTATGGGTTAAGTACAGAATGTGGGTACTTTTACCACCTCTGTAATAATTGGATAATCCACTCATATACTAAGTGAACATCAGAAAGTTTCCTCTATTGACATAATGTTTCCTCAATAAATGTTAGGACAGATTAGAATGTTTCAAATATATTTCAGTACATAGTGAACATTTCTGAAATCTGCTCTTGGATTAACCACAGTGTAGTGTGGAATTTCACTGCTGAATGAACACTGAAACACAAGTTTAACAAACCTGATGTGACCATTGTTTTTAAAAATTGTTATATTGATATTTGCATGTAATTATATAGAGCTGGGTTTACTTTCAAAACGTTTCACATTCATTCCTTGGCTTTGACACCACAGTAACATGACAAATATATAAAAATATAATGGCATAACATAGGCATAACTGTTGTATTAGATTCCACAAGTTATTCTATCGAACAGTGGGTCATTGGGATAATTAATATGTGGGAACATCAGGCAGACCCCTTCCATCATTGTCTTTGTCATTGTACTGACAAGTTGACAGGAGTTGGACCGAAGAATAATTGTTTTTGGCAACATTTGATGGTCTAATATTTTTTTCCATGACTGTAGGTAGTATTTGTCACTCTTCTTCAGGGGTACGTAATTCTGGTCCTCGAGGGCCTGTATCCTCCATGTATTAGATGTTTCCCTCTTCCAGCGCACTTGGAAGTCATTACATCATTATCGGGCTTCTGCAGAGCTTAGTGATGAGCTGATCATTAATTAAACCAGGTTGAAAACATGCAGGATACTGAGAACCTGACTGTCACCATCTGGTATCTGTCATGATACCATCTGGGACCCTTCCACAACCGGTACGTTTTCAAAAGAGAAGCCTTATCTAAAATCCTTGCATGTGATTAGATGAAGAATCTGTCCGTCATCTTGACTGATGCATCGCTTCAGCCACTCACATTGGACTCAAGCCATGACGTGACTCAGAGCGACAGCAGGAAGAAGAACCATACTGCAGCAGACCATCAAAACACCCACCACAGTATGGCTGCACCTAAACGGACCGCTGCGTTGTCTGTAAATGACCATTATCGTATGTGCAGGGAAAATCTGAGGATAAAACGTAACATCGGCAACAGTCAGTGGATATTCTTTGAACTTCCCTATGGAAAACAGGTAGACCAGCGGCTTGTAGAACTTGGTCTTAACGTGTCAGATGTTCCACAAAAATCCTCTCACATATGTCTGAAATGCCTTCACTTGGTAGAGAGACACCAGAGTACTCTGGACACTATAAGGGAATGACAAAAAGCTGAAGAGGAACTGAGTGCCCAACAGACCACGCAGACATCAGCTGTGGCACAGATAGACACCAGTCATGGGAAGTCCCACCCTTGCGACGCTGATTGGCTCCTTCGTTTTTTCAGAAAGCCTGAACTACACGATACTCAGATAGTTGTGTGAGCCTAGCCTGTAGTTTGGTGAAACACAGCCAGATGACGTAAGTCAGGTTAGGATACTGGCCCTCGAGGACTGGATTTTCCTACCCCTGTTCTATGTTACATATGGTCATATATGTCATAAATGACTTTTCTGAAGGGTTGATTTGATGGAAGTGATACAATTTGGGCTGGAACAGTGGATGCATTTGTCAATATATTTGATTTGTTTGTTTATTTCTTCCAGTTCTTTTAACCATGAGTCTAACAGTCAGTACGTTTACATGCACTTCCAATTATTTCTGTAATTTGGTTAAAATCTAAGTTTTCAAAGCCATGCATACACCTTAGTCGGACTGTAATAGAATCAAACTGCAGTTTTAGAAGTGCGACTAATGTGGTTCTAATCAAATTTCGATGTGCATGTAAACACCAGCCAAGCTTACCTTGACTATGGCTTCCCTTAAGGAAGTGACCAGAAACACGCTATGACAAAACATTACATATAATAAATCAGAGTGAACAGTACTTATGAAATATACTGAGCTGCTGCATTGGTGTGGTCCAAATCTTCTCTGGATGTTGTTGTCCTCCTACTACTATGTCTGCTTCAAATCTGCCACATTTGTTTATTGATTGTTCTTCTTCTATGGCACCAACCGGTAGAATACCAATACAAAAGGATGTGTAGTGCCACCTCGTGTCTGAGAGTCGAACAACTATTCGATTCTCTCGCTGTGAATGTAAACTCCAGTTCAGTCCTTAATTTGATTATTATTGACTGTGGCTCAGTTGGTAGAGTGGGTCGCCCAATGACCGAGAGGTTGGTGGTTCGCGTCTCAGTTCTGGCTGTCCACATGTCGAAGTGTCCTTGGGCAAAACACTGAACCCTGACTAAGTAGGACTGACCTTAGACCTTAGAAACCTACTGGTGTATGAGTATGTGTGTGAATGGGTGAATGTGAAGCTAATGTAAAGCGCTTTGAGCACCATGAAGGTGGAAAAGCGCTATGTAAGTGCAGACCATTTCCCATTATTATTGACAATAGCTAGACTTAGATGTGACTGTAAACAGGCTGACTGTTCAGATCAGATTTAGATTTAGATACAGAAAACCTTTATTATCTCCCACAAAACATTAAACACAATGCACCTCCAACAATAGAATATCTTTCCAAAGCCTCTGTAAGGACAGACTCACATAATATGGCTTAACAGACCGATTGTGGTTGGCACGAAAGACTGTTTAAAACTCATAGTTTTGGTGCTTAGGTACCATGTAACTCTAACTTAGGTACCAGGCACTTTTAGTCCTCCATACTTTAATGACAAATTTTTATTCCACTTATCCTTGTGGATTCTGTCATTGACATTTATTTATTTATTTATTTATTTATTTATTTATTTATTTATTTATTTATTTATTTATTTATTTATTTATTTATTTATTTATTTATTTATTTATTTATTCATTTATTTATTTATTTATTCATTATTAAAGGTGTATTTCAGAGTGTGCATTTTTGTTCGCAGCTGGTGTAAGTGTTGATAATAAATGTTGTACAATTACACATAATGAATATAATTTCATATATTTTGTCAACTTTTAAGTTATTTTCCTTTTTTTGGGGCTTCACTAATGGCCCTACCACCAGGCTTAGCAAAATTTCTGGGGGAAACTCTGTAATAATAATGTATTAGATTTCTATAGCAGTTTCCATGGCACCCAAAGTACTTTATATTATTGATCCATTATTCTTTCACTCTCACATTCTCACTCCGGTGGTGGTAAACTACATTTGCATTCATACATCAGTGTGAGTGGCACACAACGACACAACAGACAGACTAGGACAGAGCAGGATTTGAACCCAACCCTTGGGTTACTGGATGATGACTCACTCTACGTCATAAACCCGTTGGTCTGCTCACACTTTCAGACCAATGGGCTCAAACTGTGCACCGTGTTTGAGATCCTCCTCCTGAGACCCAGACATGCATTTTTATCCTCTGCACGGGATAAAAGTTTCACAGTTTGATTTTTAATTTTTATCTGAATAAATAAATAAAAAATAATTCATAAATGTATCTTAAAAACTGTTGTATTTGTTTATTTATACAATTTCCAAGAAAGACAATCATTTAATCCTGTAAAGCCTGAACTATTAAATAATTGACAGAAAATTCCAGTTCTTTGAAACAGGAACCTTTATTGGTTCTTCTGAAAAAACTTTTTTCTTTCCAAATATCAATTTCCATGTATGAGTTTCAGTTTTGCATCATATTTGACACGTTGGGTTTCAGTGCTCAAATATTATTATTTTTGAACAAACAAATTATAACAAGGGCTTGTCAAATGATTATAATTTTTAATCGGATTAATCACAGGGTTAAATTTGATCAACATTGAATGAGTTTATATCAGATTATATCAGTCTATCATTATTCTGGGTTATATCTGATGATGATGAAAAAGTGACAAATTGAGTGTTACACCAATTATTGACATGTATTGATAACAAGTAGATGTTTTAGGCCACTGATGGATATATGGGTCTTTATCGGTTAAATAATAAACTTAATCTGACACTTTCTTACCTTCAGAGAAACAGTCAACACATTCCACACAGTAGAACACATAACATTCTCTATTTGAAATTCAGACCAGACACTGTAGAATGAACAGTGGTGAGACAGAGGTGAGTGGAGCGCAGCTACACCCACACACTGTACGCTTTCGTTTGTAACACGGGTCAGTGCCGTCACTTTAAAGACGTCTTATGTGGCCGATTGAAAAATCCATCCATACATCACCTGTGAGTGGGTTTGTGTCATCGGTAAGTTTGTGCTGTTAATGTATTTTTCCCTGGTGGTGGGTGGATGAGGATGTGGATGTGAGTGGTTGTGGGTGTGGGGGTGAAAGCCGTAGTGGGAACAAACCTGTCCTTGTTCTCTGTGTCCCAGCAGTGGTAGCAGTGGGATAAAGCAGGCGAAATGGGACACCACTTCCCAGGGAGGACAGGTAGGCAAAGCGCATTGATCACTGATGCTGAGGGAGCTGCTTCAGGCCCCAAAAAACCCCCAACACATCAGTCAGATCACCAGAAAAACCAAAACATGGCACCAGCAGATGACGAGCACATGCACTGGATAAATGACCCTCTAAAAACAAGTAAAAGAAACAATAGTAATATGTGATATTTTTGCTTGAATTAAGAAAAAAATCTGCCAATGGAACCAGTGAAAATGATCTTGGTAAGATTTATTAAAAGCAGACTTTCCAGATCTATTCTGTCCTACAAAGTAAAAAGGCAGTAACTGCACAGACATTAAACCGAGGAAATAGACCTTAACGTTCTCATGTTGTTCAGCCCCAGTCGTTGTAGGTAGATTATTGAACATGACACAGTATTGTTACTGCATATTATCTAGTTTTGCAAAAACCACAGTGGCAATTTAGACTTTATCTCATAAGTTTAAATTTTTATCTCATGATTTTGACTTTTTATCTCATAATTTTGACTTTTTATCTCATAATTTTGACTCCACTTTATATGCCTTATATATGAAAAACCTTCATAAAAAACACTCATTGACAGTGCACCTTATAATGCAGAAAATACAGTAATTCCATAAACTGTTTCAGTCTAATACAGTGATTGACTGTAAACTATTGGTGCAGGGTCCTAAATGGACATTAGTAAAAACACACTAATGGACTCTACTGTCTTTTTGTTTTGTTTTACTAGTACTTTTTGCAGTTACACTCACCAATTTCCTCCAAAACAACAGACATTTGAGATGAGATATTTTATTACATAACAAAGAATGGTTTGAATGTTGCAAAAAACACTAACAAATTTTCTCAAAAAAATGCAGTTTCTGCCTTTTTTCTTTGTAGGGCAGTATTGTCTATAAATCAGTTCTTATACACTACCTGTCAAAAATTTTAGAACACCCCGATTTTTCCAGTTTTGTTTGGAAATTCAAGTAGTTGAAGTCAAATGGACAAATTCAAATGGTACAAAGGTGAACACTGAAATGCTTTAGTAAAAATATCGGGAAAATTATGTTTTTTAAGAGTTTAAAATTTTTTTTCCCAAGTGTTTTTAAAAATGTTTAAATAGATTTTTGGGGGATTTTTAAAAGGTTTTTCTGAGGGTTTTTGAGGGGTTTCTTTTCAAGCTTTTTTTCTTTTTTTTCCCCATTTCAGAAACATACAAAGAGAGCCTTTTGGGATGGCTTGAAACAACTTGAATCAGTTCTGTTCAGCTCAGTTGGGGTGTTCTAAAACTTTTGACCGGTAGTGTATCTCACTGAAAAGTTTCTCTTTTACACTGAAAAAGTCCAATCCTCCCAAGTGTGTTTTCTTCATTTGTCGTCCAAAAAATATGACAATGAATCAAGTGAAAATGTTCTGTGTTATTGATCGTGCACTGGAAAAAAACCCCAACTCTTACCAAGTGTATTTTTCTTACCAAGTGAGATGTCATTTTCTTTGTAGTAGGTTTGGACTTATTACTATATTCTATCATTTTTGAAGGAGTTCAAATATATTCTGGTTGAATCTGAGTGGCATCTAGGCAAAATGTTAAAAATATTCATTTTATAGATTCATTACAATGTCTGTGGTTAACTTCATAAAATGGTAGTTAAGATGTTATTACATTATGTAATAATGAAGTACAATGATAAAACCTATATTTCACTCCATTATGTAATAATCTACCTCAGGATGTTGAGGTTGTTACAGAATATAGGTGTTGCATTGATTTAAATTAATCTATAAATCAGGGATATTATGTTTTCCCATCATTTGTTAATTACTTTTTTTTTTTAATTATTGATTTATTCAAGCTTCCTGGCTGCCACCAATTGACTTCCCTAAACAATAATAATACACAAAAAAAGTAAACAAAAAGTAATAGCCATTTCAAAAAGGAGTGACAAGAAGCATAGCTTAGCACACACACACACACACACACACTCATATATATATATATATATATATATATATATATATAATTAAATTTTTTTCCACAATTATATGTACATGGTCACATGATCACTTCTGTCAGAGTGAAAATGAGGCGATACACGTGGACAGAGGAGGAGATGCAAACCTTTCTTGAAATAATTCACAAGGAAAACAACTACCGTTTTAGAAGCAAACAGAGAAATGCAGTGTGATATCAAGACATCCAAAGGTCCATCATCCAGCAGTGAATTCTCGCGGGATAATATTTCCCGAGAGTTACGATGCTCCAGTCTAGAACAACCGTCAATGGAAACAAAGCGCAAATATACTTTGTTGAAATTTTAGGAATTTTGTGAAAAACTCAGCCAACATTAATTAATTGAAATTAATCCAAACCCAGAATCTGATTAAAAATGTTGATAATTTAACAGCCCTACAATTACTTTTATATCAAAAAGAAACATCACCCCCCCCACCACACACACACACACACACACACACACACACACTCACACAACCTTTTATGATGACAAAACATTCTGTTTTATGTGAAAGAAATGATGTGGATTGTTTAACAGTTAATGGAAGTTATATCATAAATAAAGGGGAAAACGATCTGGGTTTTTTGATTGACTTCCTGTGTGTGTGCACAGAGAAGCATTAGCTGCTCAGACAGATATCATATGAGGAAGTCCCAGCAGGACTATACAGTGGCTGCTCTCATGTCTCTATCTGAACCTGTATCTGCCTGTATGTGGTTCTGCCTTTTGTCCATGTTCCTGTGGGCACAGAAAGGCGTGAGAATCCAGTCCAAACTATAAAGGTTAGAACAGGAACAAAGGAGTTCATAGCACAGGTCGCAGGACACAAGTGGAAACAGAAGTGTTATCTCTGGTCAGATCTGTAAATACAATAATGGTGATTTAATCTGTGAACTCTGTCATCTAGGTCAGATCTTCTGTGTTTTACCATTTAAGTATTTCTGTGCTGGAACCATGGGGGACCACGTGTTCTAGGTCCTGGACTTCATCATTGTTGTAATTGTCAATACAGTTTCAGCCTCAACACTAAAGATATGAGTTTGAAAATAACCAGATTAAAGGACAAGGCCAGGTTTTTTGTAATTGAGGCCTTAAATACAATGTTATTTAATTTTTTCTACTTACCCATGTTAGGGTTTTTTTTTTTTTAAATTTTGATTCCTCTAGAAGAAATATCCACAAAATGACATAGTACAAGAGTCAGTGGGGCACAGACTTGCAGATGCTAAGGGCTTTTTTAAGATCAGTTTAAAAAAAAAACAACAACAACAACATTAATTTTTTTATTCATGTTTATATTGATCCAAATTTAAAGAGCTCTTAAACCATGCCAAGCTTGTCGGTGGCCACGACATCCTGAAAATTTCTGTCCATTCCTCCAGGACAACAACGGCATTCACAAAATTCTCCCACCATACAACAGTTCGTCCAGGTCGGACCCAAAATCACTGGCGTTGGCGGTACGGGCGCGCTCTTTGAATGGTCACAAGACGATGTGCAGTTGTTGCCCTCCGAACCCTGATGCATCTCTGCTGGTCTATGACTTGGATCAGATTTATTTTAAAAAAGCAAACTTGTGAATATAACTATTAATAAAATAAATAAAATGCAATGTCCAATAAATAAAAAACTAAATTGAATAAACTTGGCTCACTTGGCTTATTACTATTATTAACTGGATGCTACCATTCATAATTTACTGACCTAGGTCACATAAAAGCCAGTACATTATTAAATACATACAAGTATTTCATATAAAGAAACTGTGTTGAACAACAGAATTGCAGTAAATGGAAAAAATTACATTTTCATTTAATATTTCAAATCTACGGACGTGTGCAACTCTCCTCATCCTTTGGCCATTTTTTCAATTCGTGCAATGCATGATGGGATATCATGCTTTGGTTAGTGACCATTGAATGTCCACTATGTTTAAATGATTACATTTTTTAATCAGATCAATCACAGGGTTGCTTTTGCTTAAATTCACTTAATCATGATCAAAACACTTCATGTTGGTTGACTGTTTTGTCTTGGGGTGTTTTTTGTGCTCAAATTTCCCACAAAATTCAAGTCCACAAAAAAAAAACTGATACAAAAAGGGAAGAAATATTTAAAACTTATCCAAAAACTCTTTTAAAATATAGAAAAAAAAACACAAAAAAATGTGATTAAATATCCAAAACATATGCAAAAATATGAATATATATGCAATTAACATGTTTATTCAACACCTTTGACAGTTTAAACTAAACAACTTGAAAGAAAACAACTGTCACTTTTATTTGTGTAAAAGTTTTTAATCAGGTGGTGGGCCCAAAAAAGAAATTGTGTTGATCATATAGAAAAGACTTCAAACTAAAATACAAGCTTTTTTCCATCATAGATGTTTTATTTATTTTAAATAAGACATTGACATGTATATCCTGGGGACATAAAAAGTTACCAATATCCAGGAATGACCCATTTACAAATGTTCCACATACAGATTTGTACATGATTTTTCACATGTTAACATGTTTGTTAGTCGTGACACATTAGACCAGAGCTACTTTACCACATTTGCCTAATATATTAGTGGAAGTGGAATTATTTAAGGTGTCAGGTTGTGTTACTTGAGGTTGTTTTTGGTTTGCTAATGGAATTTCTCTCTGCCAAACAGATAAGCTGCATTATGTCTTCATTTAGCAGCTTGGTCAGCTACTAAAAAATGTAAAAATGCGCTACAATAGTCAACTTCCTTAGAAAGAGAAAAGTTTGAGGCTTTTGCAATGAAGTCCCTGACGTGCATTTTATTCACTAAATAATTATCATTTGAAGCAATTAAAAAACAAGTGGTGCCAGGAACAACACACCCCACCTCTCACAAATGCTAATTGTACATTTGGCTTATCCTTACACTGGGAAACGCAAGTATACTTGAGTTAGGTCTGACAGCAGATTTTAACTTATTTCTGGACACAGACTCTAAAAAAATGTATCCCTGTTTCTGAAACATATGAAAAATACTGTATTTAACAGGTATGTGCTTGTTTTATAAGAATTTACAAATATTGACATAGAATAGAATATGACAGAAACAGGCATAACTGTAGTGTTTATTTAACACTATTCTGTTTGTACAAAGGAGATGCCTACTGCAATTCTACTGTAATTGTACTGACCTATTGGGCACACACCTCTCACCACACTGTCTCCATGGTAACTGCACAAACGAGTTTCCATGTATCAAATACCTTTATTTGTTGTTGAGGGACAATGTACATTAATAAACGTTTTATAGAGAAGGAAAAAGGTAAATGCACCCATTTTTAGCCAAAAGGCTAATTTTCAATGATAGTCCTCCTGCCAGAAGGATCATGGCAATATAGTATATGTAAGTGAGTCCTATCGTAATTAGCTGGAAGGTCTGACTACTAATAATGAGTGAAGTTCTGCTCATCTTGGAGAAAAAACTGGGACATGCTAAAAAAAAAACCCTGATATTTTGGAATCAGCATGAAAATGTTAGTTTCAATCATCATAAAAATGTAACTCAACAAATTTTTTTTGTCAAATTGTTCTCCAGTGTTGTCATCCACTACGTTTACATGCACTTACAGAAATGTATATGTTCAGGCCCAAACTGAATCTGGCCCGCTTCAGAATCGGAATGGAATTCGATTCTGGGCTGGTCCAATTCAGAATCAGGCCAGCCCAGATTGGAATTCAAGAATAGCCAAGAATAGAATCTTGCTGCTATAATATTACTTTTTACACCATGTTTATTGCAATTTGCAAATATGCGAAAAAAGGAAACAAACAACATTTTAAATGTTTTAATTTAATAAACAAACAACATTTTAAAAAAGATGTTCAAATACACTTATTTATGTAATAGATCAGTATCTGTAATAAGATAGTAATCTGACAAGGCCTGCAAGTCTTTGAAATACAAAATAAATGATTGCCATTTACAGAAAAAATTATAAGAGCACCCTCTCATATTTGATTTTTTCAATCTTAAGAAAAAAACATAATGTCTTTGAGCCACTGTGACACAGAGGAGGGTTTAGCGGATTTCCACTGGAGAAGGGCATGACGTTTAGCTAATAAAGATGTAAAGCTAATAACTTGTCTTTGAACTGAGGTGAATCGCCTCAACTCAGCAGGACTGCAAAAAATAGCGATAAGCGGGCAGGGTTGTGTTTCAGTGTCCATTATAAAGGACAATATATTGAAATAACTGAATCAATAATTATATAGAGAAGGACAAAAATGCATGTGGCTCAAATGGCGCTGTGACTTTGAACAACAGCATTCATTCATTCATTCATAGTTTTTTTTTTTTTAGCAGAAAACAAAATCAGTCAGTTTTTGTGTACAAGAAACTAATGGCAGAGCAAATAAATAAATAAATAATCAAGACATCATAGCAACTACCAAGTACACCAGTAACAAAATTAAGTTCAATATGAACTGCTCAAAAAGGAGTGGGAAGAAAAAAACGTATGCATTAAATTGCACGCCCTTATCACATTATAGAACATAACATGTTCTATAATATGTTGTTGTTTGGTTTGTGGATAAAAACAATATATCTGCACTGATTTCCCATCACTGACTGCTTTGTTTTCTCTCTGAAGGATCTTCAAGTGGCAGCTACTGTGTTAGAAACCAACACATCAGTTCCCCGTGGTTCACTGGGTGGCGGGGACAGCTCCAGGTCCATGAAGATGTCCAACATGTTCAATGCAACATCTTTAAGTATAGAGAGGACATTAGCGTCCAAAGGGACCCACTCCTTGGACCAGCCATCTACAACCACAGACCCATCCAATCAATCATCTATCCACCAATTATTGAAACAAACAACCACTAAATCTGTAGTCAGTGAAACAATACACAGCACAAAGTCTACTCAACAAACAGAAAACACCTCACCATACAGCCTGTTAGCATACAGCACAAAGCCATCTGTCCAATTATCAGACAGTACGACACCAGCCATCCAATCACTAACAAGTGCAACACTAGCTAGCCAATCACCAACAAGCACAACACCAGCTAGCCAATCACCAACAAGCACAACACCAGCTAGCCAATCACCAACAAGCACAACATCAGCTAGCCAATCCCCAACAAGCACAACATCAGCTAGCCAATCCCCAACAAGCACAACATCAGCTAGCCAATCCCCAACAAGTACAACACCAGCCAACCGATCAATAATAAGCACAATATCAGCTGATCCATCAACTTCTACCACAAAACCAGTGAGTCAATCGACAACAAACGCAGTGAAGACCAGTCAACTTACAGGCAGCACAAGACCCTCAAACCAGTCAACCACCCACATATCGCATAACACAAAACCATCAGGTCAATCCTCTATTAACCCGTCTGAGACCACCACCACAACCGTCAGTCAACCACCTTCCAACAGACCACAAACCAGCACAGCGGCATCTAATATATCATTAATGAGCTGGTCACATGATAGCATACAACCACCTGACCAGTCTGCAGGCACTACTAACGAAACAAGCCAATTATCACTCAATGGGAAAATGCAGAGCCAGTCAGCACTGAATCCACCGAGTAGCTCATTAAGATATTCACTACAAAACCCATCAACAACAACAACCCAAGTTCCATTCCTTTCTTTTCACCAGTACACTACTAATTTAATGCCACCAAACCAACCCATAAAGAAAGTTCTACATCCTAATCAATCCCAGTCCAATGCAACAGCTTCAAACCAATCACTGACTAACGTAGCTCCATCCAAGGGATTATTATCATCAGAGGATCATCGGGTTAACTCTTCACATCACACCCGACAAGCAAAGGATTCCCTGAAGTCGTTGATCCACAGGAACACAGGTGAGTGGAAGAGGTGTTTGGTAGATCAGTGGTTTTCACATAGTGAAGCGGGCCTCCCCTGGGGGGCAATAGAGGACTTCAGGGGAGGAAGAGCATGAGAAAAAATTTTATGTGAATAAAAAAGTGGAAACGTGTGGTTATAGCTAACTACAGTATATGTGGTTAAGCTGACTACAGAACATGTGGTTAAGATAATGACAGAACATGTGGTTAAGTTAACTACAGAACATGTAGTTAGCTAACTAAAGTTCATGTGGTTAAGATAACTACAGAACATGTGGTTAGTTAACTACAGTTCATGTAGTTAGCTAACTTAAGTACATGTGGTTAGGTAATGACAGTACATGTGGTTAGCTAACTAAAGTGCATGTGGTTAAGCTAACTAAAGTGCATGTGGTTAAGATAACTACAGAACATGTGGTTAGTTAACTACAGTTCATGTAGTTAGCTAACTAAAGTTCATGTGGTTAAGATAACTACAGAACATGTGGTTAGTTAACTACAGTTCATGTAGTTAGCTAACTTAAGTACATGTGGTTAGGTAATGACAGTACATGTGATTAAGCTAACTAAAGTGCATGTGGTTAATCTGATTAAACTACATATGGTTAAGCTAACTACATGAACACGTGGTTAGTTAACTACAGCAGTTGTCCCCAACCTTTATATAACCATGGACCAGGACTGGACCAGGACTGATAGATAATGGGTCAAGGAAGAACCCATTAGATTTTGAGCTATGAAGGTCAAAGGTCAAGGTCACACTAAAGGTCAATAGGTAAAACACATCAGTGGTAATATCTCAGGATTCAGACAATATAGAATCTTGCGTTTTTTTGCATTCACATTCAGCTTCAGACATCAGATGGGTCAACACCTATGTCTCCATCACATCACATTTTGATGTCATATGATGCCATATCATGCCTGGGTGGAGATCTGCTGTCTCTGAGTACTAAATAGATAGGTATGTAGCAGTAATAACAATTATACCAATGAGTAAGCAGCTTATATTTTAATATAATAATATAATATGTATAATATAATTGTTTTATGTATAGCTTAACATACTACTACTACTACTACTACTACTACTACTACTACTACTACTACTACTACTACTACTACTAATAATAATAATAATAATAAAGTGCATAGTGCTAATGACTGTCTCCTCCTCATGAGTCCTAAAACATCATTGTTGATCCTTTGTGCTCGCTTCAGCTAACTGTTTATTCACGGCTGTTGGGCTGTGTCCGAAACCACTCACTCGTTCCCTACTCCCTACTCCCTACATAGGCAACGACATGTAGTGCACTACAGTGCCCTACATAGGGCTCTCAATTGAAAACATTTCGGACACTACTACGGCGCTGTTTAAATGCGTCATCACCGTCGAAGACTTAAAACATAAGAGTATCGTCTCAAAAAATGTAAATACTTTTAAATGTTTTTTGTATTACCGTCTGTGCAATAAAATAAAATATGAATATACTTGGTTAAAGACTGTTTTACTGTTATTAACTGTTAAACAACTCTTGTCTCACCTGCCATCCAACAGGCAGAGTTAACGTTTACCGTTACTGAACAGCTGTAGCTCTGCCGGTATGACGTCCGATATCAATCTGTCTGTGTTTCTTTTAATCATACAACTCTCCGTAACATTTATTCTGTGGCAGAGTTTCTGAAGCAAATATTCAAATTTGAGGTGGATCAATGCTCCTTCTGTAATACTGTTGATAATCCACCGGATAATTTATTTGTTTGGATGTCTCAGTGTTTTTGGTCTAATATACATAATTGGATTTCACTAAAAATTAACGGTGTACCATCCTTTGAATTACATCCTATCATTTTTACATGGATGATTTGGAATCTTCCTTATTAGGCATTATTAATATAATAATAATTATGTAAGTATCATATTCACTGTGTAAAATGCAGAAACTGTAAGCCCTCTTTCCCTGGTTTTAGTAATGACATTTATTATTTTAACCAAAGAACTTCATTTTGTATCTATGCTCTGTGATTAATTTGAGGTGCCTAATGTAAACCTTATTTATACATTGTTTAATATTGTATTTTACTGTAGTTTAGTTTATTTATTTATTTATTTTTTTACAAAATCCTCAAGTTTATGTTTATATATTTTATTTTGTATTTAATTTTAAGTTGTATTCATTATCCTCATTGAGGGTCTTTATATTGTGATTTCAATAAAGTTTTTTTTAAACTCCGTCCTTCAGTCATTTTTCGATTCGTGCAATGCATGATGGGATATAGCTCTAGGGTTAATGACCATCGATGCACACTACATTTCGCGGTGGATTGTGGGATACATTGAGTGCACTATGTAGAGCTCATGAGTATTCGGACACCCCTACAAAATGGCGTGGTCCCTATATAGGGCCCTATGTAGGGAGTAGGGAGTGGTTTCGGACACAGCCATAGTCAACGTATAGTCGTCACATTCTTGTTCTACGCATGATCAGTATACACACGCACACACACGTTCTATCAGTGGTCTACTGAGGCAACACTGCCATCTACAGGTGACACCTTTGTTAGCACTTATCATTACAAAGCTCTGCCTTTAGCTTCTGGTCATGTCCAGCCAGGAAGTTAAAGCCCAGTTGGTTATGTGGTTCTTTTGACGTTCAAGTCTTGGCTCAGTGAAAGGTGAACAGTAATGAACAGGCCTGTCCTATTGGTTGTTTTTTAACGCAAGTGAAAATCATCATCTGTTAATGTTGTTCCCACTCCTGCCTGCTCCCATTAATTTTTATTCCCGTCCCATCCCAATCACGAGATTTATAAAATGTTGACTCTCATCCCACGGAATTCATGCGGGAATCACGTGACCCGCTGGAATTCTAGATAAATGCGGCCGTAATTTGCAGCCTCTGATTGGTTGAACACATGTCTCGCTTCGAGGAATAACAGTCATGATAGTGTCGCATTTTGGAACACAAGGGAAGTTTTAACTGTGTTTTAGTGAGGTTTTAACTGTGTTTTAGTGAGGTTTTAACTGTGTTTTAGTGAGGTTTTAACTGTGTTTTAGTGCAGTTTTAACTGTGTTTTAGTGCAGTTTTAACTGTGTTTTAGTGAGGTTTTAACTGTGTTTTAGTGAAGTTTTAACTGTGTTTTAGTGAGGTTTTAACTGTTTTAGTGAGGTTTTAACTGTGTTTTAGTGAAGTTTTAACTGTGTTTTAGTGAGGTTTTAACTGTTTTAGTGAGGTTTTAACTGTGTTTTAGTGAGGTTTTAACTGTTTTAGTGAGGTTTTAACTGTGTTTTAGTGAGGTTTTAACTGTTTTAGTGAGGTTTTAACTGTGTTTTAGTGAGGTTTTAACTGTTTTAGTGAGGTTTTAACTGTGTTTTAGTGCAGTTTTAACTGTGTTTTAGTGAGGTTTTAACTGTTTTAGTGATGTTTTAACTGTGTTTTAGTGAGGTTTTAACTGTTTTAGTGAGGTTTTAACTGTGTTTTAGTGAGGTTTTAACTGTTTTAGTGAGGTTTTAACTGTTTTACTGAGGTTTTAACTGTTTTACTGAGGTTTTAACTGTTTTAGTGAGGTTTTAACTGTGTTTTGGTGAAGTTTTAATTGTGTTTTAGTGAAGTTTTAACTGTGTTTTAGTGAAGTTTTAACTGTGTTTTAGCAAGATCTTTACTGTGTTTTAGCGAAGTTTTAATTGGGTTTTTGTTCCAAATTCTTGTAAATAATTGTACACAATAGCTTTAATGCTGTTTTAGTTTGTTGTGTTAGTATGTTTTTGTCAAGTTTTGATGACTTTTTTCACTGTTTATCTGCATTTTTCCAGTGTATACAGTTCATTGATCAATGACTAGACTCAAGTAAAAATAAGAATCTGAAACATGGATGCAGAATGATCTAGACAAACAAAAATGTTTCAGCATGTAAAACAGTTTAAAGTCAACCTCTATAATCATTTCATTATGCACATTTACAGTAATGTTTCATAGTAAATTTCACAAAAGGTGTTTTATTTAATTTTTTAATCATAGCACACTGTTTTAAACATGTATTACATATAATAATGGTAATTAATGGGTATATATTGAAAGGTAACTTCTTCCTGAAAGAAAGGTTCAAAAGAATTCTCAATGAAGACATTTTCTGATACTGTTATCGTACAAACCACATAAAGAAATCTCAGCAGGCTGTTATGGTTGTCACTAAAAGGTTAAACACTGCAGTGATGTTAACTCTTACTGTGTTTTGCATATAAAAGGCCCACAGATAGGATGTCCATGAATTTTAGGAAAGTTACTTCTTAATTTAATGCTCCAAGAATTTGTGTAATGTGCTTTTAAATAAATAACAAGTGAGTCCTGTGTGTTACCTGTGGGGGTGGTGGGTAGGTAGGTGGGGGTTGCTTTTATCTGACTCCCCAGCCCCTTGGACAGTATCTGTGTCTGCTCAGGATGTGGCTGACTGAGCAGACATGCTGAGTCCACTGAGCAGATGGTGTTACTGCACGACCAGGAGCCATGGTTGGCTGTTTGGTGGTGCATTCACTGACTGGAACATTTGTTGGGGCTCAGCCTCAGTCTGACTGCTGGGGGCTCTGTTTAATGACTCCTAAATTACCCCCACCAGTCAACTGTGTCAGAACATCAGCTGACTGACAGCTGACAGGGTGAGGAAACAGAGCTCTAAACATGTTCAAAGTTGGAAATTACTTGTGTTTTCTTTTGTATACCGTATGAGAATGTTATATATCACTGTTTTTCAAAGTGTGAAGTGCCCCTCCTCTGGGGGGCACCAGAGGACTTCTGGAGAGAAAAAATTAACCTCTATGAAAGAGAAAAAAAGTCAGTATCTTGTTGGCGAACTAGAGTGCATGTGCTTGCAATGTATGTGGTTAGCTAACTACAGTACATGCAGTTAGCTAAGTACAATATATGTAGTTAGCCAACTACAGTACACGTGGTTAGCTAACTACAGTACATGCAGTTAGCTAACTACAATCCATGCAGTTAGCTAACTACAGTACATGCAGTTAGCTAACTACAATCCATGCAGTTAGCTAACTACAGTACATGCAGTTAGCTAAGTACAATATATGTAGTTAGCTAAGTGCAATATATGTAGTTAGCCAACTACAGTACACGTGGTTAGCTAACTACAGTACATGCAGTTAGCTAACTACAATCCATGCAGTTAGCTAACTACAGTACATGCAGTTAGCTAAGTACAATACATGTAGTTAGCTAACTACAGTACATGCAGTTAGCTAAGTACAATATATGCAGTTAGCTAAGTACAATATATGTAGTTAGCTAACTACAGTACACGTGGTTAGCTAACTATAGTATATGCAGTTGTGTAAAAATGTTAAGAACACACAGCTATAAAAATTTATTTAAAGAGATGTAGAAAAACAAAAAGATAATACAATGTGTATAAAACGTTTTAAAAACACATGAATAAAAATGTGTTTGTTTAAAGATGATTAAAAAGACAAAGATGTTAAAATGTGTTAAGAGATGTTAAAAATCAGATGCTTAAATGTTTTAAAATGATGGTAAAAACACAAAGATAAAATGTCTAAAAACCCAATGTTAAAAAGTTATTATTATTATTATTATTATATTTAATTATTTAAAATGGTAGACAAAAACATTAAATTGTCTTTAAAAAAACATATTTAAGCACATATAGAGTTGAAGATGAAGATGTTTAAAATATTGAAAAATATATATGTTTATGAAGTAATACATTGAAAAAAAGTAAATGCTTATAAAATTTAATGCTGACACTTTTTTTAAGTGTACAAACAACATACAAAGCAACAGCAGTAACAGTAGTAATAGTAATAATGATAATTGGCAGTGGGGGTGGGGGCTTTTGAGGCTCAGAGTCCCACACTTTGAAACCCCCTGTTATAGATGCTTCAGTTAAATTTCAGTGATAAAGCTTGATAAGTGAAACTAGATGATGTTACCTTGTGGAAAACCGTAACCTCAGAACTGCACATTCATGTTGTAGGCTGAGGGACAGGATTTAAATGGTTTGAGCTGTATTTTATTTTTCAGGCCAGCCCTGTGAGTTTCCCTGCCTGAATGGAGGTCAGTGTATTCAGTGGGATTCATGTGACTGCAGCTTGTACCAGGCCACTGGACACAGGTGTCAGACAGGTAGGAGACTGTCCATTTACATTTCATAAAACAAGCAGAGGAATCTAAAGCGAATAGCACTCATCTTTATTTTTACAACTCCAAAGCTCTTAATGTGTCCTAGAAACAGAGGTGGTAAAAGTACTCCCATTCTGTACTTAAGTAGAAGTTCAGCTACTTGTGTGACAAAATACTCTGATAAAAGTAGAATTACTGATTCAACTCCTTTACTTATGTAAAAGAAAAAAGTACAACTTCTCAATTGTAATAAAGTAAAGTATAAGTAAAAGTGGATTGTTTTGCCATGAATGAAATAATGCTGATTTAACTGTGAAAAAAGTCTCAAAATTATATTTAAAAAAAAAAAGCCTTTAAAAGTGAGTGTCTTTGACAATGTGTTTGATTGGGCCACAGTACTCAGTTTTGTGGGTATGGGTAGGAAATTTGGGGAAAAAAAAGAAAAAAAAAAGAAGTCACAACTGAGATAAAAACTTATCATTATGATATTTTAAAAAAAAAACGTCATATGAGAAATACCTAATTATGAGATAAAGAGTCAAAATTATGAGATAAATTCCAAATTCTAGGATAAAAAGTCAAATTTATGAAATATATGTCATAATTAGCATATAGAAAGTCACAATTTCTCCCCTTCACTGATTTCCCTCTGAAGTGACTTATTTTTCCTACTGTCACATCTGTTTAGTTTGAAAAAAGTAATAAGTCTATTCCGAGAATGTAAGGAGTATAAAGTACAGATATTTATGTAAAAATGTAAGGAGTAAAAGTAGAAAGTTGGCAGAAAAATAAATACTCAAGTAAAGTAAAGATACCTAAAAAATCTACTTAAGCGCAATAACAAAGTACTTTTACTTAGTTCCTACCTCTACCGACACACGACACACGACACACAATAGATCTGGAAAATCTCAAGGTAACTTTCACTTGTTCTATTGGCAGATTTTTGTTGTTGCGTCATTCAAGGAAAAAAATATCTTATATTATGTTTTTTTAATATGTGTTTTTAGAGGGGCATTTTTTTTCCAATGAAGGGATAAAGTTGCATTTTATCTGTAATACTATTAATGGACTTAAGTCTAATGAGATATTGACACATTTAATATAATTAATGATTATTAGCAGTGGTTATCAGCAGGTTTGGTTGTCGTTCTCTCATGGTTGATTCTTCATCCAGTTCCCAACACAGGCTTTGAGAGGGAGATGACCTGTAGGACCTGGGGCCAGTATAATTTTGAGACCTTTGACGGCCTTTACTTCTACTTCCCTGGACGATGCACATACACTCTGCTGAGGGACTGTGAAGACACGACGCAGGCTGGAATCGCTGTCCAGGTTAGTCCAGAACCAGGGCCCAACATGGGCTATGGACACACCACAGTGGGTAGACTGGTTACATGCACATGCTCAGTCGGGTTAGTCAATAAGAGGATATGTTTCATAAGTATATCCACAAATGGAAGTATGTTTTCTATTGGTAATGTATTTGAAAATGTTACTGGCAGCTATTGGAATGTGAGGTTGTCTTGTGTTTGTGTGTGTGTGTGTGTGTGTGCAGTGTATGCAGGGTTTTTTTGTCGATTGAACCTTATCCTCACAGATGTTGTGTTCATACAACCTACCACGGCCCATGTATGAATGGATGTTCCAGGGCCAAACAGTAGGTGGCGGTGTGGAGGGAATCTGTCGCTATCCAAAAAACACAGAAGTCAGAAGAAGACAAACCCTTACCTATCTGTCTGTTTGAGGAAAAGAGAAGAGTGGCCTTCTGTTCCTGATATTTCACACAGTGGTTCTGTAGATAAGCTAAACCTGTGAACCTGGACGCAGTGGTTCTGTAGATAAAGTTATTTAGGATGCTAATTGATGTTGAATTCTCATGAACCTCTGTGATCGCTCAAGATAGCATGTGCGTTGATATATTGTTGAAGGCATGGTTTTGAAGGATGTGTTGACGAAGAGACATGTGTGTGTATACTTTTAAAATATAGCATAGCTTGCAGGAACTGTTTTCCAAGATCTCCTACCTTAGCTTTAAGTACAGTATCAAAGTACGTCCCACCTCTGGTACTTTATTAGACAAAATGTTGTAAATATGTTTTGCACAAATAGTAAGAGGAATGACCTTGTCCCATGTAAAAATCTATACCCATTGTCCAAAATCAGAGGTAGTATCAGGCCATAAACCCAGGATTAGAAGAAGCTGCCCACAGATCTTTAAAACACTGGCCGCTTTAAGTTTGAAAAGTCCCTTTTCAGGCTTCTGCAAGCCTAAGGAAAAGATCTACTCTGAAGATTAGTGAAAGCTAGCTGGTTATTAGAGTCAATTACCATTAAATACTGCAATTACCTGCTATGCCTTGAAAGCATGTGCAACAGACCAGAACTTTGTTCCCTTAAGAGACGGCAGATAGTGTACCTGAAATGACACCAAAAGGATCCAAGAGCTTTCTGAATCCTCATCGTTGCTTCTTGTTAGAAAAAAGAATAATGATAAGAAAGAGACAATATATGCAAGAAGAACATTCACTAAGTCTTATTTTTAGTGGAAAAAGCCGCAGTGCCTGTTTTTGTCAATTTTGTAATGAATATTTCGATCACAGGTGTCAAATATATGGCTGGGGGGACCTGTAGGGTCCAACCTGGCCTCGTCTTGTTATCTGAACCCGCTTTATCCTCACTAGGGTCGTGGGGGTCACTGGGGGCCTAATCCAGCTACAATGGGCAGCGGTGGGGTACGCCCTTTATGAGTCGCCAGTTCATCTCTGGGCTGAACATATATAGACAAACAATCACTGTCACATTCACACCTATGGGTGATTTAGATTAACCAATTAGCCTATCAGTGCATGTCTTTGGATGGTGGGAGGAAACTGGAGTACCTGGACAAAACCCACGCAGACACGGGGGAACATGCAAACTCCACACAGAAAGGTCTGGTGCTGGAATTGAACCAGGGTCCTTCTTGCTGTGAGGCATGAGTGCTAACCACTGCACCACCGTGCCGTCCCCAATCTGGTCTGTGGGATGAATTTGTGAAATGCAAAAATTACAACAAAGATTTTAACAGTCAAAGAAGTTAAAATCATTTTAGGTCAATTCAATTTAAAGCGGATCAGACCAGTAAAATACTATGAAAACTGCAAATGTTCTATTTTCATTTAGTATAAAAAGTAAAATAAATACATAAAATAAATATATATATATATATATATATATATATATATATATATATATATATATATATATATATATATATATATATATATATATATATATATATATATATTTTTTTTTTTTTACAAAAAAAGGGAATAACCTGAAATGTATGGATGGATGTCAATCATTGTAAAGATGATCAGTACAATGATTGGCTGTAGTTTTCCTCTGGTTCCACCCTCTAGACTGGACTAAAACATTTCGGGTTATTTTTTGCAAACATTCTATTTCAGTGCGTGCTATGGGATCGTGAAGAGGTTTTCAAGCAATATGGTAAAAAATGTTCCAAAAAACCTTTAAGGGACGTGGTGAGCGTACTGTGCCACCGAACATCTTAAATCTTTGAAGTATATTGACCTACAGTATGACAGTTGAAACAGTCTGTGTGAAACAATGATACCAGAGGTGCCAGAGTGACATGATAGCAATGAGGTGAACTTCAACATGAATTAAACAAATCTTTGAAGCAATTTATTTGCTTGAAACCTTTTTCGTACTCAAATTATTTTAATTCCTTGAAGAATCATTTCACCTCTACTACTACTGTAGCTGCTGTATTTCTGTACAGTTGGGTGCAGGGAGGTGCAAAGTTATCAACCAATTCCGATTAGTGATGAGCTGGATCTGATGGTTAGGTAAAATGTGGGTCAAATCTGGCAGATACAAATGCATAGTGACAATCTGCGGAGAATCACCTGTCTAGCAGATCTTAACCTTAGATAGCCAACCACATTCTGAAAGAAGTTGGGGACATTGAGTCCAAATGGACTGTGTTTAGCTCCTCCAGTGACTGAGCTAGTGTGTGACCAATGGCTGTCATCCCCATTACTCAAATGGTAAACGGTGCCAACAAGCTATGGCTCATTGGACCCCAGAAGCATTGGGAAGACTTTTGAGATGGATTTCAGGTTCTGGCAAACAATCAGGAACCTTAGGAGGGGCAAACGGTGCTGTGCAAACACCGTTCACAGTGGGGATGTATTTGTGCTGACTTCAACTGGATACATTATCAGGCAGTGGAAAGGATACCTCAAGGATCTGTGCAATCCTGCCTTTCTCTTGGCTACACTGCTTCCAGTATGTGTGTGTTGAAGATATTTTGTTCAATCAAAGTTAAGTCTCTGTGTGTTACTAAGGTTAATCTAATCTGTCCTGGGCCTGCACAATCAGTCAATTCTGGCTGATGCGACTTAAGTGTATAACATCTGGACTGTTTCTTTAACCTAGCTGGTCCCCAATGTCATCAGTTTTTATCCTTCCTCGGATTGGATTGTCTAAGCAAAACTATTATTTGATATAACTTTGGCAATATTCTTTTTGAATGGTGCCAGTAAAGCTAATTTGAATTGGGCTGATCTCAAATTATGTCCAAATGTGTTCATTAATATTCATGAGCTCTGTGTTGTTGAATGTTCAGCAATGAAACTCATACATACTACAGCAGGTATCAACGCTATTGTAATAATACTGGACTAAAACAACATCCTGGGAGCTTCATTTCAATACGATTCAATTGAGAAGCACAATATAGAACAATTTAAACAAAGGTTGTTGTGTAGAGCCAACACTAAGAAAACAGTATTAGTGGAAAGATGCACTCACTCTGTAGTCTGGGCCATCTGCGGTGTTGCTAGTATTGTGTTGCCAGTTTTTGACTTGATAAAGACATTGAAGTCTGTACATTTATTAGTAGATTTGAATTCTATGTGTGGTCTGTTTCTCACCAGTTGTTAATTGTTGTCATCATAAAAATAAAATACTAAGTATTATTATCCTAGGGGTCCATCTTCTAAATTACAAATAGGTGTATGCAATTGTTTTTTACATATGTTGATTCATGGGCTTTGTACTTGTACGATGAGGGATGCCGTGTACAATTGTATGTATACCTTTACAGTTAAAAAGGCAAATAAACAAACATACCTGCGCAGATGTTGCAGTCACTGGTATTGCCAACTTCCTACTCTTCACTCTGCTCACCCATACCAATGCATGCCCATATTGGAGGTGACCTCACCCACCTGTTTCACAGCCTCTGCTGCCATCAGGGTGGAGACTGGGCTGGACTAGCAGACTGGAGGACAGCTTCATCCATTAGAACATTCCAGGAAGCTTTGCACTATTTTGCAACTAGATAACACTAAATATTACAAGTTTTGAAAGTTAAGAAAAAATAACTGACAGTATTTTCTGGTCATTGCAGGTCCACAATGATCCAAACTGTGGCCCCGCCCCCTACTCATGCCAACGCTCTGTCAGCCTCTTTCTTCCATGGGATGGTGAAGTCCGACTGCATGCCAACCATGTAACCTTTAAAGGTGAAAGGTCAGTACCTAATGACTGACTGATACACTGTCTGGTTGATATATTGGACCGATATTTATTTTTTCATGTATCAGTAGCGTTTTTTTTCTCTTGCTGTGATTGACTGACAGACAAAGTTGAGGGCAGCTCCATGTTGGTGTTGTTAACATAAAGGCCATGCTTTGCCCCTCCCCTCTGCCCCTCCTCTCAGTATCAGAGGCATACTGTTGAAATCTTACTGCATCTGTAAGTTTTACTTTTCAGGTGTAGCATGAATAGATTTAAAAAACAAAAGCATAATTATGAGATAAAAAAATATCTCAGGTAAAAAGTCAAAATTATGAGGAAAAAAGTCATAATTATGAGACAAGAAATGTATAATTATGAGATGAAAAGTCAAAATTATGATTTTGGCAAGTCACAATTTTTGATTTATGACTTATTTTTCATACTGTCACATTTGTGTAGTTTGAAAAAGTAATGAGTCTATTCTGAGAATGTAAAGAGTAGAAAGTACAGGTGTTTATACAAAAATGTATGGAGTGAAAGTAAAAAGTTGGCAGAAAAATAAATACTCAAGTAAAGTAAAGATACCTAAAAAATCTACTTAAGCGTAATAACAAAGTACTTGCAAAAAAATAAAAAATAAATCAGGCAAAGTACAGATACCTAAAAACTGTACTTAAGTACGGTCAAGGAAGTACTTCTACTTAGTCACTTTCACCTCTGTTCTACACACATACACCGTCCCATACACTCCCCTCTGGACCACCCCCCAGTGTCATGCTACACGTGTCAGATTGGGTAATTCGAACCCTCCCAACACCAGCGTGCCTCCTCGCTCATAATTTCTGGGGAGAGTCCTGATGTTAGATTAACATTCTCATGTTATGGAGGAACTACAGTAGTTTTCAAGTGAACTGAAAGATTTCACTGTTAATGACTCAGTAAAATCTACCACATCTACTATCACTACTATTATTACTATCATTACTACTGTTACTACTACTACTTTCACTACTACTACTACTGCTACTATTACTACTACTATTACTACTATCACTACTACTGTTACTACTATTACTTTCACTACTACTACTGCTACTATTACTACTACTACTACTACTATCACTACTACTGTTACTACTACTGTACTACTACTACTATCACTGTTGCTGTTACTACTACTGCTACTGTTACTACTATTACTACTACTACTACTACTATCACTACTACTGTTACTACTACTGTACTACTACTACTATCACTGTTGCTGTTACTACTACTGCTACTGTTACTACTATTACTACTACTACCACTACTATCGCTACTACTGTTACTATCACTACTATTGTTACTACTACTACTTCGACTACTACCACTACTACTGTTACTACTACTACTTCCACTACTACTACTGTTATTACTACCACTACTATCACTACTACTGTTACTACGATTACTACTACTTTCACTACAACTACTACTGTTACTATTATTACTAAAAACTAGTAAGTAGTAATACATTATGACTGAAAAGTTGGTAATGAAACATGGTGAAGAGTTGTCTTTTGTGTACTAATTGTTCTTCATCATTTTTGGTGACCCTGACCTTTGACCTTCATTACCTTTTATTAAAGTTAATGTGATCGATTGTGGACACACACACACACCTTTCCTGAAAATTGGTCCAGTAGTTTTTGCGTAAAACAAAAACAAAACAGACACCCCTTGCCTCCCTTTTGGGGGAGACAGGGTTAATAAAAGTCCCCTGTGGTTTCTTTACACACTCTGTCTGATGGGTCACTTTGGTTGTCACTCACCTCCACTGGCTGCACACCGCATTCACAGAAAACAACAAGAAGTATGAGGAACCCAGAAAAAGCTGGTCCATCTGACGTCAGATGGACTTTAGCATCACCCACGTGGGATTAAGCCCGTCTCTGGCAGCAAATGTGAAGTAGCATTAGCATTAGCATCTACAAGAGAAGATGGAGCCACAGTAGCTGCTGCACAAACTGGAAAAAATGGCGGATCAAACTGGTTCATGTGCTCTCTGTGGAAATAAAGCCTTGTTTTTTTCCCTGCACGTTTTCAGAACAAGGATGATACTTGGGTAAAGTTAAACATACACACAGCAAGAATGGAGGAGTGAGTGTTCCTTCACGCATTCTGAGCCAATCAGAGACGCCTCATCATCGCGTCATGGACATGAGGAAGTAAAGGGAAAATCTTTTGTTCAACCTCAAGTCATTTTTCTACCGTGCAAAAACAGCTGGACACAAAGCGATCCAGATGTTTTTTTAAAAATAGAACCAACACAATGTATTGAATAACAATGGAGAACACAGCAATATTAATGAAATAACCATGGAATGACAGCTTTAAATGACTGACTAGACTGATACTAAGTGCTTCCATATTGGCATTTTGACAGTGTTTTCTGTAGAGAACATCACTCACCCTCTGCCTTCCACCTGAGTTCACACTGTGCAAACCACCTAGTATCTGATTCAAGCAGAGGTGGTAAAAGTAGTCACATTCTGTACTTAAGTAGAAGTATACAGCTACATGTGTGCAAAAAATACAAAGTAGAAGTACTGATTCAACTCCTTTACTGAAGCAAAAGTAAAAAGTACAACTTCTCAGTTGTAATAATATTCAAAAGTCATTTAATGAATGAAATACTTATGTAAACAAGCAAAATCATAAAAACTGGTGTTTTCTAATTCCACAGTGAAAGGTACCAGAGAATTTTCAGGGGTACAGACATGGGTAAAATTAAGCAATATGTGGGTGGGTAATGGGTAGTGATTGTGGTACTCAGCTTTGTATGTACAGTTAGAAAATTTTGTAAAAAGTGAACCCATGTAGATCTGTGGTTCTGACCCTGGTCTCAGCCTGTGCTCCTCGGAATATAATAAGTCTATTCTGAGAATGTAAGGAGGATAAAGTACAGATATTAATGCAAAAATGTAGGGAGTAAAAGTACAATGTTGCTAGAAAAATACTCAAATAAAATACAGATACCTAAAAAAAATCTACTTAAAGGTGTCATTCCAACATCACTTCATTAATATTGCTGTGTTCTCCATTGTTATTGAATGCATTGTGCGTTGCTTCTATTAAAAAAAAAGTCCAGGTTGCTTTATTTCCAGCTGTTTTTGGAGGGTAGAAAAATGACTTGAATATATATATTCCTGACACATGTCTATGATGTGGTAATTCTGATTGGCTCAGAATGTGTGAAGGAACACCCCCCCTCCCCTTTCACTCTGTGTATGTTTACCATCCCAGAATAACATCCAGCTAGGTTTCGTGCCATCACTTGTTCCGCCATTTTTTTTCAAGTTTGTGCAGCAGCTACTGTGGCGCTGTCTTCTCTTGTAGATGCTAATGATTCCCTGCAATGAGGGGCGGGCTGGGGGGAGTGTTACCTGCATTGCGTGGGTGGGCTTAACCCCAAGCAGGTGACCCCTTTGTCCACTTGACAGTCTTGTGGACATGCTTTTTCTAGGTGACTCGTTTCTCTGTGTTGTTTTCTATGAATGGGAAATACAGCCAGTGGAGGTGACACACCACTTTCAAATGCACCATGTGTTGGTAACACAGGGTGACCCATCAGATTCCAAAACAAGTGTGTAAAAGTGGTTTTCAGCAGAATGACACCTTTAACCCTTGTGCGGTCCTTCGTAAAAGGCACACTGGCTGTGTCCTACAATCGGGTCTTAAAAACCCAGATTCCAAAGTTCAGTTCCATAGACTCATCACCCCACCCCCCAAGGATATATTACTGTTTTCAGTAGTAAGCAATGGCATCCTACAGTACGTATAAAAAGGTACATTTGTGAGCCACCGGGTCTCTTTGACCCGAAGGACCACACAAGGGTTAAGTTCAGTAACAATGTATACATATTTAGTTACTTTCCACCTCTGCTTTCAAGTAAATGACTCATCCATAGTTGCAAGTTAACCCATTTTTTCTCACCTCTGTTACTTCCAGCTCTGACATCATGCTTTACATCCATACTGATCCAGACTGGTCTTTCTCTGATGGTGTGTTTTTTTTTGGTCTTCGTACCCAGTTTGCAGCTACCTCATAACATCCATGACGTGCAGCTGGAGCTCATCTCTCAGTACGTTCTGGTGACTCAGCAGCACGGTTTCACCTTGGCCTGGGATGGACTCCGGGGCTCAGTCTACATCAAACTCAGTCCCGAGTTTGTGGGTAGAACCTGTGGAATGTGTGGAAACTTCAACGCAGACATCCAGGATGACCTCAAGACAAGCTACGGTACAATACATTATACCTAACCAGCTAGTCTGGGAGGTTAATGGAAGCAAGCTGCACTCAGTTGCAGTAAGCATGAAATATGTAACTACCATGTGGTGTCAGGCACAACAAATCAAGCCCCTCACAAACGTTTTAGCTCTTAATGCACATCTCTCTCTCAAAAAGTGAGATGATGGTTTGACCTTTCAAGGTTGCCCAAGGTCAAAGATTATGGTGCCATTTTAGACCCTCGATGTCATTTCTTTTTTCTGTCAACAATAGTAACTGAGTACTTAACACCACTCTTTTTGTGGTTAAATCATGCCACATTAAAATCATGTGACCTTGATTTTGGTCTTTCAAGGTCAAGGTCATGATTTTTTTGCATTTGGATAATTTCTGCAAGTATTTTCACGATTTAATTGAGTTTCTTTGCACTAAAATAATGACAAAAATTTGGAGTGGTCATTATTTATAGGTTATATTTTCATTTTACTGGTCTGGCCCATGGGAGATCAAATCAGACTGAATGTGGCCCCTGAAGAAGACCCCTGCTCTACAACAACAAATCACATTTGTATAAAAATATGACATAAACATAGTAGAAAAGATGAACAAAAACATGAATAAATCATCCATGTGTTGACACTGATGAAGTGACCCTGATGAACTATCAGAATCAGTGGTCTATGGGGACAAACACCCTTTTGGATTACACTTCATTTTAGTGGGGGATCTAATCATTTTTTCTGTGCCTGTATATCCAGAAAAAGTCAGTGTAGAGTTGATTATAAATGTGGTGAATAAATGTTAAACTGCTCATGTTTCTTTCTAGGTGTGTTGACACATGACATAGAAATGTTTGGGAACAGCTGGGTAGAGGCGGAGCCACACGGGGCCCAATGTCCCATGGTGCCATCTGGTTTCGCTTCACCCTGCACTGGCGTCGACGCTCATGTTCTCCTGGTAAAACTAACAACGCAACACAACAACGTATTACAGCTTTCAAATGTCTATTGGTTTTTAAGTATATTGACTTTTTCAACTGGTTTTCTTTTAGTTTACTTCATTTTATGTCTAAATAGGTTTAGATGTAATTAGTGTTTGTTTTACTGTTTGGACTTTGGAGGTTCTATTTGTTGAAAGTTAAAAGGAAGAAGGAATAGAAGATGTAATATAAAACATACAAAAGCATTTTCATTCAAAAGGATTAACACTGAGGGTGGCACGGTGGTGCAGTGGTTAGCACTCGTTGGCACTTGTACCTCACAGACAGAAGGACCCTGGTTCAATTCCCACACCAGACCTTTCTGTGTTGAGTTTACATGTTCTCCCTGTGTCTGCGTGGGTTTTGTCCAGGTACTCCAGTTTCCTCCCACCATCCAAACACATGCACTGATAGGTTAATTGGTTAATCTAAATTGCCCATAGGTGTGAATGTGAGAGTGATTGTTTGTCTATATATGTTCAGCCCTGAGATGAACTGGAGACTCATACAGGGTGTACCCCGCCTTCGCCCATTGTAGCTGGATTAGGCCCCCAGTACCCCCCGCGACCCTAGTGAGGATGAAGCGGGTTCAGATGATGAGAAGAGATTCACACCGTTGAAAGACCTGTTTGCTGTTAACATGAACTTTATTAATGTTAACAGATGCTCACAATGGAAAATTCCATTGTGAGCATTTTCAGTTATGGGTCATATATATATATATATATATATATATATATATATATATATATATATATATATATATATATATATATGTGTGTGTGTGTGTGTGTGTGTTAGTTTACTTGATGTAACTCATTGAATAACTATGACTTCAACAAAAACCCAAATATTACTAGGGACCAAATAACTTAATAGTGTATAGAGTAAATAAACTAATCTTTGAAATTCACCTGTACTTCTTTCTTTCTTTCTTTCTTTCTTTCTTTCTTTCTTTCTTTCTTTCTTTCTTTCTTTCTTTCTTTCTTTCTTTCTTTCTTTCTTTCTTTCTTTCTTTCTTTCTTTCTTTCTTTCTTTCTTTCTTTCTTTCTTTCTAAGCACAATATACAGTGGTGTATGAATTTAAGCCAGCTGCCAATGGAACAAGTGAAAATTATCTTGATAAGACTTGGATTTTTCCAGTGAGTGTTCCAGGTAACACTATGCACACTGGAAAAAAAAATCTCGATCTTATAAAGTGTATTTGTCTCATTTATAGTCCAAATATCTCATCACACTTAAAATCAGACAGTGACCTAAAGAGGAATGTTTCAGTGAGATATAAGAACTAATATATAGATATTTTTTTCAAAAAAGATAATTTTCATTTGTTTCTTTGCTTAATTCAGGAAAAAAATCATTCATAATGTGTTTTTAAATGTGTTTTTAGAGCAAAGTTTTTCCAGCGTACATGTTTTTTTGTGACTGTTGTACAATTTTAGTGGGGCAACATAGCAAACCTATTGTGCATTTTGTGATACAAGCACCAAATTTGGCACAAATGTACATTAACATATTGCAAATATTTTCAGATATTGGGCCACTTAGAACTCTATCTTTATGTCCGCCATATTGGATTTCAAAATGGCCTCAGATACCAGCCCATTGTCGAATGTCAGTATAACCCTAGCCTCAGATATTAGACCATGCAGCATGTCAAAATTGTACCTAACATCTTTACATCCATTTATCACACTTTCATAAAATCATTCTTTTCAAAGTATTGTGTTCAATCTAATATTTGTCTAGATAATTTCCAAATCCACTTATATAACAGACTGTGAAAGATAACATTAAGTTGAAATTGGTACCATTAGATTGTGCATTGGATTGGTACCATTGGATTGTGAAATTGGTACCATTGGATTCCTTGCCCCCAAAAGCATACATACATTTACACACACCGAATCAAGCATGCATGTAACCATCCACATCACTCTGCACTTTACCTCACTGGTCACTTTCACCTACCTGCACAGCACTTTTATCATACTCATCTAAGCGCTTTTATGTCTTTTATATGTTATTCTATTCTTAAATTCTTATTTTATACTTGAGTCTTTTACCTTATTTATCCGAAGGGAGATGGCACAAGGTCTTTGTATTTTGTTACAATGACAGTAAAGGCTAGTCTGATTCTGATTAGACCCACAGATAAGACAAGACAAGACACGATACGATGAGATATACTTCATTAATCCCCATGAGGAAATTTAAATTAGTCACCATATTTGTATATGTAGAATTCAAGTGTCGGCCATTTTGAAATCCAAAATGCTGGACATAAAGAGAAAATTCCAAGTGCCCCAATATCTGAAAATGTTCTCAGTATGTTAATGTACATGTGTGCCAAATTTGGTACTTGTATCACAAAATGCACAATTCTTTTGAATATTTGGGCTAAACTACCCCACTATTTTTTTTGGACTGTCTTCTTGCTGTGTTTGCAGAAAGTGGAAGAGGTGTGCTCCATGCTGCTGGAACCCCCCTTCCAGAGCTGCCATGACTTTGTCAGTCCTCTGTCGTACATAGCCAGTTGCTCCAACGACCTCTGCGTGTAAGAAGCCTGCGCTCCATTACCATATCTTTGATGGCTGAACCAATTTGGCTGAGAGGCCACACTTCACCTGGCTCACCTCAAACACTCCCTCTCTGTTTGTTGAAGGTCGGGTCCCAGCGGTGATGTGGTATGCCAGGTGTTCAGCGAATACGCTCGCTCCTGTGCCCACGCTGACCACCCACTGCACGGTTGGAGGACACACATTCCACAGTGTGGTACGTCTGCACATGTCGACGCAGAATGCTCTGTAAAAACCAACATGTTATGATTATTTGTAAGGATAATAAAGAGTCTGAAACACAAGAGGAAGCGATGTTACCATTGGTTACACTTAAAAAACATACTCCTTTTACCAAGTGCATTTTTCTCATTTCTAGTCTAAATATCTCATCACAGTTAAAATCAGACAGAGTCACCTAAAGATAAGGTAAGGTAAGGTAAGGTACGATCCCACAGTGGGGGAATTCCCATAGTTACAGCAGTAACGTGGACAACAGGAATGAGGAGCTTCCTATTAAGGTAAAAGAAGAATATACAAATTAAACAAGAAATATAAGAAGTATATAAAATAAAATATGTACAATGTTAAAAATGACAAATGTGCAAACGAGGTAAAGTGTCCACTGTATGTGCAATAAGGTACAGTTATGGATGTAACTTTTCACTGAAATATAAGAACTGATTTAAATTAGGGCTGTTAAAATTAACATATTAATGCAGTTTAAACCATAATCATGATTGATCTGATTAAAAATTTAACACAATTAAACTATAAATGTTTACAGTCATTTTGTTGAAACTATTAAAGGTGATGAATAAAAATGTTATTTGTAAATATATTAATATTTTTGCAGATGTTTTGTATATTTTATTGCATTTTTTTGTTTTTTTTTCCTGTATTTTAGAAGATTTTTTTTAATATGTTCGGAATTTTTCATTGCTTTTTGTATTTTTGTTTTTTTTGTGAATTTTAGCATGCTTTGTATATTTTTTCCTACACATGTTTTGTTTCTTAGTGTATTTTGTGGGAAATTTGAGCACAAAAAAACAAACAAACCCCGAGACAGAATAGTAGACCTGCATACATTTTGATCATGATTAACTGACATTAATGCAAAGCAACCCTGTGATTAATCTGGTTAAAAAAATTATATTTGACAGCCCTAATTTTTAGATAATAGATATGGAAAATTTGATTTCAAGAAATCTTACCAAGGTAATTTTCACTGTTCCATTTAAAGATTTATTTTTTTTTGCTTAATTCAAGCAAAAAATATTTGAATTGACGGTTCCTACAGTTTTCTACAAGTTACATTTGAGACTTTTTAAGACCTTTTTGTTTTTTAAGACAACATCTAATGCCTATTTCACAGCAAAAAAAAAAATCATGAATATATACATGTGAGGGCAAGAGTTTTTTTTTGGGGGGGGGGGGGGTAGTGCTGTTTTGCGATTCTTGAACTTTTATTTTGAAAAGTTGTCTTCCACATACATGAAAGGTTTGGTATGAATATTGAGTCATGAATGCTTTATGTGCAGTTTATAACAGCTGCTATCAAGTAAAGTGTTCCCCAGTTTTTTAGAAGGGCACTTTTTGAGTTTAGACAATAGACCTGGAAAGTCTTATTTTAAGAAATCTTACCAAGATCATTTTCACTTTGTCCATTCGCTGAAAAAAATTTTTTATCTGCTAATGAACAAGTGAAAATTATCTTGGTAAGATTTGGACTTTTTCCAGTGTACATTTGTTGTCTTTCTATAAATAATGTTAGACAACATTATGAGCATGTAATCACACATTATTTTACCAGTGATCTGTATTGTATGTGACAACAGTCGCAGTAGTAAATAATAGATTTCATAATGAACTACTGTGTCATAGTGTTTTTGTTTTTTTGGTGTCCAGAGAAGCAGTGTTCTGCAGGTTTCCAGTACAGAGAATGCATCAGCTGTTGTCCAGCATCTTGCAGCCTTGAACGTACCTGCATTGACAGTAAATTGGCCTGTTTGGATGGATGTTACTGCCCAGAAGGTACGTCTGCACTCCAATTCCTGTCTACTTACTTTGTGTCATAATTTAGAAAATGTACAGGTGTTATGGTCATTTATTGGTATTTTTCTGGTGCAGAGGTGGTTTACTTCAGATTCATAGTTGGGCTCTAGTTTTTCATTTAGGTTTGGCTTTCACTTTAGTCCAAGTTTTAGAAGTAAATTAGTTGTTTTATTTGTATTTTTTGGATGAACCAACTAGTTTTCGTTGAATTTTAGTGGTGTGTGTGTGTGTGTGTGTGTGTGTATGTATATATGCGTGTACGTATGTATGTATGTATATGGGGCTGATAACCGATACAGGCCACCGATATTCCAAAGCCGATATGTGGGGCTGATGTTGATTTGTGTTCTCAAATGATAACAGATGTACTGTAAAAATGTTTGTTTATTTAAAGGAAACAAATATAAATAAACAATATATATAAACAAATAAATAATATTAAACTACTGGTAAAAAAGAAGAAAGGTTTAAGGTAGAACAGGTAACATTAATATTTCAGATAATAAAACTTATATATTCAGTTAAAAACAAAGTGTTCAGTCACTTAATTAAGCATTAATGATGCATCAATAAAATGATGTCAGTGCAAAAAGTAGGAAACAGCTGACACCAGTAAAACCAACTTTTAAAAGAATTGTGCAAAATATGTTCATCTATTAATGTAGCTTAATGAACAAAAACTGCCATTAATCATCATCAAAGTTATTTAGCAAATTGACGGTCTGTCCCTGGTATGTTTCTGGTGTATATATACCAGAGATGTATATGTATATGGGGGGAGTTGCATGCCCACAGTTGTGTCGGTTTCCTTCCTACTTTAAATAACATATGGATCCGAATATAGAAATTTTTTTTTTTCATTGGAAATAATGTGAAAAAGTGGAGTAGTCTTATAGTCAGGGTGGTTCTATACTCAGGTCTATACAGTACTGTAGTGAACACGCACACATTAGAAGTAAACAGCACTTAAAAAAACATTTAAACAGTCTTAAAAACTACCTTAAAAAACTTTAAAAACATTATTTTGCAGATTTTCTTTTACTTCTAGCACTTTGTACCTTTTGAGTCTGTCAATTTGACTTAAACTAAATTAATTTCCCATCACAACTGGAAAAATCAGGGTGTTCTAAAACTTTTGACTGGTAGTGTGTGTGTGTGTGTGTGTGTGTGTTGACTCAGCTCAGTCCAACATCCATCAGATGTGTGACCATCATGTAAGTTAAATGACATGGCCTCATTTGTTACTGATATTCTGTCAGTTCATCAGTGTCAACACATGGATGATTTATTTATGTTTTTTTCTCTTCTGGAATATGTTTGTCATATTTTTATACAAATGTGACTTTTTTGTTGTAGAGCAGGGGTCTCAAAGTCATTTTCTTCTGGGGCCACATTCAGCCTGATATGATCTCCAATTGGCCAGACCAGTAAAATGAAAACATAATGACCTATAAATAATGACAACTCCAAATTGTTGTCATTGTTTTAGTGAAAAAAAAACCCAACAACAACAAAACATTAAATTATGAAAATACTTAATTTTATAAATCATTCAAACAAAAAGGATGTGAATACTGTGGGAAAAAATAAGTGCAATTTTAACAATATATCACAATATAATATATCATTTCTACGTACATATGCATTGTGGATCACATCTACAAAGACACTAAAGACTACAAAATGGTTTAAATTGTGCTTAGTGTTCTTTAGCCATATCAGTTTATTCATATTGGTTTGGGTTTGTCACATTTTATTGTTACAGGATAGTTTGGAAATGTTGATATTTTTACAGTTATTTTTTTTGCACTAAAATAAAGACACAAATTTGAAGTTGTCATTATTTATTGGCATAATGTACTATTTTCACATCAAACCAAAAATAAATTATGGAGTCATTATTTTACCGCATGTTTGAGACCCCTGTTGTTGAGCATTGTGAAACTCTGTGCTGCTCCTCAGCACCTGAACAGACCTTTAGTTCATTATGTTTCTCTAAGTGGACGCTGGACAAACAGCTCTTTAAACTGAGACACTTCCTTTGGGTTCTGCATGCTTAGGTTTGATCTTTGAGAACGGTGGCTGTGTGATGCCTTCTGACTGTCCCTGTGAGTACCACGGAATGTTTTACCCCTCTGGACAGACGCTGCAGGAGGAATGCAACAACTGGTGAGGGACGTCTCATATTCAGCAGCATTCGAGTTCTTATCGCCCTGATGGTCAGTGGATCTGTTGGTAATAGTGCATTAACGAATTCAGTTTTTTTAAGTCGATTTATCCGTCAATAAAGTTGAATCAACATGTCACGATGATGTCATCACATTGTCAGCTGAGGAACAACACAGACACACGACTAAAAAAACAAAAAACAACAAAAACACATGGACACACGTCTGTTCAACAATGAGCAACTGGTATTAAAAGTTCACTGCAACATAACAATGTCCACTGACAAGACACAAGCATCAGCATTTTAACCCCAACAAAACAAAGGCTAATGTTAGCAAAGAGGTTTCTGTTAAATGTAACTGAACAACATCAGTAGGGTGAACATATGTCCACATTGTGTTTGGCTGTAAAACCAGACTGTCCAGACATTGCTCACTCAGGTTAGCTAGCAGATGCTGCTTATACCATGCCGATTAGCTGGCAAATACCTCCTCAGATGGCCGTGCCAGTTTTTTTTCACCTAAGGTGAAGTAAGAGAGAGTAACAAACACCATGCGATGTGTGTCTGTCACTCTTTATTTTGTGAGCCCACCACAAATGTCTTACCTGCAGCAGCCACGTCTTGTTTAGGTCTGACTATGTTGAGTGAGAGAGAGAGAGAGAGGGACAGAAAGAATAACAAGTGACTTGTCGACTCCTCCAAATTTAAGTCGACTTGTGCTATGGGAGTCAACGTGTTGACTAGTCAACGTGTCTGTTAATGCCCTAGTTGGTAATTAGAATTTTTTTTTCACAAACAAAAGCAAAACTGGTGGTTGATTGATTTTGGTTTACAAAAAATCAAGTCAAAACAGATAAACTAAATAAAAAAAAACATGTTGATTTTCATTTTCTCTTTGTAATAACAAAAAGGTTCAATAATGTAAAGTGCTTTGGGTGCCTTGAAAAGTGCTATAGAAATGTAATCCATTATTAGGATTATTATTATTATTATTATTAACACTAGGATCTCTCTTACTGTTACGATCACTAAGCAGAGTATGGACAATATGGCAATAATGTGTTTTGGCACACTTTTGACACACATGCTAATCTGGCAATTTTCTTTTGTTTATAATGTGAACATTTTAGTTGATGTTCAGAATTTTAAAGATCATGCAAAAACTAACAACTTTTGAATTCTGACCTTATTTAAATTCTGAAAAATATGATTTTTTTTTTTAACATGAAGTGTAAAGTGTAAAAAGCACACATAGAAAAATGGAAAAACTGACCCAAAATGCCTTTTTATTTTTTATAACTTTTTGAGGGGTGGCACAGTGGTGCAGTGGTTAGCACTCGTACCTCACAGACAGAAGGACCCTGGTTTGATTCCCACACCAGAGTGTAGAGTTTGCCTGTTCTCCTCGTGTCTGCGTGGGTTTTCTCCAGGTATTCCAGTTTCCTCCCACCATCCAAAGACATGCACTGATAGGTTCATTAGTTAATCTAAATTGTCCATAGGTGTGAATGTGAGAAAGATTGTTTGTCTATATATGTTCAGCCCTGAGATTAACTGGAGACTCATACAGGGTGTACCTTTGCTCATTGTAGCTGGATTAGGCTCCCAGTGACCCCGTGACCCTAGTGAGGATAAAGCAGGTTCAGATGACAAGACCAGATGATAACATTTTGAGACCAGATGTTGAATTTTCAAGGACAGAACACTAATGCCTCTTTCACAAAGATACTTATGAATGATGAGTTTTGAAATCGGAACATTGTAGACATGCCCCTCCATGAATTTATTTATTTTTTTTAAATTCTCTCTCAACATTGGTTGGGGTTAGAATATTTGTAATCACCTTATGTGGGTGTGTGTGTGCCTCCGCAGACACATATCATACTATAACATGCTAATACTTGAGATATCATCATGAAATTACATGGGCATATACATATACCTAATGCGCATCAGATACAATGATCCATTTGAGTAAATATCAAAGGTCAATGTCACAATTAACTAAAAGATTTTATCGGTTATAACTCACTGAACTTTCAGATTGGTACCAAACGATGTGGAATGAAGATTTCTACAATTCTCATAATTGGTGTTATCACCTATAACCAATAATTTTTGAGATCTCTAGAGGTCAAAAGTGACATGTCGCAAAATTAATGGAACTTTACCTTGGCTGCGTCATTAAATGTCACTGATCACCATGAACCATTAACATTAAGCTTATGATTATTCGGCAGCTGAAATATTGAAATCACAGGTGGCGTCTTCAAATGGAGGATCAACGATGGGTGACTAATAATTGATTTTTGATGGCTTGACCAACAAGCACATCAAAAACAAATAACAATAGATTTTGTATCTCTGAAACAGTGAATAATGATATAAACTTGATATCAAAAGGATCAATGAGAAGAAGTACAGAAAAATAATATGGGATTCATGTTAAATATTGTCAGGGAGACCAATCATTTCTTGGATTGTCTTATTTTACAACTGAAGCCACAAAATATCAAAATATTAGACTCAGACAATTTATGACCATTCCAGCAAGACTATTTTTCGCAAGCAAGGGGATAGATTAGGCATTCTCTGAATACTTGTTTTATCTTTATTTATCCAGGTAGCCCCCATTGGAATCAGAAATCTCTTTTGCAAGGGAGACCTGGCCAAAGTAACGTCAAATAAAAAAAAAATAGATCAGGGGTCTCAAACTCATTTTCTTTCAAGGGCCACATTCAGGACAATTTGATGTCCAGTTGCCGGACCAGAAAAATAATAAAACAACATGTAAATAACTCCAAACTTTTGTCTTTGATTTAGTGCAAAACACCACCATTAAAATGTGAAAATATTTTCTTTTACAAAGTATATAAACAAAAAAGATGGAAATAACCAGAAAAACCCTCAAATTTCCTAGCAAAAAGAAATGCAATTTTTGTTCAACTTCATTTTTTTTCAATATCAATTTTAACATATAATTTTTACATAAAGAAGCAAAGAAATGGTTACAATTGTAGTGAATTTTCTTTAGACATTTCATATTGTTCATACTTGTTCAAGTTTTTCACATTTTATTGGCACCTTATAGTTTGAATATTTCCATATTTTAATGTCATTTTCTTTAAACTAAAGCAAAGATAAAAATTTGAAGTTGTCAATATGAGCAGAATTTAAAGTGTTTTTCTCATCAAACCCAGAAGAAAATATGTATTTATTATTTTGTGTCGGGTTTTATGTTATTTGACTGTAGATAATATTGGTCTGTATGTGGAACCTGAACTAAAATCAGTTCCACAGCCTCAACTGTGGAATTATTACACTTTGCAAAGCCACCCCATGGGCCGCATTAGCACCTTTGGTGGGCTGCATTTGGCCCCTGAGCCGCATATTTGAGACCCCTGACATAGATGATACACAATGAAATAAAACACATTAACACGTATTCAGCTACAATTGTCATGACGGGGTGAGGTGAAGAGAGGGCTCAGATGCTCAGTGCTGAAGAGAGAACAGATTTAATAACAAAACCAAAATAAAGACAAGACACAGACTAAACACAAACACCTGGGGTTGGATCAGCCAGAGTCCGTGGTGGTGATGAAATGTTCGGTTTATGGTGACAGGGGAAATAGGCAGACTGTCCAGGTTAGGAATGTGACAAACTGAATGGTCCCACACCAGCAACTGCGAGCCTCACTGCTTATATAGTTACAGATCAGCAACGGCTTGCAGCTGCGCGGTGTGGGCCAGGTGATCTGGAGTGAATCTGGGACAAAGGTTGAGAATGGAGAGGTGAAGATCTGAGGGAAAGGTTGTGGCAGGTTGTGACAACAATGACATCAATGTCTACGAAGTCCAGATTTCATACAAACCCATTGTTCGTAAGCATCTTTGTGGCTTTGTGGCTCTTGTGTAAAAAAACAAACAAAAAACCCCCAGAAAAAAATAGGCATTATGGTTCTGTTTTTCCATTTTTGTCTGGTAGTAACTTTCTCTTTTCTTATTAAAATGAGAAAATGAAAAACGATAATTTTTTAAATGTGGTGTGGTTTTCAGTGTCAAAATGTGGTTTGTGACTGAAAAAGAAAAATGCTTTGAAATTAATTTGGAAATTTTCTATTTTAAAATGATAATCATTTAACCAATAGCTTTTCTTTTGTTTCTGAAAAGGAAAAAAACTATTACAAACAGATACACTGACCCCATGTTGAGCCACATGTTGTAATAATGGTGCATTTTATAATAAATGTCCAAAATGTAATAACTTTTTAAAGGTGTCATTCCGCTGAAAACAACTTTTCCACACTCCTTTTGGAATCTGATGGGTCATCCTGAGTTACCAACAAATGCTGCCATTGAAAGTGTTTTGTCACCTCCACTGGCTGCATACCGCATTCACAGAAAACAAGAGGAATGAGGGACCCAGAAAAAGCCGGTCCATCTGATGTCAGGTGAACTTTAGTGTCACCCATGTGGGGTTAACACTGTCCCCCATTGCGACGAATCTGAAGTAGCATTAGCATTAGCATCTACAAGAGAAGACGGCGCCACAGTAGCTGCTGCACAACCTGAAAAAAATGGTGGATCAACCTGGTTCATGTGCTCTCTGTGGAAATAAAGCCTCGTTTTTTTCACATTTTCAGAACAAGCAACTGCACGAAACCTAGATGGATGATACTTGGGTAAAGGTAAACACACACACAGCGAGAGGGGAGGGGGGACTGTTCCTTCACGCATTCTGAGCCAATCAGAAACACCTTGTCACCGCGTCATGGACATGTATGACAAAGTACCGATAAACTCTGTTGTTCGACCTCAAGTCATTTTTCTACCGTGCAAAAACAGCTTGAAACAAAGCAACACAATGTATTCAATAACAATGGAGAACACAGCAATATTAATGAAATAACCATGGAATGACACCTTTAATATAAGTTTGTGATAAAGCCACATTTTGTTATCAACTGTCACATTTATTTTGGAAGAAATTTTGCTGTATTATGCAATAAGTTATTACATTTTGAGAAGATTATTGTGAAATGCACTTGCTACTTTTTTATTTTCTTGAAAATGGTGCATAATGTAATAACAATTCTGAAGCTTATTTTGTTTGTTGTATTTTTTTTTTAACTTTCCATTATAGTGTACAAAACTAGGCCTATTATTAGTATCACTGTATTTGCCTCATAGCAGTACATAGCAATAACTGTCAGTAAACGCTTAACCCAACAGGAAGTCATACATACTGGATGGAAGTGTGGACCTAAAAATTCCTCTCATCATGATCTCCTCGGGTTTACATCCAATTTACACTAAACTGTGTCAAATCAGTTACACACATGTGTGATCAGAGGTTAAATGGTAAATGGTCTGCACTTATATAGTTTTTTCCACCTTCATGGTGCTCAAAGCGCTTTACATTAGCCTCACATTCACTCATTCACACACACTCATACACCAGTAGGTTTCTAAGGTTCTGACAGTCCTACTGGGAGCTTAAGTCAGGGTTCAGTGTCTTGCCCAAGGACACTTTGACATGTGGGACAGCCAGGGCTGGGACACAAACCGCCACCCTCTGGGTCATTGGGCAATCTGCTCTACCAACTGAGCCACAGCCGCCTCAGCTACATTTTTAGCTCATCACGCTCTCAATGGATTTCAATTCTGATTGATTCATTAGATAGATCTAAACGTAGTACTTTGTTTGTCAAAATTTACCTTTGCAAACAATTTGATTACAACTTTGTTTATTTTTCCAGTTGCTCACTAAAAGTTACTAATTCTCAACAGATTTTCCGATTGATTCACTGAGATCAGTTTCAATCCAGATCAAAGAAAGTAATTGCCCCAATATTATTGTCCACCCACAACCTCTTGCGTAGCATTTAACAGCTTTAACCACAGTAATATGTCATTACCCAGTTACCTACCCTCAGTCAGATGTTACCCCAGAAGAGCTTTAGGGGCTTCCTATACCATTCAAACACACAGCCACACAGTGGTATTGATTTTATGATCTTTTGAATGACTCCCTTTTTGTTGATAGAAAGACATCACAACTGTGAGGTCTGGATGAACAAATGAAGTGGCCATTTTGATTCTCTGTGCGTCTGACAGAATGTCGGATTGAACAGATGATACAGTGTCTTCTTGCTGTTGCGTGTGGAGGCGTGGGCCTATAATACCACTCCTTCTTCTTTACATTCCATACATTTACATGGTGTTCTTTAATTCCCAATAATTTATTCAGAATGAAGTAATTCTCAATTAAAGCTATTCCCTTTGTGTTTACATGGACATGTTAATTCCAAATAAGCATTTACATGGGAAATGGTGTATTCCGCTCTTGTTAATTCGGCTTTAAGAGCTGGGGGTACAGAGGGGTCTGATTGGACAGAACGCCCATGTGATGTCTTGACATCTACCGGAAGAAAACAATCACGTCCACCTCCTGTTTTGTTGAGCACTCTTTCCATTATATTTAATTTTTCCAATTCTCTAATCAAATATTTCATTTCACTCTGATTCCAATTCTTGCTTCATACAGCCATCTTGGAAAAGAGCAGAATATGTGCGTCATCAACACGAAATATGTATGTACTCGTGATAAGACCAGGAGCATGCACAGGATGATGGGAATAATGTGGAATTAACTGCTTACATGTGACAGGAATTATCTTATTCGGAATTAACATCAGAATAAACCAGTGTCTTTATTTGGAATTAAATTTAATTCGGAATTAACATTTTCAACTGAAATTAGGTGGTCATCTTAAAGCAGAATAATTTTTTATTCTGAATTAAACAGGAATAAAACTCCTGTGTAAGCAGGCCTATTGTGGTGTTTGCTCATAATCAGTGTTTTTATCTTTTTCCACTTGTAGTTGACTTAAAACTTTAAATTATTGCTTAAAATTACAGTTGAATTTAATGCAGGACTGATTAACTCAGTTAAACACCACAAGGAATCTGTGTCATTTTTGACTTTCCCAGAATGTTTTTTTCCCATACACCACCTTAGCCTTTAAATGTAGCTGAGCTGAATACAGCTGCAGGGTTTTGTACTCCAGACCTTTTAATCTACTGACCACCTGGCTTTAGTGTGTCTAGTTTCTGTCAGTGATTGTGCTTATTAACTCAGTTTTTCATATTCCCTGAGCCACCTGTGAACATTTGTGCTTTCTGTTTTAGTTCATGTGTGGGAGGAGTGTGGAACTGCACTGAGTACAGCTGCCCAGGTACGTGCCTTCACTTTACTGGAAAATCACTCAGTACGTTCACATGCACATCTAAACCCAGCTGGTGGCAATTACTGAGCTAAAGATTTACCTGTAGTTTCCCAGAAATCCCAGTGTACATGCAAGAGAATCTAGTTATTGAGTGAGGTATGTTCCACTCCCAGACACTAGCAGTTTTTTTTATGAAATAAAAGTGCCATGCCCTCATGCGATCAGCGAGTGCTCTCTTTTAACCTTATTGCCACAGATGTTGTTTACACAGTGTACCGCAACTTGTGCCTAGTGTTCCAGGGCTGAAACAGTAGGTGGCAGTGTAGTTGGAATCTGTCTGTCCAACAAATACACAAGTCTGAAGAAGACAAACCCTTACCTAGACAAGACAAAAGACAAGACAAGACAAGAGGAGCGACTTATGTTGTTCCTGATGTTACACACAGTGTAGATAAGGTGAACCTATGCACCAAATGTACTTACTTACCTTTATTATTTTCTTGAAAATGTAGTAACATGGTGCTTTATATTCTAACAATTCTAATGCATAGTTTATTTGTTTATTTTATTAAATTTTTTTTTTTTACTTTCCAGTATTTTTACAAAGCTAGGCCTATCACTGTATTTGTTGCCAGGCAGGATCAGAGTCAAAGAACTCTGCCTGGAGGCCTTCAGAATCGGTTCTGGTGGCCCTCCAAGCAGATTTTGAATTGACAACACCAAGGCTTTCAAGCAGGCTATGGTGACATCAGCACACTTGCATCCATAATCATTTGATTTGATAGTCAGAGAGTGTTGTTGCCAAAACTAACAAACTGCATCCTTAGTAGCTGCACCAACACAAATATAGTTGTGTTGATTTATTTACTGTTTTGTTAACCCACAATGGCTGAAAGATAAGAAGTGGATTTGGCTGCAGATGAATTACCAAAGCCATCTTCAAGACGGACTTTATTAAGAAAAGTTGGACATCGTTAAGAAAGGTTGGACAGTTCTGAATCTAACAAATCTGAAACAACCACTAACTATGGGCGTTCAGGAAAGCAAGGTGGATGTATTTTATGTACGAAGAATCAGAATATTTGGTGAGTAAAATGTTGCTCTTTTAAATAATATTACTCATTTATGAGGTTATTATTGATGTAGCTGTAACTACAGTAGAAGAGACTTGTGGTTTGTTTAAGGCATTTATTGCAGGTACAAGTGTTATCTATCAGCTCTTTATACTGCATTTCTGCATAGGATGGCTTTTATAGCCATAAAATAGTTATTGAAGGGTGGATTGATTCAGATGAAGCACCACTGAAGGACTAAGTGTGAAATGCACGGCCCGCCACTGAAAATAAATGTATACATACATATAAATAAAGAAATAATTATTTAAGCCTGCATATATACAAAATAGATGATAAAATAAATTAAAAGCCCCAATGCAGCCATAAAACATATTACTTAAAAGTACTGATGTGCATAAAACCTTTAAAAAGGTTTTACACATTTAACCGGTAAAAACTGTAGCAGTCTGTTTCTGCACCCAGCACCCTGAATTTTCTTCCAGATAGTAGAGGATGAACAGTGTGTGACCAGGGTGTGTGGGGTTTATGAGGATGGAGCTGGCTTTTTTGTGAAGCCTGCAGGTGTAGATCTCAGATGGAGAGGGAAGTGTAGTCCCTATGACCCTTACTGCTGCTTTAAGGGTCATAGACACCCTCCTGTCCTCTGTAGACACCCTCCTGTCCTCTGCAGACACCCTCCTGTCCTCTGTAGACACCCTCCTGTCCTCTGCAGACACCCTCCTGTCCTCTGCAGACACCCTCCTGTCCTCTGTAGACACCCTCCTGTCCTCTGTAGACACCCTCCTGTCCTCTGCAGACACCCTCCTGTCCTCTGCAGACACCCTCCTGTCCTCTGCAGACACCCTCCTGTCCTCTGCAGACACCCTCCTGTCCTCTGTAGACACCCTCCTGTCCTCTGTAGACACCCTCCTGTCCTCTGCAGACACCCTCCTGTCCTCTGCAGACACCCTCCTGTCCTCTGTAGACACCCTTCTGTCCTCTGTAGACACCCTTCTGTCCTCTGTAGACACCCTCCTGTCCTCTCTAGACTCCTTCTGTCCTCTGTAGACTCCTTCTCTCTTCTACCACACCATGCAGCAGTAGGACAGGAGTTTGTCCATTGTGTCCCTGTAAAACCTGACCAGCAGGTTTTGGGGAGCTGGGACTGCTTCACCCTCCTAACGTAGTAGAGTATCTGGTGGACGTTTCTCACCTGATGGCTGATGTGTGCTAACCAGCACAAAAAAAATATATTTTATTCACAGGAAACGAATGTTGGATATTTCAGGTGACACAGTGTATATTAAACAGTATGAATTTAGTATGGATAAAGTCATAAATGATTATTGATAATAATAATAATTCCTGGGAATACTGATTCTAATGTTATAAGGGCATTGGAAATGAACACTGGAAAGAATTTGGTTAAAATGAGGGCAGTTAGTGGTACAGTAGGTAACTATACTGTAGAAAATTATTTTGACTGTCTCAAGATACAAACATTTTTGAAAAATATTGAATAAACACTGGAAAAAAATCTCTTGGTCTCTCCTCTGTATGTCTTTCCAAATGGTGTCGTAAAACATGCTGCTCTTAGTGTTTATAGAATAATTAGTTAACACTTTACATTATGGATCGATAATAAGGTAGTAATTCTATGGTAATTTTGATGTAATTTGTGACAAGATACTGAAATTGTATGAAATGTGCCTGTTGTTCCACCCATCTTTAACACACGAGCTTACTGTATGCTAACATAGCTGCTACTGCTAGCTAAGTGCGCTGGGTTGATATATAATGGCTAACTTGAACAGGCTGGCTAACCATGATTGGTTACCATGGTTACTGTCTGTTTTTCCCTTGTTTAAGCACAAACTGTATATTTTACAGACATGTTTCCATGGGTTTCAGCTCATTCAGTGTTCTAAGGCAGAATACAAACACAATTATTGAGACCAATTAGAAACATGGCTTCATAGCATCCGTACTTTTTTAGAAACTTTTCCTCTCCTTTTCGGAGCTCCACTGAAGAACTACCATAGAATTACCACCTTATTAGCGATCCGTAATGTCAAATGTTACCAATAAGTATATATTTTACTCACTTTGCAAAAAGCAGGTCTGTGTATTTCAAGTTGAATATGACAATTTTTTTTCTCCCTTTCAGGTGAGTGCTCAGTGACTGGCGACATGTATTTTCAATCTTTTGATGGACGAGTTTTCACCTTCCCATCAACATGTCAGTACATTCTGGCAAAGAGTCGTAACTCCGGAAAGTTCACCGTGATTCTCCAAAATGCCCCCTGTGGAGCCGTGAGTTTGATTTAATGCATTTTTTTCTTCTATTTCAAGCTTATTTGTGTTTTTTTCTTTCATGTTTGGTTTAATTTCAAGTGTCAAAGTGTTTTAATTCATGTTTGATTTTATCTAAGGTTTTGTGATATAAAATGTCCCACTCAGTCATGTGAGCAGGATTACCCATTCTGTGGAACTGACAGAGCTGTGGACAGCTTTGTAGTGAAAGGAGGGGGAGAGAGATATGGTTAGACCAAAACAGGAGGTGAATGATGGGAAGAGTTGACGAGAAGGAAGGGGGTGTGTGGTGGGGTGGGTGAGGGGACTAAAACCTTTCAGCTATGGGGCTCTGCCTTCTGCCTTCTCATGAAAGGGACGATTCATGGAGGCAGATCGCTTACTGTCAGGCCTCAGAGTCGACCCCACTGAGCTGGAGAGGGATTTATTAGACCTGAGACCAGCTGATGTCCACTTCACAGCCACACTGCTTCAGTGGTTTCACTGTGAACATGATCAGCTGATCAGCACGTAGAACATAACTGTAAACTCACTTGAGAAAAGCTTAACCGATAAAAACCCAGTGCTGCTTTTGTGCCAGTTCCTACATGACATTTTCTCTATGTCTAATCTTTCTGAAGTGATTTATCTTCATTTATTGTAATATTTGCCTCCATATTTTGCATTTTATCAGTATATAACAGGTATTTTCTAGGGTGGTCAAATAATTAATATTTTTAATCAGATTGAAGTGATACAGGATTGCTTTGGATTCATTTGGATGAAATATTCATTTTAAATCTATATTAGTTGTATTTCATTTTGCGTGAGCAAACGGATTCAATAAAGAAGTGAATATATCTGCACTGAACATGTTTCTTGTAAGCTCGGTGATATATTAGCCTAGTGTTAGCATTAGCCTAGTGCTAACGGAATCCCAGAGTGACGTATGTGTCATGTTAATGTGGTATTTTAAACTAGGAGTGCTTTGGTGCTCCATCAAAACACTTTATGTTGGTTGACTATTCTGTGTCAGTTTTTTGTACTGAAATTTCCCATAAAATACACAGAAATACACGAAGAGAGAGAGGCATGGTAAACTCAAGTGATATTCACAAAAAGAAACCTAACATAAAGTGCTGAAAAATCCAAAACATATTCAAAAACATCTAAGAAACAACAAAACATTTGATAAAATATCCAAAACAGATGCAAAGATATGAATATATATATATATATATATATATATATATATATATATATATATATATATATATATATATATATATATATATATATATATATATATATATATATATATATATATATATATATATATATATATATGTGTGTGTGACCCTAGCGAGGTTAAAGAGGGTTCAGATGATGAGACGAGATAAACACCTTCAACAGTATCAAAAAAACCAACTGTAAATAACTGCTCCACTTAACTGTGTAAACAATTTTAATCAGATTAATATGATAATGGATTAATCTGTGTTAATCTATTAATATTGTCAGTCCTACTTTAAATAAGAAAATACAATTGACGATATATACTGAATATATATATATATATATATATATATATATATATATATATATATATATATATATATATATATATATATATATATATACTATACTGAATACTAGCATCTGTTAGCACGTAGCTTCATGTGTTGTAATTGGTAACACTACAATACCTACACACAATTCACTATGTATTAATTATTTGTTACCTATTTGTACATGATTGGCTAATGTATTGTTCATGCACAATTTATCATAAACAAACCATTTGTTAACAAACTATTGACAAATGGCTGTAAAATTTGATTGAACAAACAGGTGCAGTGTTATAACTTGTCACTTATAAAGAATCAAATTTGACATTTACCTTTGGAAGACAGTATGAAGCTTTAGACATTACAAATTAGCAAATAGGTAACAAATGGTTAATACATTAATTGTGTGTAGGTATTATAAAGTGTTGCCTCATTATTTTTGAGCAAATGTACCAAAGTAGTGTAAGTAGTAGGCTATGTCTGCTTCACATATCCAGGCATGCACGGACCTCCAAACAACTCAGGCTTCTCCCATCCCCGTTTATTGATTGACCTAATTATCCCTTTAACTCCTGAGGCATAATTTCAGGTAAATGTACTGCTGTGAATTTGTCCAAAACAGGTGGAATAAGACAAAGAAGGAACTCAGAATGTACATAAATTTACTGTAGGATGTTGAACATGGACTGTGAATTGGAACACATTGAACAACAAGTATTTGAACTTTGGCCTTGCAGATTTTGTTTTGGGCTTTTAAAAAAGTCACTTTAGATGCTTTCTGCTAGAAGCTAGCTAGAAACGGCCCTGCTTAACTGAGAAGTTTCTCCAAATCATTGAATTTATTGCTTAGGAGGACTGCCAGATCCTCAGAGAAATGAGGAGCAACTCATTCAATATTACAATATAACAACAGTCAATTACAAAATATTTTTAATTCATAGTTTTCACATAGTTTATTATTTTCAGATAATTGGCTTTAACACTTTAAGGCCTGATGCACTGACACATTCTGAAATAACATGCAACTTGTCGAATCTTTCAAATTTAAGTCGACTTGTGCTACAGGAGTTGATGCGTCAACGAGTTGACATTTCTGTTAATATCCTAGTGTGTACAAATGTGTGAAAGTACCCCGTTATTCATTTGCCCATGATTGCAATGGCATGCCAAAGAAGGTATATACCCAAAACGTTCATGTTCATATATCCAGCTCTCAATCACAAAGACAACTGCGGGAACAACCTTTTTAACTAGCCATTTACATTAGCACACATAACTAGCCATTTACATTAGCATACATAACTAGCCATTTACATTAGCATACATAACTAGCCATTTACATTAGCACACATAACTAGCCATTTACATTAGCACACATAACTAGCCATTTACATTAGCATACATATCTAGCCATTTACATTAGCATATATAACTAGCCATTTACATTAGCATACATAACTAGCCAAGGTGTTAGCAAGGTGTTCATGTAGTTCATGTAGTTTTTGTACAGTTCACACAGATAACATGTATCAACCGATCAGGGACACCAACAGTTTCAGACACCTTCCTCCATAAGTGTCTCTAATAGGATGGGCATTCTGCTGACATTGGTGATAAGGATGTCCTCTATTTTTGAATATTTTTTGAAGATGTTCACGATGATTTCATCATGGACACACCTACACGATCTGTTGTCATTGGTCACCATGGTAATAAACCCAACTTTTTGACGTGCCGCAGGTCTCTGTTTTGCAGTGCCAGAGTCCCACAAGGCTTTGTGAGTACAGCAATAATGGTTGGCCGAATTTCATTGAAAGTGAATTGAATACATTTGATACTGCTTGACGTGCCGGAAAAATGGATGATTACCGTAACTTCATGTGTTACAGGAATTAAACAGCCTCACAGATCATGTAGGATAACAATGTTAGTTAGACCAACAACATAAAGTCAGCCAAACGCAACATAAATTACTCATACAAAACAATAACTGATGTAGTACATAGTCCTACTACCACTGTCAATAGACTACAGCCTGTACAGCCAGGGCGGCTGTGGTTCAGTTGGTAGAGTGGGTCGCCCAATGACCGAGAGGTTGGCGGTTCGCGTCCAGGCTCTGGCTGTCCACATGTCGAAGTGTCATTGGGCAAGACACTGAACCCTGACTTAGGCCCCCAGTAGGACTTCCCGTAGACCTTAGAAACCTACTGGTGTATGAGTGTGTGTGTGAATGGGTGAATGAGAGGCTAATGTAAAGCGCTTTGAGCACCATGAAGGTGGAAAAGCGCTATATAAATGCAGTCCATTTACCATTTGTACATGTGGAAAAAACAGATGTTATTCTACAGTCCTTCAACTCTATCACACTGAATTTTCCTTCAGTCCTCCATTCTTTTTTTAAGTTCTTTTTACTTTTACTTCAATAAAGGAGTTGAATCAGTACTTCTACTTTTACCAGAGGATTTTTTCACACAAGTAGCTGTACTTCTACTTCAGTACAGAATGTGAGTACTTTGACCACCTCTGCCTTTAAAATAAAAAAATGCCTTTTTAACTGTCATGTCTTGTCTGTTTTGTCTCTTGATTTCCTGTTTTAGTGTAAAACTTAACTCTCCTCTCCTTTCAGGTGACTCACCACTTCTCCTCGTGTGTCTGATTGTCATCTCTGCCCTGATTGTTTCCATCTGTTCCCCATTACCTCATTTATATATTGTCTGCGTCGTGTGCTGTTGAGGATTAATTGGTTGATTGACAGATATTTTATCTGCTTTATTCAAAGCATTGTATTAATTATACAGTGAACAGAGCAGTGTGTGTGTGTGTGTGTGTGTGTATTCCTGTCTTTATGAGGCCATTGACATGTTTACACAGTCACACCATGGGGACCTCTGACACTATGGGGACCAAAGTTCAAGTCCCCATGAAGGTCAAATATAAATAAAGGTCCCTACTAGTAAAATAGAAATGATGTCGCCCTATTTGCCTTGCCTATAAATATGTTGAAATGTTTTTTTCCGGAAGTCCTCATAAAGCATGGGGGAAATAATCTGACTGTCGACAGACGGTATCTCACGATACCATCTGGGACCCTTCCACAACCAATCCGTTTTCAGAGGGGGAGCCTTACCTAAAATCCTTGCATGTGGTTAGATGAGGAATCTGTCCATCATCTGCAACCGAACACTAGCTGCCAACATCTGTTGCAGATGTTGTCATTTCTTCCTCCCAGTTCCATTGCTGTAACTCCAGGTTTACCAACCTCTTTGACTTGGTCCTTTACCATGGGCTTCTGCACTTGTCCTATTCCTTTATCCACCAGTGGAGCCATCTGATACATCAAACTCTTGCCAAACCCAGTCAGAAGAACAGCAAAAACATTATTGCCATCAGCAAACGCTTTCAAAGTCGTCCTCTGTTCAACTTTTAAGGAATAAACATGCGGTAGAGTAGACAAAACATTGGAACTAGCCGAGTCTATATGGACCCTGGGATACCTAAGGCAGGCTGCCACTGATTGACTCCTTCGTTTTGAAGAAAACCTGAACCTCACAGTACTCAGATGGTAGCGTGAGCATAGCGAAATGCAGCCAGATGACGTGAGGCAGGTTATGGGGGAAACAGGTGCAAAGCAAAACATGTACTTTTCATTCTTATATATATATATATATATATATATATATATATATATATATATATATATATATATATATATATAATCTGGCCCACTAAAGGGCTCAATCTGAGCTGTAGGTTGAATAACAATTGAGATATAAATGGTGTACAAATGATTTTAATTCAGGTTCTATACATACAGAATAATTAGATTTCAATTGAGTCAGAGCAGTAAAATATTAGCATAATTACCTAGAAATAATGTAAACTCCAGATTTCAATGTAAAAAAAGTAAAATTAAATGCAAATCTTTATATAAAAAAATGCCCTTTTACAAAAACCTGAGTGTAATTTTACACATTTACTGTCTGTTACTAAATTATTTGTGGATTTGTTAGTTTGTCAGTTGTTCTGCACATGTGCAATGTATTTACTGAGGGAGAAAATGTTAAAATTTCACTTCTTTTTCTTAAGATATGCCAAGTTGTTGATGTTATTCACATTTTGAGGAAAACATAGATGTAAATATTATCATAATATAATTTGACTCTTTTCACTGTTATTGTTTTACTGGTCTGGTCTTTTTCAGATCATATTGGGATGAATGTGGAACTGAACTAAAATTAGTTTGACACCAATGGTTTAAACTATGGACAGATATTTGTTGGAGTAACTTTTAAGGATGATTATTAATGTGATTAAAATAGTTTTCACTTGTACATACGCCAGAAATGGTCATATTCCACTTCATGTCCCAGAAGTAGGAGGTGACAGATATCTGTGACACACCCCTAATGTCAACTCTGTGATATTAGGGTTCATTTCAGGGTTTACCCCACCTTTGCTTACGATGACCTTGGATAGGCTCCACCTCCACCCACCAGCCTTTTGAGGATTAACCAGATTGGGAAATGAATGAATAATAAAGGGTCCTTTGAGCTTGTTTAATGAGAGTTAATTATGTTTAATTCAGAATAAAAGCTAATTCCACCTTAAGACAGCCATGTAAATACTTAATTCCAGTTGAAAATGATTTTTCTGAATTCAACTTAAGTCAGAATAAAGTCACTGGTTTATTCCACTTTTAATTCTGATTTAAATAACAATTCGAGTATGCAGAAATGAAATTTGATATCTGTGTAAGATTCAACATGTGGATTTTTTTTGGAAGAATCAGTTTAGTTTGTACAATTATATAATATAATACATATCTACTAAAATATGGTCTAGCATACAATATCAAGTAACAAGTATAGACAAACAGAAGTAAATCTAATATTAGTTGAAAAATCTTTCATTTTGCTGGATCTTCTATCATTGAAGGTTTGTAAATCCCATACAAGGCTCCAGCAATAGTTCAGCAGTAACAGTGGTGTAGGCTTTCCTTTGGAATAAAGTACGTCCATCTCAGTTATCAATCAAACTTTATTTATATAGCACTTTCAAACATGTAGCACAAAGTGCTCTACATAAGACCCCCCCCCCATTATCCCACAGTTGTAAGAACAAGTTAAAAGATTTAAAGAATTAAAAAGAATAGAATATATAAATAAATAATGATAGTAATAAAATAAAAGTAAATGCATAAAATAGCAGAATGAAATAATATGAAGAGTAAAATTTAACTAAAATCTAAGTTAAAAAGGTAGATTTTCAGTTTACCCTTAAAATATAAACACTGGCAGTGGACCTCAGACCCTCAGGTCGACTGTTCCACAGTTTAGGGCCATGAAAACTGAATGAGGCCTTAACATGTGTTTTAGTGTGAACTCTAGGGACAATTAAAAGCTTACCACCCGAGGACCTGAGTGTCCGAGAGGGCTCATATGTTAAAAGGAGATCCAATAAATAAACAGGGCCACAACCATTAAGACACTTAAAACTAATAAAAGCACTTTAAAATCAATCCTGAGGCTCACAGTGAGCCAGTGCACAGACCTGAGCACTGGTCTGATATGCTCTCTGCTTCTGGTCCTCGTCAGCAACCGGGCTGCAGAGTTCTGGAGCAGTTGCAGTGGTGCAATGATCTTCTTCGGAAGACCAGAAAGGAGAGTGTTGGCGTAATCAATACGGCTGGTCACAAATGCATGCATCAGAGTTTGGACACTTGCTCGAGAGAGAAAGGGTCGCACTCTGGCCATATTTTTTAAATAATAAAATCCAGTTTTTGTAATGGCCCTTATGTGTGGCCCCATAGTCAAATAAAACACCCAGGTTCTTAACCTTTTCTGAGGGGACTACTGAGTACATTTGGGGCTTAGCTTTGAGCCTCTCTCTCTGAGCCTCAGGACCAATGACTAAAACCTCAGTTTTTAGTAGTAGTTAAAATTAGGGGGTGTGGCTTCATTTAAGGTTGTCACTCTGTCAGGGCCATGTCTCTGTTAAAAACAAACACTCTAGTTTTCTGTCAACAATCATGTCATTGATTAAAAATGACTTATTAGATAATGATCTGACATTGAATAATACCATTTTAAAAGTCCCTAAAAGATTGTTCATAGAGTCTCTGTGCATTTGCAGGGGTATATGTATGGGTCTACCTGTGTTCCTGGGTCTCGTGGTTCTGTAGGTTACATGGACTGGGATAGAATGTTGACGGGTACCTGGTCCAATGAGGCCTGACGTCAGTCCAGAGGCAGTTGGTGCTGCAGAGAGTGTTACATAGTGACAGATAGCTTTTGGCTGCCCTGTCTGTTGGGATGGACGCCGTCTATATTAAAAAAGTGGTGGAATCTAAACCATGTTCACCACACATATCAGACAGATTTTTAGGAAATAAAACAAAAAACTAAATGAAAAAAAGCACCTTTTTACTTTTACTCCCTACATTTTTGTCTAAATATCTGTACTTTATACTCTTCATGTTCTCAGAATAGACTAATTACTTTTTCAAACTAGACAAATATGACAGTATGAAAAATAAGTCATAAATCAGTGAATCACATTGTGACTTACTATATAATCATTTTGACTTTTTATCTCACAATTAGGATTTTTTAAAAAAAATCTCATAGTTATGCTTTTTGAATTTTTCCTAAATGTCCTGTCCATACCCACTAAACTGAGTACCATGACCCAATAAAACATATCATCTACACAGTAACACACTTTTAAAGGCTTTAATTTTGGATATTTTTGACATGTTTTTTTTTCCTGCTTAAAAAAATATTATGTTATCCATGGCAAAAAAAAAAATGCAGTTTTACTTTTTACTTTATTACAACTGAAACATTGTACTTTTTTACTTTTACTTCAGTAAAGGAGTCAAATCAGTACTTCTACTTTTACCAGAGTATTTTTTCCACACAAGTACTTGTACTTAAGTACAGAATATGAGTACTTTGACCACCTCTGGTAACTCACCATCTCATCTACTGTATTAGTGGGTATATTTTCATACATCAGTTCCTCTGCATGAGTTCACACATAAACAACATGAATATCATGTGTGGAGGTCACATGATTGCATCAGTGGGTGAAAGTTAAAACAAAGTATGTTAGATGTGTTCATTTGTGTTGACTTGTTGACGCCTGTTTCATTATGAACTAAGGATTGCAGATCATTTGTTCTGTTGTACTGTACTGAAACACACACTGATGCCAGTCTGTTTTCACATCACTTTTTTTCTCTCCTGGTTGCAGAATTTGGACGGGGCTTGTATCCAGTCAGTGAGTCTGATCACTGATGAGGATCCAAGAACCGAGATTACACTCAGTCACCTTGGAGAAGTCTCCCTGGCTGGACAGTACCGGATCTCCCTGCCATACTCTGATGGTAAGGTACAAGCATCCAAACTCACTGTTTAGACTAGTGATCTGCTGATATGGAGTTTTAGAGGGTTGATAATCATTCAGATCTTTTTCCCGTCAGCCTTAGTTAGCTGATCATACTGTCGATAAGTAAAATACATCTGGAATAAAACTAATGAAATTTTACCATGTGTGTTACTGATAAAAAAAAAATCAAATCTTAAAGTGTTAGTTCAGCATTTTGCACAGAAAGCCCTGTTTTTAGATCATCTGGGATGACTTAGAGCCTTTCTGATCACAATTTTACCATTTGTTGCTGAACCAAGTATTTTAGGTTTCTATATTACAGCCCCACCCCCTTAACATCATTCATAAAACAGCATTAAACTTTCGTTTGCAAAGACATGAAACTCACAGTGTGGTCAGAAGTGGACAGCGATACATTGACCTACAAATGACATGAAAGGTAAATGTTGTGGGATAAATAGTACAAAAAATAAATGATATGAGATAGTCAGATCCATGTGGGGTCACCAATGAAACTGTTGAAAAACCATCCAGGAGGAAGTGGACCCAGGGCACACTGGAGAATGAGCGGGGGTTCTATCTGTGGTGTGGTCTGGGTATGCCACGGGGGCTAATGGAAGTGGGTGTGGAGGGGGCTGGGTGTTGATGGAGCAGACAGTTGGACTCAAGGCTGCATCAGTAATGCCACAGAACTCCAGTTCCACTCAGACCCACAGTGGAAGTGGGCTATTGGAATAGATTAGAATACTTTAAGATGAGCAGGATGGACCTCCTTTCATTCGGGGGGTGGGGTCTACCTTGGTAATAGTTTGCACTCTTTTCTAGTTAAAATCTGAAATTGTTGTTATTTACTTCTTTATTACTTTTTTCTTTAAAAAAAATAAGTTGTAATTTGAACATTGTGGTCTTGCAGATTAAATGGTCTGACATTGTTGTTTCAAACAGAGCTTAAAAATACAGTATGTGCTTCAAAAATACCTGGGTTTGTGTAAACATAGCCTGAGTGCAACACATACAAAATGATTCTTTGTATCAGAGTGAAATGATCTTACATTTTGGATTTTTTCCCATTATTGATCAGAGCAAAAAACTATCGTACATCTGGCAGCACTGGCTTCTCATGAGGTCCCTGAGTCCCAAATTAACTGCCCACCCCTGTTCTAACCCCTGCCCCTCCTCTCCTTTTCTCAGACACATTCCACATCCAGGAGCTGTCGTCCATGTTCCTGCAGGTCAAGACCTCCTTCGGTTTGCGTCTGCAGTACAGCTGGACGGAGTTTCGCCTCTACCTGCGGGCGGACGAGTCGTGGAAGGATGACACGGTGGGCCTCTGTGGCACCTTCAATGGCAACATTCAAGACGATTTCCTGTAAGTGCGACTGACCTCTGACCTCTCCTGTGCCCCGTAGTAACACTCTCCTTGATAGTAGATAGAATGCACTCCAGTTTCAGAGGTGATGTCTGTAATGTACACTGGCGGCCTCGCTCTCTGATCAGCTCTTTAGAGGACCAGATGAACGCTCAACTGGACCAACAAGGAAATGACTGTTAGAGGAAAAAGAGCTCTTCTGTACCCAGGCCTAATGGCACTGCAGAAAGGCCGGATGTTGTCTAACAGCTGTAAATGGATATACATCCCAGGCTCAGAGTCAAATGGACATATGCTGCACTCTCCTCCCCTCAGATCTCTGCATAGCATCCTCTGTGTTTTGGGTTCTATCTCCTGTGATGAGCACTGATTTTTCCAGCTGTTTTAACCCTCCTGTTATCCTCATATTCTGTATACGCCATGTATTCTCTGACTCAAAATGACCCATCTTCACTAAACCCCCAATCCAAGCAGTTTAATTGAATTTCAAACACCAAATCTTATTTTGATTGAAGAAATAACTTGTCATTCATCACAAACTGTGTGAATACCTGAGTTTTCCCTCTTCACCTGCAGAAAGACTGTGTTTATTCAACACACCACTGAGGTACTGTCATCTGCAGCAGCTTCATAGCCACTGGGAACAAAGGGTTAATATTATTCCAATTGGGTCAGATCAAAGGGTTAATATTAATATATTTACATAGAAAATGCATAATTTTGCAATAAAAAGTCAAAATTGTGAGGTAAAAAGTCACACTCATGAGATAACAGTCATAAAAAGTCATAATTTTTCTCCTTTCCCACTTATTTTGCGTACTGTCACACACTCAATTTGAAAAGTAACAAGTCTTTTCTGAGAAGTACAGATAATGCTGTAGGAAAATGTAGGGAGTAAAACTGAAAAGATCTCATCTCATCATCTGAACCTGCTTTATTCTCACTAGGGACACAGGGGTCACTGGGGTCCTAATCCAGCTACAATGGGTGAAGGTGGGGCACACCCTGTATGAGTCTCCAGTTAATCTTGAAGCTGAACATATATAGACAAACAATAACTCTCACATTCACACCTATGGGCAATTTAGATTAACCAATTAACCTATCAGTGCATGTGTTTGGATGGTGGAAGGAAACTGGAGTACCTTGAGAAAACCCACGCAAACACGAGGAGACATGGAATCTCCATACAGAAAGGTCTGGTGTGGGAATGGAACCAGGGTCCTTCTGTCTGTGAGGTACGAGTGCTAACCACTGCACCACCGCCGTGAAACTGAGAAGTTTCCAGAAAAATAAATATTCAAGTAAAGTACAGATACCTAAAAAAAAATCTACTTAAGAGGTACTGTCAATAATAGAGTACTTCTGACTGAAATGGAAAGAACACAACCATATCACAACAGACATATGAGAAATCAACACATTGGCTGCATATTGCTGTCCTGCTCACTCCCATTATGTGGATATTGAAAAATGCAATATCTTTGGACATACTCCAAATTACACCAAACTGAAACAGGTGAGTAAAAGACATTTAACCTTATTTCACTGAAATAAGGTTCACATCGTAAAAACACTGAACTTATCATTTCATATTATTAGTGAATTAATGAATGAATGAATAATTAATTGTTTGTTTATTTATTTCAAACATGCATAGAACATACAAAGAACACATAAAAACTAAAGATAAGATAAAATATAAAAAACAAAACAACGTTCAATTGAACACAATCTAACTTCAGGTAAATGCCAGAATGAATGTTACATGTTCGAAAAGGAATAAGGAAGAATTAGAAACAATCCTACCCATCAAATGCTTCTATACATGTATGGCTACCTTAACATAAACAAAAAAAATACTTATTTGGAATTTGACCACAACTGAAAAATAATGCAGTAATTGAATTATGCACCATAAAATAATCAAAATAGTACTGTCATATGAATGTACTCCACAATTCAATAGTTTTTCCAATACAAAAATATTTAGAAACAAACAGTCCTCTTTGTCATTAACTAGCTCATGAGAATCCCCCCCAAAATAATGATATTTTGTTATTATATATATATATATATATATATATATATATATATATATATATATATATATGAATAATTATAATAATAGTAAGGATGGGTTGGGGTGGCACGGTGGTGCAGTGGTTGGCTCTTGTACCTCACAGCAAGCAGGACCCTGGTTCCATTCCCACACCAGACCTTTCTGTGTGGAGTTTGCATGTTCTCCCTGTGTCTGTTTGGGTTTTCTCCAGGTACTCTGGTTTCCTCCCACCATCCAAGGACATGCACTGATAGGTTAATTGTTTAAGAGATGAGATGATGGATTGGATTTAAATAACGCTTCTTTGGCCACGCAAAGCACTCCATATTATTGACCCATTATTCATTCACTCTCACATTCTCCCTCTGGTGGTGGTAAACCACATTTGTATCCACAGTTACCCTGGGGCAGAAGCGTGACTGACATTTTGCACCTCTGACCACCACCAAATATCATCAGGAAATATTTGCTGAAAAATGTTTTTTGGATTTCAAAAGATGTGGTCACATCAGACACATGCATGATTTTTTTTTGTTTTTGTTTGTTTATAACAAAAAAAAATGAGAAAACTAAACTAAATTTGAACAGTTTTAACATGTGATGCCCTGTATAGTTTTCTGCTGAAACATCCAGATTGACCTGGACAGAACTGAGCATGTGCAGAAGGAGCATGTGGGTTTAGAGTAGAGAACAATATTGGGCAGATGTCAGTGACCGATTCAGAATTATTTTTAATGCAATATATCACAACTGCATGGGTGTCCAAAATCTTTTTTCCACCACTATATATAGTGCATTTTACACACCTTCATGATGCCCAAAGTGCAAAGTTTACAAACCCTCACATTCATCCATTCATGCAGACATTTAAACATCAGTAGGCCTGACCTACTGGGAGCCATTTAGGGTTCAGTGTCTTTGCCCAAGTTAAATGATAAATGCACTGCACTTATAGAGCACTTTTCCACCTTCATGGTGCTCTTTAGCCTCACATTCACACACACTCTCAAACACCAGTAGGTTTCTAAAGTTCTGCCAGACGTACTGGGATCCTAACGTGGGGCTCAGTGTCTTTGCCAAAGGACAGTTCGATATGTGGACAGCCAGAGCTGGGACATGAACCACCAACCCTTCAGTCATTGGACGAACAGCCATCTGAAGAAGCATCCGCTAGCTAACCTGAGTGATATGAGCATCCACTAGCTAACCTGAGTGATATGAGCATCCTCTAGCTAACCTGAGTGATATGAGCATCCACTAGCTAACCTGAGTGATATGAGCAGCATTGCAGACAACGCACATCAAGACAACACTCTTTTTTTTTTTTTTCAAACATGATGTGGACAGTGTGGTGTGTGTCTTGGCGGCCGCTGACTTAAAGTTTTTGCACTTCATATAAAAAGTGAGCATGCGTGACAGATGTCTGGATAGTCCTGTTTTAGGCTGTCGGTCCAGACAAAATGCGGACACATGTTCACCTAACTGATATTGTGCAGTTAAATTTAACAGAAAACTCAAGGTGTTAGCCTTTGTTTAGTTTGGGTTAAAATGCTGATGCTTGTGTCTTGTTACATGGCAGTGAACTTTAATACAAATTGCTCATTGCTGGACATCATTGTCTCTGTTGTTGTTCCTCTGCTAACAATGTGACCTTTGACCTAGAGCAGGGGTTCTCAAACTTTTTTGGCCCAGGTTCCCCTTGGAGGGGTGAAATTTTTCCATGTCCCCCCTCATCCTCGCGATACTGAAAATGATAAAAAAAAACACTTCAACAATGATTATTATGAAACAATGATAACCTTTTTTAATAGTGCTTTTGTGCAAACCAGCGAAATTTTCAGGTATTATAATATAAATGAGCACTTCAGAAACAACAATTTTAAATAATTTTAAGATAATAAACGGAACAAAAGACACACAAAACCGTGTGTGTGTGTGTGTGTGACAGACAGACAGACAGAAACTTAATGAGAGGGATGAGCTTGTCAAACTCAATATAACTATCAATGTACTTTCTCTTTTTAGGGTTAGGGCGTTTGTTTTTGTCATTGTAATTTTCATTTTCATTTCCTTTACGACTTCTTGAGGAACTTGGCGGACACAAAAATCGATCCATGTTCGCTGCAGGGTGGCTAAAAATAGCCTGTGACTCGCTCCGTCTCAATTTAGTCAAGCTAGCGTCAAACAGCGCTGTTACTTCCGCCCGCTCGCTACAAAATAAAACTTCCGCATTTCAAGATAAAACAGCAAAAAATAAATAAAAATAAAAATAAAACAAAAATAAAACAAAACCGTGAATAATTTCGCGTACCCCCTGGACATGCGCCACGTCCCCCTAGGGGTCCGTGGACCCCAGTTTGAGAACCGTGGACCTAGAGTCTTCAAATGTGTCCTTCAAGGTTCTGGTGTCAAAGCACATAAACAGTGAGAGCAAAAAGAAATTCTATGTAAAACTGAGTATACAGGAATGAAAGCGAAACTCCTGATTTGCCCTATGTCTGATCATTGTGAAAAACACATTTTGGTGACCTTTGACCTTTGACCAGCATTCACCAAAATTTAATAGGATCAATTCTAGACCAGCTCACACCTTTCCTGAAAATTTTATAGAAATCTGTTTGCTGACAAACAAACAGATTTGGCTGCAATGCTGTTTGGATCAAGTTTCAAGTTTAACAAGAGAATAAGTTTTAGTCCAAAGGAATATCAGATCTGCTTCAAAACACTGTCTGCACATTATGATCCATTCACTTTACAGGTTCTTCGTGTCGAATATTTAGAAATTCATTTTATACATGGACATAAACCACCATATATGTGGAATAACACACCATCATATACATTAAAAACATGAGTGAACCAGCACTTTCCCTATTTGTTTTCTGATTCATCTTATTACAGTATATACAATTTAACACATTTAATGTCTAAAGCAAATATTTTGTAAAAATAAATTGTAGACCAGTGTAATTCGATTCAGTTACTGTAATGTTCACTCGCATGTAAAGTGAGATGTATCACAAACTCCAGTTCAGTCCTTAGCTCTATTACTGCCAATAGCTGGACTTATGTGCATGTAAATGTACTGACTGTGTTTGGGTCCTAATAAATAACAATAATATTATGAACTAGGGCTGAATGATTTTAAGAACTAATTGAATTGCAATTTTCCTGACCGATATTGCAATATCAATATAATTCACAATATTCTTCAAACCAAGTTTCAGTGATTCAGCAACATTTGGAAACATCACAGCAACTGTAGCATTCAAAAAATAAACGCCGTGATTTACTGAGAGGTGGATGAAAGAAGCAAAAAGGACTGTACTTATATAGTGCATTTTATAGACCAGTGGGTCGCAAAGCGCTTTACATTTACTCACATTCACACACCAGGCACTGTCTGTTCCTACTGGGAGCAACTTAGGGTTCAGTGCCTTGCCCAGGGACACTTTGACATGTGGACAGCCAGAGCCTGGATGCAAACCACCAACCCTTCGATATTTGGACGCCCTTCAAGTGGGGAAAAAAGGGGTGGTGGGGGTGGAAAATAAAACAAAAATGTAAAAAAGAAGTACAAATAAAAAGAGATTAGTTAAACTGATATTTATCAGTTTAACTAATTAAACATTTTCTGACATTTGTTTTTCATTTGACAAAGAAAAAATATTGGCTTAGGTCTGTATCGGTCATTGGCTAAGGCTGTGTTTTTGGTTTTTTTTATAAAATTTGTAAAAATCCATTTTGCCCCCAAAAAATGTATCAAAACAAAACTAGGAGTACTTTGATGATCCCAAAATAGTGTTCTTTGAATTTGTGATTTTTGGTCCAAAACGATAGGTTGTTCAGTCCTAATATGAACAAAAAGAAGAAATGGAACATTTGTGGTTGATCGTTGCTGAACTTAGAAGTCAATGCTCAGCTTCTGTACATCTGTGTCTGTGCTGTTACTGACTAACCCCCCCCCCTCTCTCTCTTTTGTAGATCTCCGTCTGGTATGATAGAAAGCACTCCGCAGTTGTTTGGAAACGCCTGGAGAACATCCCCGGCCTGTTCAGTCCCTCTGAGCGCTCCACAGATCGACCCCTGTGACACGCACCAACAGGCTGGTCAGTTAAAACTGCTTTTCTACAGCTCATTTTTACTGCTGCTCTGTTGACTGATACACACTGTCCTGTCAAATACACTAAGAAATAAAACTGAAAAGAACTGAGTTAGCTATCACTGAAAAGTTTCAAGCAGAATGAAATATCTATTCAGTATTTTCAGAAGATATATTTTAACTGTGCTGAATAAAATGTAATGTTTGATGCCGATTCTGAAGGTGGATTTCACAAGCAAACTTTTTAAAAATAAATGTAACCTTTATTGAAGTGACACCAAGTTACAAGGAAAATATATAAAGCAACAAAATGTGTATTTAGCCAGATCATATGAACCAGTGTCCCATCTTGGTTGTGTAGAGTGTGTGGTGGAGTGTGTAAGATCTGTGTGTGGTGTGAATATTGGGATTTGGGAAAAAATAAGAAGGAGCAAAAGACATTTTTTAAAAATAAATAAATAAATAAGGGATATGGCCAAAGGTACTCATTAGGTCACTGAGACTAAATGAGAAAAAGATAAGGGAAAAGGAGAGAGGAGGAAATTGGGGTAATAAAAATGAATATGTATTTTTTCCCTTATTTATTATTATTATTATTATTATTATTATTATTATTATTATTATTATTATTATTATTATTATTATTATTATTATTATTATTATGAAGTAGTAGTAGTAGTAGTAGTAGCAGTATTTATTCTTTTTTTTATTTTATTTTAAACCCGTCCTGTCCTTGGTCCTTAACAGTAGAATGTTAGTTTGACTCCTTTCGGTGCTAAGGCTAATTAGCTTTACCAAGACCATGAATGAGGCTCAGCTTAGTTGAATACTGACTGTGCGCAGGTTGAACGTTTTCCCCCGGACAGTATCACACACACACACACACACAGGCCAATGATGGGAGCTCAGTTTTAATGTAAGAAAACACAAAACATTAATATGTTTGAAGATTCTCAGGCTATGTCTGCACGAGTTCAATACAGGTTTTGTTTTGAAACCGTCTCAAAAAGATGATATGTAAAAATGTAACTATTTCAGTAAAAATCTGCGTCAGCATGAGGGCAAAACACTTGCTGAAAACTATGCAATTCAAATGCCACACCACTATGTGCGCCATGAGCCGGTCCCTCCGGATACAAGAAAACAATAGTAGTGTGCGCATACGCCCACATCCCTTTTACTACTGGCGCGACACAGACACAGACACAAACAACAATAACACTGTGAACACCCTAACATTAACCCATTCACCACTGCTACTCTGTTGTTCACCATTGTTGCTGTCTTGTCACTGTCTTGTGAAGAGAATGAATGCTACGGGTGCAAGGCTGCGTTTTTTTTCCGGTCATGTGGTCATGACGTGGGTGTGAACACACACAGATACTTATCAAGATGGATACGGGAATGGCACCGTATCCAGATCTTGCCACTCTCTGACTCGTTTTCCAAAGAGTTTGTTTTGGGGAATCTGCGAGACCGGTCCCATTTTGACGAAAGGCCAATCTGTTAAGAAAGTATGTTTGTTTCACGGGAACTCCTCTCCATGCAGACAGGGTCTCAGTTAAGTTAAATCCAACCAGAGGATATACCTGTTACTGTGTGTGTGTGTGTGTGTGATTAAAGTGAGAATTAATGAATAAAGTTAATGTGAATTTAACATTAACAATAATACAGTTAATGGGAATTTAACAATACATGACATGCATTATAAAAATAAAATTCTATTTCTGGATGAATACAGTCTTGGAGTATTTAATCATGCACTGGAAACTGATGACATACCACTTTACCATAATTTATCATCCTTAAAGCAACATTTGCTCACGTATGTCTCCTGAAAATGCAACACCTACCTGTGCTGCAAAAATCTCCCAGATTGTGCTCCTGAAATGTTGGCAGGTATGATTTACACTGGTTTCAGCAGAAGTTTTTTTAGGGACAGCCATGGCTCAGTTAGTAGAGTGGGTCATCCATTAACTGAAGGGTTGGTGGTTTGAATCCTGCTCTGTGCTAGTCACTCCATTGTGTCCTTGGGCAGGACACTTCACCCTCCTTGCCTCTAATGCCACTTACACTGTTGTATGAATGTTCGGTGGTGGTCAGAGGGGACGTAGGCTTCTGTCGGTCTGCCCCAGCACAACTGTGGTTACATATGTAGTTTACCATCACCAGAGGGAGAATGTAAGAGTGAATGAATAATGGATCAATAATGAAAATGCTTTGGGTGCCTTGAAAAGTGCTGTAGAAAACTAATCTATTACACATTGTTGTCTTTCTTTATGGTTCAGTGGCATATGCCTCAGAGATGTGTGACCTCCTGAACCAGGACCTGTTCTCCGCCTGTCATGACTACCTCAGCCCAACATCCTACCACCAGCAGTGTCGCTCAGACACCTGTAAGTGCGGGACGCCCTGCCTCTGCTCCGCACTCGCACATTATGCTCGCCACTGCCGCCGCTTCTCCATCATGATTGACTTCAGATCACACATACACGACTGTGGTGAGTCACTTTAATTGCCTTTTTTTCCCCCACATACACTTTTCATTTTTCCAAAAAATATATTTATTGTAAGCATTAAACAACAACCATTGGGCTTGTTTACATGAGAGTTTTTATTCTTGTTGAATTTAGAATTAAGGTTGATTCCTCTTTAAGATGACCATACAAACACCTAAGTCCAGTTGAAAATGACTATTCCCAATTAAACTGAATTCTAAACAAAGTCACTGGTTTATTCCAGTCTTAATTCTGAATTTGTTAATTCCTCAGATAATTCCTCTTTGACATTATTCCTGTCATTTTGCACATGCTTCCTGGTCTTGTCATGACAATGTACATATTTCACAGTGCCAGCATTAGTAATAAGGTGATTTGGTTGAGCTGCTACTTCAATTGCAGTTAAAAAAATAAATAATAAAAAAATAAGCAACAAAATCAACAAAAACAGCCGAAGTGAGGAATAAAAATAAATGAATATAAAAAATAAACCAAAAAATTAATAACTACCTTGAACATAGTTAGTCAATAACTGAACAAAATTGAAGAAAAAAAATACAATAAATTAAAAACAGAAAAATAAGCAACAAAATGAACAGAAATTAATACATATTTTCTAAATAATGAATAAATAATAGTCTCAATATGGATGTGTCATAGGAGAGTGTGGTAATGGAGGACTCAGATACACAGTGTTGAAGGGAGAACAGATTTAATAATAATAATAATAATAATAATAATAATAATAATAATAATAATAATAATAATAATAATAATAATAATAATAATAATAATAATAATAATAATAATAATAATAATAATAATAATACAAAAAAACCTGAAAAAGATGAACAAAAGAACAAAACAATATAACAAAATCTAAACAAACAAAAACCTGGGGTAGACCAGCCAGAGTTTGTGGTGATGAATAAAGAAAAATATTAATATTATTAATATTAATATTAAAAATATTAAGATGAGCAGCAACGGTCAAATGTCCAGGTTATGGAAGGTGACAAACTGAATGGTCCCACACATACTTTATTTTTTTGTTGAATTTTAGTGGATTTTAGTACGTTTGTATATCCCCATTTTTTGTTTTTTTGTGTATTTTTTGAATATTTTTTGGGTTTGTGAGTAAAAAAAAAAAACCCCCAACAAAACAGAACAGATGACCAGCATAAAGTGTTTTGATCTTGATTAATCGAGATTTAATTTCAAAATGTAATCATTTGACAGCCCTAAAATAAAGAAAACGCAAGACATGTGAGTAAATAGATAAACAATGGAGAGGGCAAATCAAACTTAAAAAATTTTGTGCTTTTTAAAAAACAATAAAAATAAAAAAAATTAATTAAAAAAAAATTCTAAACAAGGGAAAATAAATAATAATTCAAATACACTTTCTTGAAGGCAGAGGGGCCAGTGTTTATGTAGTTGTAAATGTCCCATTGTTGTTGTTGTTGTTTAACATTTTGGTAGCTCTAAGGGGCCCCCTAGTGGGTGGGGCTTCAAGCAACCTCCTCCCTTGTCTGTCCTCAAACCCCGCCCCTGATATAGAAGTATATGAATACTTACGTACAACACCAAACTAACAGTTTATAATGGAAATGTATACAGATAATAACCTAGACAACATATGTGGAACCATATGTTATACCATATGGGAAGTAGCTAAGTATAAGTACTTCATTACTGTCTATCTTTTATTTTATATTTCTTGAGGGAACGTAAGTTTTTTTTTTTTTTTTTAAATATGAGCAGAGTTTTTCAAACCTGTTAAATTAGTCACACCAGATTATCAGATTTTCATTTCACTAATATCAGTTATATACAGGTATATTGTCATTAATATCAGTTATCTACAGGTGGATTGTCATTAATATCAGTTATCTACAGGTATATTGTCATTAATATCAGTTATATACAGGTATATTGTCATTAATATCAGTTATCTACAGGTGTATTGTCATTAATATCAGTTATCTACAGGTATATTGTCATTAATATCAGTTATCTACAGGTATATTGTCATTAATATCAGTTATCTACAAGTATATTGTCATTAATATCAGTTATCTACAGATATATTGTCATTAATATCAGTTATCTACAGATATATTGTCATTAATATCAGTTATCTACAGATATATTGTCATTAATATCAGTTATCTACAGGTATATTGTCATTAATATCAGTTATCTACAGGTGTATTGTCATTAATATCAGTTATCTACAGATATATTGTCATTAATATCAGTTATCTACAGATATATTGTCATTAATATCAGTTATCTACAGATATATTGTCATTAATATCAGTTATCTACAGGTGTATTGTCATTAATATCAGTTATCTACAGGTATATTGTCATTAATATCAGTTATCTACAGATATATTGTCATTAATATCAGTTATCTACAGATATATTGTCATTAATATCAGTTATCTACAGGTATATTGTCATTAATATCAGTTATCTACAGGTGTATTGTCATTAATATCAGTTATCTACAGATATATTGTCATTAATATCAGTTATCTACAGATATATTGTCATTAATATCAGTTATCTACAGATATATTGTCATTAATATCAGTTATCTACAGGTATATTGTCATTAATATCAGTTATCTACAGATATATTGTCATTAATATCAGTTATCTACAGGTGTATTGTCATTAATATCAGTTATCTACAGGTATATTGTCATTAATATCAGTTATCTACAGATATATTGTCATTAATATCAGTTATCTACAGGTGTATTGTCATTAATATCAGTTATCTACAGGTATATTGTCATTAATATCAGTTATCTACAGGTGTATTGTAAAGACTTGAGTTTATGTTGTGTGAATTTATGTTCAACAGTTGCTGCTCTATTGTCTCTCTCACTAAATAAACAAAAGGATATGGTTTTGAAATTATGTTTGTGTTTCTCTTTCTTCTAAAGTGAAATAAGTCCTTACAATTAAATTGTCAATTTGTTTTGAATCAAACTGAACCAAATCGCTTCGAATCGTATTGAATCATACTGAATCATATCAAATTGTTTACTCATTTTTATGAATCATCCCTGAATTGGATCGTAGTCTGTGAATCGAGATTCGAATCGGATCATTGTGTGAGTGAAAGATTCACAGCCCTAGTGGTTATGGTTATGGACAGAAAGTAAATATAAAACATTTCACTAGAATAAATATTAAACAGATGTGCATTTAATATTGTGCAATTCTTTTGTGGAACACAATAGAAGTAAAGATTATACAGTGTGAAAACATCACAAAATGTAAAATGTATATAAAAAAACATAGTTTACAAAGATATAGAACCACTGACTGGGAGTATAACAGTAACAGTTATAATGGGATGTGATCATTTATTCTCTTTTTTTTGGTCAAGTTGTTTACAGTTGTTTTGTTTTAAGCTGTTTTCTTGAAACTGTTGAATACACATATTATTAACGCCTGAATTTAAATATAAGTTTAAAAAAAAGCAAGTGTGAAATTAAGTGGAAATAATTAATTTGACTATAGCTAAATAGATTTTTTGGCAGGTTGCATATTTGCGACAGCAGGTGTTAAGGGGTTAATTGCATATTCATATATTTGCATATGTTTTGGATATTTTATTGCATTTCTGTTTTTTTCTGTATTTTAGAAGAGGTTTTGAATATGTTTGGATATTTTCATAATCATTTTTGTGTCAGTTAATTTTTTTGTGGATTTCTGTAGATTTTAGCATGTTTTGTATTTTTTTTCCTCTGCATTTATTGAGTATCTTAGAGTATTTTTGTGTATTTTGTGGGAAATTTGACAGACATGAAGTGTTTCGATCATGATTACTTGAAATCAATCCAATGCAGCCCTGTAATTAATCTGATTAAAATGTTTAATCATTTGACAGTCCTAAAAATGTACAATTATTGTGTTAATTATATATTATTCCAGGGATTTCAATGTGAACATGTAAATGTGAAATGTGTGGTTGTGTCCTCCAGCCCTTACCTGTCCTCCCAGCATGCATTATGGCATGTGTGTATCGTCCTGTGAGCGCCGTTGCTCCGCCCTCTCCAGCCCTCAGCGCTGTGGAGACGAGTGTGAGGAGGGCTGCATCTGCCCACAGGGAACCTTCTACAACCACCGCACACACACCTGTGTGCACAGGTACGCTACTAGACTTTAAGCATTAATCACACATTTCTTCATGAACCCTTTCAGTTATTTTGGTCACTACAGTGGACAGTTATTCCACAGCTGTTCTCTTGTATATTCATGAGTTTTGTGGGTTATACATCATCTAATACACTGACATTCATACTGTTACTGTAACTTCACTGTTCTGAATCAACATATGAAGCAATAAGTAAAGTAATACCGAGTATTAGAGTAAGGCTGAATGATTTTAATAAAAAATTTAAGTACAATTTTTCTGGCAGATGTTGTGATTTCAATTTAATTCACAATTTTTTTCAAAGCAAGTTTCAGTGGTTCGGCAACATTTGCAAACATCATAAAAAATGTAGCATTGAAAGAATAAATGCCATAATTTACTGACAGGTTGAAGAAAGAGGGGAAAAAAGAGAAAAACATAAGGAAAATGGGAATGGGGCGGGGGGGGGGGGGGTAAAGGAAGAGGAAAAAGGAAGGGGAAAAGAACAATAGAAAAGAGTAAAAAAAAAATGGAGAAAAAGAAGAAAATGTAAAAATGGAAGGTGTACATTTGGTCATATTTATCAGTTTTGTGTGAATATTTTGTGTGAAATTTCAAACAAAACAAAAACAAAAAACAAAGACAAAACAGTTGACTGACATAAATGTTTTAATCATGATTAATCCAAAGTAACCCTGCGATTAACCTGATTGAAAATTTTTATTTGATTTGACAAACCTAGAAAATACATGAGTATAATATAATGACAAAAAGTGATAATAAATAGTTACAAATAGATTCACTGACTTTAGACAGTGCACCAAGCTCGCCAGCTGAAGGCACGTCTTAGTGCGGTGCAGCCAGTCTAGTGGTAGTTTGGGAGACGTGGAGTACACACATTACCACAACTTCACAGGGAGCTTTCCAGAGTGTCAGACACATTTCAATGCAATAAATAATCCCAACAATATTCTCCTGAGCCCCGGCAGTGATTGGTGGTTCTATTTTCAGGTTTAATTTCATTAGGTATAGGTTTGGGGTTATTTTTTTCAATCGTCCTTATTTGAAACAGTAGAAATAAGAATAGAATTCTCAGCATTTAATGACTTAATTCCACTAAGTTTTACCTCATATGTTGTTAAGTTATGTTCACTTATATCTATAATAGTTCCCCTTAATAAAAAAAAAAAAATATATTAGTTGGAAAAAAGAGGAACATGTTACAGCAACTGAATACATTGGAGTTAGTAGTACTATTTCTGAAACCTTGAGTATTCACAATTTAATATATTTAATTATTCTGAAAGTTCGGGTTTACAGTGTGGAGTGGGCAAGTCATCTGTCACCACCCTTGGGGTGCCAGTGGGAACAGGACAAGATATTATATATTGTATTATATCTGTGGGTGTGGGGGTGGGAGCGGGACAGAAACTTGCGGGAGTGTGTGTGTTATGGGTTTATGAAATAAAACCTAAAAATAGAACCACCAATCATCTACAAACCTAAACCCAAAACTCATACAACAAAACTTGAGAACCATAAAGACTCCTAAGTGAAATGAAAACCCTGTTTAAGCAAAACAAACAAAACTTAAGAGGATCCAGTTGGTGTCATGGCAGGCGTCTAGGTGTGCATTTAAGAGCGAGGAGAGGCGCTAATGGTGGAGATCTGAATCAGCTGTGTTAAATCCATCGCATGCCTTTCCCCATTCCCACTTACGCCAGTGGGAGGAAAAGAGATGTGGAGTTTGTGTGGCGGGCCAAATTTGCAAAAGTCGCCTGGACACACCCCATTGGCGCAGCGCAGACCAGCTGCTCCCCCACTACGAAACTAGAGCCCTGGGTCTGCATGGGCGAATCTAATCTAATCTAATCAAAGATAATGTAGGTGATCTAATTTTGTTTGTTTAAAAGATTTATTTGAAAAATAACCATCATTCAATTCAATTAAATTTTATTTGTAGAGCCACAAATGTTGTCTCATAGAACTTTACAGAGTTGGTTTGGAAAAACAAAAAAACAATCAATCATCTAAAGGTTTATTTTTACATTTTATTTAACCAGGAACCAGGGGCGATTCTAGCATCTGACCTTTAGGGGTGCTCAGCCCCCAGTGCTGACAGTGGCACCTGTCTTGAATGAAATTTAAACCAATTTCTAAACTTTTTTTCCCCTCTAATCAACCAATAAACTATTATCTACCAATCCACAAGCAATGAATTTAAGATTTAGATTAAAAACTAACAAGTTCCATGTCAATATGTAGACTTACTGCATGAGAAAAGATATTTCTGGGCGTTGATGTTCTGGTGAAGTGTGGTGGTGGTGATAAGGTGGCAAGAAAAAAAATTACCCATAGGACCACGAGGCTCTTTGTCGTTAGCTGCTACTGTGTTAGCTCACTGCAAGTCAACTTCTGGACTACTCACACAAATAGGTACTCAAATGCAACAATACTCAAATTTACCATTTCATTTCCATATTATTTAATAATGACAGTCACCTTTTTATCTAAGAGACCTTCCTTTAATGATAAGACACAATCACATACATCTGACATTCAGCAAGAAATGTAATAAAGCCAGGATTGACATAAAGCCTCTGCCAATCAATCAATTAATCAACAGAAAAATACTGGTCCAGTTCCAACAAAAATCTCCCTTTTGGCCAGAGGTGGAGCCAGACATTGTCAAGATCCGGGACGTAGCCCAGAGGGGGGTCTGAGGGCCCTCCCCCAGAAAAAAAATTACTTCTTAGATGCAATTTCCTGTATTCTAGTGCATTTTACGGTGACCTGTTTCACAAATCCTAACCCCATGACATAGATATAGAACACTATACAGTATGTCAGTATGTTAGCATGTTAGCATGTCCAGCCTCAGGTGCCACAGCTGCCATCTTGCTACAGGGTCCCTATGTTTCTCACACTATCAGGGAAGATATTGCTAATTGATCATCAGGCAACCAGCGTTACCACCATATAAAGATGGCACTGATTAAACTGAGACATTCATTCCAATAGACCAGGAGTCTCAAACTCTGGTCCTTGAGGACCGGTGTCTTGCATGTTTTAGATTGATTCAGTTAAACTGAATCATGTGAAAGAGGGAAATATCTAAAACATGCAGGACATCGGCCCTCGAGGACCGGAGTTTGAGACCCCTGCAATAGACAGAGATAATTAATGCAATGTGTTCTCTATTTTTGACCCCATGACATGAAAATAAACATTTTAAATGGAGAGACTGAGAGGTTTCCTTCCCACAAGGAAACTCTTTTTAATGGAAAGAAAATGTATTTCAAATGAGTCCATATTTAACGTACATATTTAACACTGAGTGAATATTAACACAACATAATAAATACAATAGCAGAATTTAAAAATGTAAACTAAGGATCAGGGTTATAATAGTTTTGTATTTTTCATTATAGTTTTGTTTTAGTTAGTTTAGACTTGTTTCCCTCTAATTCAGTTAGTTTGAATGTGTTTTGAAGAGGTTTCCTAGTTTTTATTAGTTATCTTTTTTTCTGAATGCTTAGTTTTAGTTTAGTTGAGTTTTTTTCCCCATATCTTTTATCTTTCTCACCATTCTATTCAAAGAAAAGTGAGGTGTGGATCAGCTGGGTCAGGTTGAAGTGGGTTATTGACTGAGCAGAGACGCAAACATATGGACAGTATGATGATAAACTCCCTATAGCAGGTTCAGCAGCAGTACATTATAAACCCAAATATTGCAAATAATGTAAACTACTGTAAAAGGCAAATACTGTTTAAAATTCAAATCATATTTCCATATTCATATTCTAATGATGTGAGTATGTTTTTCTTCCCTCATATTTGCACTTTATATTAGCTGCTGTAATTGTAGAATGTCTCCCATGGTGACATTTAGTGACATTTATTTTATTCTTAAAAAAATATATAGAAATACATATAAACCAGTTCATCAGCAGTAAACCTGATGTTTTCACAGATGTCACAATTTAATTAACTACAGTAGTATAATTAGCTAACTTTGCTTCATTTCATTTTTTCAGCTTCTGTTGCTAGTAACATCAAACTTTTTTAACATTATAAAAGGCCACATACCTCTATAATTGGATTATTCTTCTGCCTCCTCTTTTCTTTGCTGTGAAACTGTGCAGGTTAGGGCTTGGAAGATATTTTAATCCTGATAAATTCTGGTCCTTTACCTGGATGTTTACTGCAGACGAGGCTAACATTAGGCTAAGCTAACAGCTGGCTAGGCTACATCTGTCTGACACTGCGCTTTGCCGTTTACTTGAAAAGGACCCGACTTGAGGAAAAAAAAACAGTAAAATTCACTAAAGTAAATCCCAGAGCTGACTGCACTACTATGTCCCAGCTTTAGTCAGTTTGTTTCAGGTAGAGTTTAGAACAGAAGACTGTAAACCACAGACATGACGGACTGATGCGACTGAGTAAAACAGCTGGAGTGAAATAAATCATTAGATAAATCATTAGTCCAACATCAACAGAGATGAAAATTAAAGTTAATTTTACCCATCATTTTTTAAAATACGTTTTAGTTATTTTTGTAGGCACAATACAGTTTTACTTAGTTATATTTTCCTTTTAATTGTAGTTTTTATTTATTTCAGTTAATGAAAATGATTGAATAATTTCCTTCGTTTTCGCTAACTTTGATTGTCACTAATAATGTGTTTGTTTTTTCCAATGCTTGAGGACTTCTGACAAATGAGAAGACTCTATGAGACATTACTGTTTAGAATTAGAACACAGACTGGATCTGTTGGTGGGATGATATATTTTTTCTAGTTACAGGTCAAATTAACAACGAGGGAAATTTGGGTTTTAATGTGCGATTTCTGCCCATATATCAGTTTTAATATGTGTTGTATGGAGCATAGAAGCAACAGGGGTGACTTTATTTTTACGAGATCAAAAAAAAAGATCCGGGGTTTTTTGGGGTGAGGTCCGGGGCCAAGTCCCCTCTCTCCGCCGATGGTGAGGAACCAGGGGATGCTGAGCAGATTTTTAGGGGTGCTGAAGCACCCCTAAAAGCACCCCTAAAAATACCCTAAATTCGCCCCCGCCAGGAACTATTCCATTGATATTAAGAAGCTTTTTTACAACGGAGTCCTGGCCAAGATGGGAAGCAGTAATGCAACACATAGTTACAGAAATACACACACATTTGACAAGAAAAGGTTGGTAAAAAATATCCTAAAACATTTCAACAGAATATTGGAATTGGGCTCAAGAACTCTCAATTCGGACTTAAAGGTAGGTGTAGTGAAGTAAAAAGTTGAGTATTTTCTCCTAAAATGTGTTGGACTCTGAGCTGTAGCTGTTCTATTCAGTATTAAATTAAAAACAAAACGACAGCTGTCTCAGCAGTGTGATGCAAAGACACAGGTTGTCTCTGGTCTGTCCACTGACAGAAACACTGAACACACTGAGGAACAGACTCTATCCACAGTTAATAAAGACGATTTCAGTCTGGACTTACAGGAGTGATATTTAGCTTTTTTTAATTAAAACAAATGCAAACAAGGCAATCCGAGACAGCAGACCTCCGCCAAGCCTTGATATGGCGTCATATGACGTCAAAACCTGACATGATCGAGCCATAGGTGTTGACTCATCTGATGTCCAAAGGTGTGACGATATGAATGACCCCCGACTGTCAGATTCTATCTTGTCTGAATCCTGAGATATTACCACTGATGTGTTTTAGCTGTTGACCTTTAGTGTGACCTTGACCTTTGACCTTCATTACTCAAAATCTAATGGGTTCTTCCTTGAAAGTTCCGTTCAGAACTTTTTGTGTAATCCTGCTGACAGACAGACAAACAGACCCAAATTTAATATCTCCTTGGCAAAGGTCAAAAGCGAACAAGGTGCTTCACAAATGGCAATAAAATACATGATAAAATTACATAAAATGGACATAAAAATAACATGTAAATGCCATAAAATGCAATTCCTCATTTCCAATCATTTCCCTGCGGTCTCCATAACCAAAAATGCTATGTTTGGGTCTGAATTCTTCATTCATTCAACTCCACAGCTTCATCTTCAATCTTATTTGTGACTAATGACACCAGAAAGGTGGTTTGGAGCACTGACCCTTTAAGTGCACATGAGACACTTCAGGCCCCGCCCCCTCCAGGTTGACTGTACTGCTCTGTCCCATTGTAAAGACTTCAAGCTACCCCCCATTTTAATTTAGTCCTTGGTAAAATAAAATGGATTTCAGAATTATTCCAGGTGGTAGCCTGAGCCGATTCCATCCTACCCCCTCGCTCTTCACAGTACCCCCCTCATTAGTACTAATGTAGTATCCATATAATAGCTGCATCTGTCAAATATACTCAAAAGTAGAGCAGTAAGATAGCGGGATTGATGACATTTTTACAACTCCTTATCAGTCGCATTTTATTAGAATTTGTATTTTTTTAAATTTGCAATAAATACCAGAGTGACTAATTCACATGAATATTTGATACACAACAAAACAACAAGACTCATGTTGTATAACAATAAAATTCCTGATCAAGAAACAATAAAACATTTCCATAGTTTAATAATTAAAAATAGGAAAATTAATAATAATAATAATAATAATAATAATAATAATAATAATAATAATAATAATAATAATAATAATAATAATAATAATAATAATAATAATAATAATAATAATAATAATAATTTTCAGGTTACCCCTGAGTAATCTGAAGGGAAGTTCAAATTACCAGGGAGTAAGGTGAATGGGGGCTAGTTTTTAGTCTTTAAAAACTAGCCAAAAAATGTTGGCTAGTTTGGACCATGGACAGTCTTAAACATGAGTAAAACTGTTTTAAAGTCAATTCTCTGAGCCACAGGAAGTCAGTGCACAGACCTGGACCAGGACTAATATGGTGGTACTTCCTGGCAGCGTTCTGAATGTTCTGCAGCTGTCTAACAACTGATTTAGAGAGTCCAGTCAGAAGGTAGTTTAACCTGCTAGAAATAAATCAATGTTTCCCCCAGTGCATTATAGACCTGGCAGACCACCAGGCCTTGCTAACCCCCCACCAGGCTAAGTTTATTTATTTATTTATTTATACCAACTTTGATGGATGAGATTGACAGGTAACATGAATTCATGATCCACTGCAACTCAAGGACCATGAAATAATTAATTAAATAGTGAAATAATAATACAGTGGTACCTCAACTTACGAAAGCAATTTGTTGTTTTCGTACCGTGAATTTTTCGTAAATAGTCACATTTTACATGTAAAAGGCCTGATTCGTTCCAAGTCCCCCAATATTTCCCCTCAAACCCTTTCAAAATGATAAAAGTATACACATTTTGTATGAAATATGTGTTAAAAGTAAAAGAAAATTTTGATTTTGGATTTAATTTATTGGTCTCATTGGGGAAAGTTGTCTTCACTGACTGAACATTAAACATTAAACCATTAAAATGAAGCAGACGTGCGGATCATTTCCATACCATTGTGATTGTTTTAATTGTCACTTTTATCTTCAACAATGTTTGTTGACGGAGGTTTGGTGAAATATTGATCCAAAGATGATTTCTTTTGACGACTTTTCATAATCTTCCTAAAATGCGCGAGGCATACGTCGTCATATTGGGCGTGAGCATGACTCATGAACATTTTTTCTGGATGTTTATTTTTTTTCACGAATTTGGAAAGTTGATGAAATTTCACTAGCATGTATTTAATTTGTGCTGATGGTAGCTGCCTCCTTTTTAATCATCTGCTGTTTCACTTCTATTGATAACGCAGCCCACTTCTTTTTTTCATTCGCACCAGGAATCACTTTCTTTGGTCTCATGATGGATAACGAATACGTGCTGTAATAAAGAAAAACTCATCAAACAACAGTAACTCTGTCCTTTATGCCTGTTAGAACTCTGTGATGAATGAGGGTCAAAGAGTAACGAAAAGCATCATGGGTATGTACGTATATTACATATAGTACTGTATTTATGTCTTGGGATTTCGGTTTCGTTTCATAAATTGAATTTTCTTTTGTATTCAGAGACAAAAAATTGACCTGAAGATTTTTTGTTACTTGTATTATTCGTTATCTGGGTCTTTTGTAAGTTGAGGTACCACTGTATATGTTTAGTTTTTTTTTTTACCTAAAATTGGTGTTTTTATGAATTATTGACATATTTAATTATTTAGTAAAGTATTTATTTAATTTTCGGAATTTTAGTCCTCCATATACAGTATTTATGACAAATCTTTATTCCAGTTTGTGGATTCTGTCATGGACATTTATTTATTTATTTATTTATTTATTCATTATTAAAGGCAATTGAAGTGTATTTCAAGGTGTGCATTTTTGTTAGCAGTTGGTGTAAATATTGTTAATAAATGTAAAATATCACATAATAGATATAATTTCATATTTCTTGTAAATTTTTAACTTGTTTATTTAACTTTCTTTTTTTTACAAAAACAAAAATGACTTCACTAGCGGCCCTACTACCAGACTCAGCAAGATTTCTGGTGGAAACCCTGTAAATGTACGATAAGCCTGTCTAGGTCTGGGTTAGACCGGTTTAAACCTTTGATTCTACCACTGAGTACATTTAAATGCACTTAGAGAAAGTGGACTTGCCTTCTGACATAACTGTCAGAAATAGCAGCTAGTATGAAGCGGAAGAAACAAACAGGCTGGATTATATTCAATTTAGATGAATCCCTCTTCTAACACACCTGATTCAAATGATAAACCTCTTATCAAGCTCTGAAGAAGTCTGATAATGACCATCAGGTGTGTTGGAAGAGGGATACATCTAAAACATGCAGGATAGTAGCTCTCGAGGACCAGGATTGAGCACCCCTGTCTGACTCCAATGGATTTCGAGATGATCACCAGAACCACACAAGTATTCAACACCACCTAAAGCAGCCTCCCCAAAACAGTTTTCAACAAACATCTGTCCATATGTGTGAGCAATCAAACCTCCAGACCAAACAATTAAAGTAATGGAGATGCCAGGGATTGAACCTGGGGCCTCACACATGCAAAGCATGCGCTCTACCACTGAGCTACATCCCCTACCTCACCCAGACCTTTACTCTTTCCGACTGTGGACTTAATAGCCATAATTACCAAATGCTGCATTTATTACAAGGGGGAAGTTCAGATGTAACACATTATTTCTGGTTGCGTAGGAGTCGAATAGGTTCAAATCTCCACTGTTTTATTTTGAAAACGTTTTAATTAATGAGGAAATATGGAGTAAAATAATCACTGCCTCACAACAAACAACTGCTACCTGTGGGCACCTTCTATTGAAGACTTTGACCTCTCCTCTATGAGTCCTGATGGAAATCTCCTACTGAAAACAAAATATCTAACAGTAATCGTGTTTGCTTGTGAAAGGAGACTAAATAAATACATCAAGGAAGATGAAATCATCCTGAGATCAGGGAAAGAAGGTGCGATAGCTGGGAATTTAACCCAGGTCAACTGCTTGAAGGCAGCTATGCTCATCATTATACCACCATCACTGATTAACTGCAACAGAAATCTTGACGCCAGGGTGTCATGCACCTGTGTTCACGATTTTAAATTGTAGTTTTTTATTGTATTTGACAATTTCTTCTGAGGTTATATCTCTATAACACCTTCTTTTCCAGAAGGGCTACCTGTGGTACACAAAAGATTTAGGACAAACATATGTTGTCAGCAGGATTTGAACCTGCGTGGGCAGACCCCAATGGATTTTGAATCCATCGCCTTAACCACTCAGCCACAACAACCTTCAACCAAGTAGACATAATATCATCAATGTTCACATGACAGAAGGACAAATTATAAAAGTTGGTTCGGTCGCAATCGGTCACTGTTTTTTATGTATTTGAAATACTCCTCTGAGATTATATTTATGGAACTTCAGCTTTCTCAGAAGGGCTACCTGTGGTACACAGAGAGACACGAATGATTTGGGACAAACGTTCGTTGTCGGCAGGATTCAAACCAGTGCGGGTAGATTCCAATGGATTTCGAATCCATCACCTTAACCACTCGGCCACAACTACCTTCCACCAAGTAGACATAATATCATCAATCTTCACATGACAGATGGACAAATTATGAAAGTTGCTTTGGTCACAATCTGGCAGGAAAACACATGCAATGAGCCTCTACAGTGAGCCTCAATCCTGGTCCTGGAGAGCTACTATCCTGCATGTTTTAGATGAATCCCTCTTCTAACACACCTGATTCAAATGATAAACCTCTCATCAAGGTCTGAAGAAGCCTGATAATGACCATCAGGTGTGTTGGAAGAGGGATACATCTAAAACATGCAGGATAGTAGCTCTCCAGGACCAGGATTGAGCACCCCTGCCCTACAGGTAGACTCTGATGGATTTTGAGACCATCACCAGAACCACACAAGTAATCAACCCCATCTAAAGCAGCCTCCCCAAACAGTTTTCAACAAACATCTGTCCATATATGTGAGTAATCAAACCTCCAGACCAGACAATTAAAGTAATGGAGATGCCAGGGATTGAACCTGGGGCCTCACACATGCTAAGCATGCGCTCTACCACTGAGCTACATCCCCTACCTCACCCAGACCTTTACTCTTTCCGACTGTGGACATGTTGCATAACCATAATTACCAAATGCTGCATTTATTACAAGGGTGGAAGCTATTACATTGTTATCAGGCTTCTGAAGAGCTGATCAATAATTGAACTAGTTGTGATAGAAAAGGGAAGTATCTAAAACATGCAGGACACTGGACCATAACGACTGTATTTGAGAACCACTGTCCTAAGTGCTTCTGTCTGCGTAAAAGGGTTGGTTTTGTGTTCATCTGTTCACGTTTTTTTTTTCTCCTCACTTTTCAGAGCAGATGTTGCACTTTTCTCCGTTTTTCACCCACAGACAAAGTTAGTGAAGAGGAAAAAAGTTAATAGACAGCGATGAATAGTTTCTTCCCTTGAGTGGGCGGGGCTTACACACAGCAGGACGAAGGCTTTTCTTCATTGTGATGGAGCATGTTTGGACAGTACAGGGGCCTCTTTGACTCATTTTAGAGAACAGGTGAGCAGCTGTTCTTGTTTTGCTTGGGAGCAGCTCCAGCTCTGTCTGTTTAACGGCTAACTGGAGTCTGTCCACTGAGCAAATCCTCTCAAAGTGATATTTGTATCTGCTCTGAAGTTTAGGTCAGCTTTTAAGTGGAAAGCCTTGTATGTGTGCTGCAGATGAGCGATGGACCTTTCCATTTCAGCCTTCTCTCCTCAAGAACACATTCAGCTTAATTCCTCTTAAATGTCCCAGCTTCTTACATCCTTCTGCAGCACAGCCCCTTACTTACCATGTGATAGAGTTACATAAAGGAATTCACCGTGAAACCCTTCTTTCATTCCCACTTGGGTGGGGGACGACACAGATATCTGATAACCAGTGAGAAAGAATTTGTAGTACAGAGGCTGATGTGTGCCGCTGGCCTATATGTTACGAACTCTCTGAGCCCTGCGAACCAATGTTTACCACAAAATCATTACAAAACCTTTTTTTTCCATGTTGTCTGTGTCAGTGTGATAAGACCAGAGGTGTCAAAAGTACTCACACTCTGTACTTAAGTAGAAATACAGCTGCTTCTGTCAAAAAATACTGATTCAACTTTTTTACCTAAATAAAAGTTAAAAAGTACAACTTCTGAATTGTAATGAAGTACAAAAGTAAAACAATTCAAAAGTATACAAAAATAAAGCCCTTAAAATGAGTTACTGTGTAGATAATGTGTTCAATCAACTCACGGTATTCAATTTTGTAGGTCTGGGCAGGAAATATTGGAAAAATAAAAAGTTACAAAAAAAGTTACAAAAATGCTATCATTATGAGATTAAATACATTTGTATGAATATGTGATTTAAAAAAAACAATTATGAGGTAAAAAGTTCAAATTCTGAAATATAAAATCATAAAGCTGAGATAACAAATACATAATTATGAGAAACTGTTGAAATTGTGAGATAAAAGTGGCACAACTGAGATAAGAAGTCATAATTATGAGATAAAATGTAGAAATTGTGAGATAAAATGGCACACTTGAGATAAAATGTCCAAATTATGAAATTAAAAAGTAAAAATTCTGATATATAAAGTCATAAATATGCAGTAAGAAATACATAATGATAAAATGTCCAAGTCAACTGTAAATAAAGTAACACCTTTTTTGTAATCACTTTGACCAAATATTCCACTTATTATTTATATTATATTTATTTGTTTATATTGTTTAGTACTTTACCAGATTCTAAGTTAACTAAGCATTAATCACTTTACAAATGAAGATGGCACCATCCAGTGGACAAAACCAGTGAAAGACAACATGCTAAAATGTATAATATGAACGTAAAATGGAATAACACAACAGACATGAACACATATCAAATAGCCAGGTTATTTTATGACACACATATATTTTAGCAGCATTTATCATTTAAAGTTTTAGTGGCCGGCTACCATAAAGGTCATTCACTTTTGCTAGCCTAGCAACAGCCACCTCTGATTTGACAAAGACTACATGAAATTTAAAAAAAACCTTATCTACCCATTTCCTACACTCTGGCTCACTTTAAAAGTTTCTTCATAGAAAGGATTTTCGCTAATTGCGTGCTTTTCACTTCCATTTCAGACAAGATGAGGGTATGTCGCTGCACAATGTCCATCAAAGTAAAAGCATGAACTTTAAATGAATGGACTGCACTCACGTAGATCTTGTCCACCTTCATGGTGCTCAAAGTACATTACATTGGCCTTACATTAACACACCAGTAGGTTTTAAAGGTTCAGTATATCAGGATTCAGTGACTTGCCAAAGGACACTTCGACATGTGGACAGTCAGAGCCTGGACGTGAACTGCCAAGCCTTTGGTCATTGGACGACCTACTCTACCAACTGAACCACAGACTGTTGGATCCTGCACACTAGTTGCCAACACATGGGCAGTAGCCGTCTACAGACAGTCTTAGAGTTTACAATGTTAAATTTTTTTGTCTGTTGTGTTGTCAAGCGTATCTGACTGAATCCCAAACCTCCAACATTCTGGGGTGTCTGAACTGAAGTCTGATGGACAGTGTTTGTGTTTTCCAGGAGTGAATGTCCCTGCACTTTCCTGGGAGCTGATTATGAACCAGGGGATGTGATCATGACCTCAGCAGGTGTTCAGTAAGACCCTCCTCACTGCCTTCACTTTGGTTCTTCACTGGAAACTCTCTAACTTGGTAACATTCAGATTTTTTTCCCAGAGGACTGGACCAATAAAATAATACACACAAGAAATATAAATTTGACCAAGTGTATTTATATTATGTATAGTTCAAATGTCTGATCACACTTAAAATCAGACAGAATCACAGAAAGAGGAACTTTTCAGTCAGATAGAAGAACTGATTCATAGACAGTCGGCCAGTCAGTCATTCAGAGTCAGTCAGTCAGTGAGTCAGTCAGACAGTCAGTCATTCAGTCAGTGAGTCAGTCAGTAATTCATTCAGTCAGTGAGTCAGGCAGTCAGTCAGTCAGTGAGTCAGTCATTCAGTCAGTGAGTCAGTCAGTCATTCAGTCAGTGAGTCAGGCAGTCAGTCAGTGAGTCAGTCAGTCATTCCGTCAGTCATTCAGTCAGTGAGTCAGTCAGACAGTCAATCAGACAGTCAGTCATTCAGAGAGTCAGTGAGTCTGTCAGTAAGTCAGTCAGTGAGTCAGTCAGTCGGACAGTCAGTCATTCAGTCAGTGAGTCAGGCAGTCAGTCAGTGAGTCAGTCAGTCATTCCGTCAGTCATTCAGTCAGTGAGTCAGTCAGACAGTCAATCAGACAGTCAGTCATTCAGAGAGTCAGTGAGTCTGTCAGTAAGTCAGTCAGTGAGTCAGTCAGTCGGACAGTCAGTCATTCAGTCAGTGAGTCAGTCAGTCATTCAGTCAGTGAGTCCGTCAGACAGTCAGTCATTCAGTCAGTGAGTCAGTCAGACAGTCAGTCATTCAGTCAGTGAGTCATCAGACAGTTAATCAGACAGTCAGTCATTCAGAGAGTCAGTGAGTCAGTCAGTCAGTCAGTGAGTCAGACACAGATTGAAAGTGAAGGAAATACTAACCAACATTTAGAAGAACATTCTGACTATGGAAGATGAAGGACAGTAAAAGATAAAAACCGATGATGTTTGCAAACATTTAACATCACACTGGAAAAAAAATCTAAATCTTTCCAAGTGTATTTTTCCTCATTTCTTTGTCAAAATATCTTTCAGGGGAAACATTTGATCTGAACTGGGCTGGACCAGGAAAATAATAACATAGTATAATAACTGCTAATAATAATAATAATAATAGTATAATAACCTATAAATAATAACAACTAAAAATGTTTACTCTGCCAAGAATTTAGTGGAGTTATGTTTTCACCCATGTTTACCTGTTTGTTTGTTTTTTAGCAAGATAACTTAAAACATTATGAACAGATTTGGCTGAAATTTTCAGGAAATTTTGATAGTGGCACAAGGAACAATTGATAAAACTTTGGTGTTGATCACTGGAGGGGTGTTATAATATATATATATATATATATATATATATATATATATATATATATATATATATATATATATATATATATATATATATATATATATATATATATATATATATATATATATATACATATATATAAATTATGAACTCAAAACAAAAACAATCTGAACCTGAAAAACTGAAAAACCTAGAAGTAAGGTTAGTATTTTTGGAAAATATCAAAATCTAACTAAGTGTATTCTTCTCATTTCTAGTCAAATCTCTTATCATGTTTAAAATCAGACAAAATCACCTAAACTTTTCAGTCAGATTTAAGAACTGATTTATAGAAAATAGATCTGGAAAATCTGAAGAAAGATAATTTTCACTTGTCCATTGCCAGATTATTTAAATCTGCCAATGCAGACTTAAATCAAGCAAAAATATGTTGTATTTGTTATTAGCTTGTTTTCAGAGGGACATTTTATCCAGTGCATTGTCCCAAAATGCAATGCGTGCACAAAACATTGGCACCTCCTGTTAGCATAATTTTGCTGTAAAAATTTTTTAATAAATAATAACTTTGATATACAGTAGTATAAGTGTTCAGTCTTAATATTTTAAATCCAATTGTTTTCATAGTAGAGTTCTTTTAAAACACTCAACCAGTTTTTTCACCATTCTATTGATCTGATCTAATCTGAATAAGTTAATAGATTATGATGATGTGTTCAGCACAAAACCTTAAATTAAGTTTTGAATGTGTGTGTGTGTGTGTGTGTGTGTGTGTGTACGTTTGTGTGTGTGCACTCCTGCAGGCTCTGTCTGAACGGTAAACTGGTGTCACAAACAACAGAACATGGTAAGTTCAAAGGTCATAGAGCTACATGTGACCTACAGTGTAATGTCTGAATTTTTGTTTTTTAATTATTAGTTTTTACATTTGCTCTCAACATTATAATACAAATATATACTTTATACCCTTTACTAACTAGACTGACATATCAACCAGACATTATATTGGGCCTATATTTAGTTTTTTATTTGTTCATTTGATCAGTATTGGCTTGTTGTGTTGGCCGGTGTGATCTTTTTTCTCTGCTATGATTTACAGACAGGTGAAGGAAAAAAGGAAAAGAAAAAAGACAAAAAAAGAAAGACTAAGAAAAAAGAAAAATGACCTGTATTGGTCAACAGCAAAGGCTGATGGGAAAAAATTGTTCCCAAAAAAATGCACATTTTCAAAACCATCCCATAACTTAAACCTTATTTTATATATATATATATATATATATATATATATATATATATATATATATATATATATATATATATATATATATATATATATATATATATATAACAAAAAAAACAAAACACTGCAGATGTAAACTTGTAATTCTTCTGTAAATGTGTCTGTCTGTCTTCTCCAGACAGGTTGTGTCCAGTGGGTCAGATCTATCAGAACTGTTCTGAGGGACAGGATGTACTATCAGCTGGAGGGGACGTGGCCTGTGAACGGACCTGTGAAACGTACCTACTGAACCTCACCTGCTCGGCCCATGAACCCTGTGTACCTGGATGTGTCTGCCCTCCAGGGTGAGTTCTGAAAAAGACAACACTAAATATAACATGAATTCTTTCCAACTGTAAACCTGGAAAAGCAACATTTTTATCTATCTATCTATCTATCTATCTATCTATCTATCTATCTATCTATCTATCTATCTATCTATCTATCTATCTATCTATCTATCTATCTATCTATCTATCTATCTATCTATCTATCTATCTATCTATCTATCTATCTATCTATCTGTCTGTCTGTCTGTCTGTCTGTCTGTCTGTCTGTCTGTCTGTCTGTCTGTCTGTCTTATTCATGGTACCGTTTTCTGAAACTCTCAGACTCAGTGACCAGTGTCCAGATGGAATGATGATGAACACAGCGGTCATTGTTGTTAGCTGTGGGTTAAAGCTGAGTAAGGAGCTGATTCAGCCTTTGTCTGGATAAGGAAAGGTTAGGAATTGAGTATTGAAGGCAAATAATTAAGTAATAAAAACATAAGAGCATGTGCAGAGTAATCCTCTGATAGAACTGAGACAGGATGGGAATCACTGGTGTCACCACAGTGGAGGAAAGACCGATTGTCCTAAGGTTAACTAACACAAACAACCAGTCACAAAAATAAATACCTCGTTTCCAGCAATTTAAAAATTGAAAAACATACATGAATCATTATTTTGAAGACAAATATGCATCAGATTTTCAAAATATGCAGTATCTCACAAAGGTCAATTCACCCCACACATTTGTGCCATTCAATTGTTATTATTATTATTATTATTATTATTATTATTATTATTATTATTATTATTATTATTATTATTATTATTATTATTATTATTATTATTATTATTATTATTATTATTATTATTATTATTATTATTATTATTATTATTATTCCCTGTGTAATGGCATATGAAATGCAAGTCACAAATAAGAAACAGGAGGACAGAAAGATTGATTGTGACAGTCAGTGATGAGGAGAGGATTTAAAGGTGAAGGCTGACATCATGTCTGAAAAACTAACCAGACGCATCATTACAAAGTAGTTTTCCAGTTGGAAGGAGTTCAGAGTTTTATGACTCAGAGGTTAAACTTATCACACAGTCAATGAGACAAAATTACAACTTTTTTTTTAAAACCTTTTTTTTCCTGGTTAAAGGTTAACTTAAATCTATTGACTGATGTCTGGAAACATGAACCCAGAACAACAAGTTCATATTTTTTCCAAAATTTAAAGTCTTCCTTTTAACTTTAGATTTCTTCAGATTAAGTTTATACTTCTTTCTACTTCTTTTCGACCATGAAATTGTTGACTTGAAGATAATTCTATTCATTTGAATGTTGTTTTATTTTTTTAATCTCTTTTAACCTTGTTTTGTTTTATTTATTTATGTGCATGTTCTATGTAAATAAATTAAAATAAATAAATAAACAAACAAATAAATAAATAAAACATGGATATTGGAGCAGCTGGTTTGCTTCTTCCTGTCACTGACTAGAGCCCAGACTGACAAAATCTGAACATTAATTAGTAATTTCAACTGCCCATCATTTATTCACATCCTACCTGGTGGTATAGGCATGTTAGTGTTATTAGAGTCTTATTTTCCTTCATTGGAAAACTCAGTTCCACAGAATGTTGGCAGGACAATCTTCCTATAGTTTATTATTAGGGATAAACAAAGTTGTCAAGTGATGAAACTGTTAATTAGATTAATTACAGTGTTGCTTGGGATTAATTTTGATTAATCATGATTAAATATTCATTTGTTATTGATACTAATTGCATTGAAATGTGCAAGGAGAAAAAGGAATATATCTTTATATATATATATATATATATATTCTTACTGATGTTGCTATCACTGGGGACTGCTACATCTATCACCACCACTGTCTTCCCATGTTTATCCACCACCACTATGTCAGGCTGATTGACCATCACCATCTTGTCAGTCTGGATCTGGAAGTCCCACAGGATCTTGACCTGTTTGTTCTCTGTCACCTTTGGGGGGGTCTCCCATCTTGACCCTGGGACCTCCAGTCCATACTCTCTACAGTAGTTCTCACACTTACTAGTCCTCGGCCCCCTTCCTTTCGCTTAGTGTACAGCCTCAGGACATCGGACTTGGGGTGAAACCCTCCATGCATGGTAAGGAGCTTCCTTGTCTTGATATCAGTGGCTTGTATCTCTTCCAGTGGCCAGGATATTATCCCAGCTGGGTATCTGATTACTGGCAGGGCATAGGCGTTAATGGTCTGGATCTTATTTTTGCCGTTCAGCTGACTTTTCAGGACCTGCCTTACCCTCTGTAGGTATTTGGCTGTGGCTGACTTCCGAGCTGCCTCCTCATGATTACCATTTGCCTGTGGGATCCCCAGGTATTTGTACCTTTCCTGCACATCTGTGATGTTCCCTTCAGATAGGTCAACCCCTTCAGTTGTGATCACCTTTTCTCTTCTAGATATCATCCGCCCACATTTATCTAGTCCGAATGACATCCCAAAGTCTTTGCTGTAGATCCGAGTGAGGTGAATTAGGGAATCAATGTCACGCATTGGCATACAGCTTAATGTCATCCATGTAGAGGAGGTGGTTGATGGATGTTCCACTTCTGGCTATACATATATATATATTTCTTATACATGACAGTATAACATACTCTTTGTCAAGCGAGGTAATCTTTTTTTTAAAGCCATCTTTTGATACAGTATAGTTTAATCAACCAGTCAATTTGCTTTAGCAAACTGGTTAAGAACTAATGTGATGTATGCAGAGTCTACATGTGCAGCGAAATTAAATGAGTCCACGTGCCTCCAACATCGCACACTCTGCAATGTGGCTATTACACAAACACACACACACACACGCACACACACACACACACACACACACAAACATATGGGGGGGGGGGTGTCGGTAATGGCAATCCATGGGTAATACCCCGCCCACTCCTTCTTGTACCTGCATTAGCACTTTTGCTTTTTAGTGCCATGTTGGGGTAATCAGCCATGTTGAATGAATGAAATTTAGGTTATCGTTGCCATATATTCACACCTAATTGTAGAACGTAAAAAAATAAAATATATCCCTTGTAGCCAGGTCCTCAGAATCTACCAGGGGCAGCATGCAGTTGACTCAACCTGTGAAATAACTACTCAGTATTCTGTTTGAGTTTAATTTTTGGGACATTTAGGGCTGGATACAGGACAACAGTTTAGATTTCAGGACTGTCCTGAATTTGTTGTTGTTGTGTATGGCAGGAGGCTCATGATGCAGTTAACGGGGCTTTGTTCAACTTCGACATAGATGTTCTCCTTCCCTTCTATGTTTGGAGCTTGTGTCGTTTGTGTGTTTAATGAATCTCACAGCTGTTCCTTCTGTCCCTAATATCATACACAGATGACATTATCATGAAACCAGAACAAAAACCAACCCTGTGCAGGAGTCAAAGTCAGATGTAGGTATTCATTTGCTATGGGACTAAAAAAAACTCTAATGGGAAATAATGAGGGCTGGTGCTGACAGAAGGATCCATTGTGTTTTCTCTCACAATGGCACACTTTGTTTACAATCAAAATGTCCACCATTCATTCATTCATTTTCATTCTGTGACAATTACAGCAGCTGAACTCAGGTGAACCTGAATGTTCAGGTGCATACCGCTATGCGCTTTGGTTACACAACAAAACCCACATTCCACTGTATCAGGGGTGTGGGCTGTTACACTAACACTAATGGGATTTTTACATTCAATACTGTAGACAATCAGGAAAATCTTCACATATATTGACTAGACCAGGGGACATTTCAACACGTAATAAACCCCTAAAGTAGAAGTGAAACATAATATAGCATAACGTAGCTCCAGTAAAGTTTAGATGTCTTTGTACTATATTTGAATATTCACATTTTCAGTTGAAGCTCACTATTTTACTGCGGTTTATCAGACAGTTATGGCTCCATTATGTAATTATATCAATACTTGTTATCAAAATCTGAATATTTTATTAATCCCAGGGGTAAATGAGTGGGCATTACAGTTGGCAGCTGTGGCTCAGTTGGTGGCCCAATGACCGAGAGGTTGGTGGTTCACGTCCCGGCTCTGGCTGTCCATATGTCGAAGTGTCCTTGGGCAAGACATTGAACCCTGACTTAGACCCCCAGTAGGACTGAAAGAACCTTAGAAATCTACTGGTGTATGAGTGTGTGTGTGTGAATGGTTGAATGTGAAGCTAATGTAAAACTCTTTGAGCACCATGAAGGTGGAAAAGTACTATATAAGTGCAGAACATTTACCATTCGTACAGCATAATAGAAAGTAGCAGGAAAGAAATAATCAATACAAGAAAGGGGGAATATATATATATATATATATATATATATATATATATATATATATATATATATATATATATATTTTTTATTTTTTTTTTTTTTTTTTTACCACCAACAGAGTCAGAATGTGAATAATGGATCAAAAATGTAAAATGCTTTGGGTACCTGAACAGCACTATAAAAATGTAATCCTTTATTTATTTATTTTGTCAGTTCATGTATTTATTTATTTATTATGTTTTATTGTGTTTTCATCATCGTATTTTTAGGTTTTATTATGTTTTATTATTGTGCAGTGGTAATTTCTCCACCTAGACCAGCGCTTTTAATTCAATTTCAATTCAGTTTTATTTATAAAGCCCTAAATCACAACAAAGTCGTCTCAGAGGGCTTTACAAAAACACAATCAACTACAGAAATACATGAAAAGTCCCAAGCATCCCCTGTCCTTAGACCCTCCTTCTCGGCAAGAAAAAACTTCAAAACCCAGTGGGAAGAAGAAGAAATCTTGAGGAGAACCACATTGAAGGAGAGATCCACTCCCATGGACGGACAGGCTATAGATGAACGTCCATATATAGATGCAGGAAGGGGGGCTGGTCCAGACAGGCAGGAGCGGGGGTCCGGGGTCACAGGTTGGCACAGGCGAGATACTGCAGATCCTATCGTCCATGGCTCCCGTGCAGACACTGTCAGGAGCGCCACCACTCCCCCCAGGGGGGGGAGGGGGGGAAGGGGACACCAGGTGACTAGTCATGAACAGACTTGGTATGTAAGATAGGTTGTAAAAATTACAGAAACAGGTGTGAGGGAGAGAAAGAGAAGAAAGAACTCAGTGTCTGTACTTCCCCCAGCATTCTAACTCCTAGGGCAGCCTAGACTGAACTGTGACTCATACAACATGTATACATGATATATGAGTCACATAATTTTTAAGTAACATGACCCTAGGCTTTGTCAAACAGGAATGTTTTAAGCCTAATTTTAAATGTAGAGACTTTTTCTGCGTCTTTAATATTAAAGGGAAGCTGATTCCATAAGACAGGGGCCTGATAACTAAAGGCTCCAGCTCCTATTGTACTTTTAGAAACCCTAGGAACTTTCAATAAACCTACATTCTGAGAACGAAGGGTTCTATTGGGTTGGTACGAAACCAGATCATCTTTAAGATAAGAGGGGCCCATACCATTAACGGTTTTATATGTAAGGAGGAGGATTTTAAATTTAATTCTAAACTCAACTGGTAGCCAATGTAGGGTTTGGAGCACAGGGGTGATGTGTTCTCTTCTATTTGATCCTGTTAATAATCTTGCTGCTGCATTTTGAACCAGTTGCAAGCTTTTTAGGGAATATTTAGGACACGCTACAAGTAAGGAATTACAATAATCTAATCGTGATGTAACAAATGCATGAATTAATTTTTCTGCAGTCGTTTTAGACAGAATATTCCTAATTTTGGCTATGTTGCGCAGGTGAAAGAAGGCTGTTCTGCATGTTTGGTTAATGTGCATTTTGAATGAAAGATCTGGATCAAATAAAACTCCTAAATTTTTAACTGTGGCACTGGGTGTTACACTTAAGTTGTCCAGAGTAACTATCTGGTCAGTTGGCATTTTTAGGACCAATTATAACGACTTCAGTTTTTTCAGGGTTCAATAAAAGATAATTGGCACTCATCCAAGTTTTTATGTCTTGTACACAAGTACTTAGTTTATCTATTTGCCTGGTCTGATCAGGTTTAATCGATAAATATATCTGTGTGTCATCCGCATAACAATGAAAATTAATGCCATGATTTCTAATGATGTTACCTAAAGGGAGCATAACTCTGGAGGACTGCGATGATTTTAGTATCAAACGTTCAGCCAAACGGTGCAAGAAGAGTATATGACTGGCAGACTATCATCAGTTTAAGAAAAAATGTTAAAAACTTGGACTCTACAAGCCTAGAGACACAGACCATTCTACAGAGCCTCGGTCTGCTGCGCTGGTCAGACCCAGCACCCTACAGAGCAGCGGAGTCCCCCCCCAAACAGAGGCTCCACTTCCAGACACATCGGAGGAAGTAGAAGTATGGTTGTCGTGATGGATTTACAGCTAAGCTAAAAGCTAATCCATTCTGACTGCCGCTTCCATCGCCAACGTATGCTCACTGGGAAACAAACTGGACTACCTGAAGCTGGATTTAAACGCCAAACATGATCCACCAGACTGCTGCATCCTCATTCTTACCCACACGTGGCTCAACTCTTCTGTCCAGGACACCGCCATTAGCCTGGATGGGCTAACAATATTCAGATCCGACAGAAGCCATGCTCTCACAGGTGAAACCCGGGGGGGCCGTGTTTGTATCTACACTAACAACAGCTGGTGTTAGCCTGGATGGGCTAAAATCTAAAACTACATATTCATTTAACACATATTTCATACAAAATTGGCAAAGTTTTATAATTGTTAAGGGGTTTGAGGGGTAGTATTAGGGGCCTTGGAATGAATTAGGCCTTTTACATGTAAAATGTGACTCTATTTACGAAAAATTCATGTATCAAAAACACTTCTGGAATGAATTAATTTCGTAAGTAGAGGTACCACTGTATTTTATGGTACAGCATTTTAGAACCCTAGTGGTTGTTTAAAAATAGTTAAAATGGATCTTAACCAAAAAAGGGTCAAAGGTAAATGAGAATTAGCCTAGCATACATGTTAATGGTAGACAAAGGCAGAACACCCACCTATGGGGAAAATATATGAAGTCTATTTAGGAAGGTTCTAGTCAGACAGGGACACAAAGCTCAAATTAGAGTTTGAACATCATTTTCTGCTCATTGATGACTGAAGTTCTTAAACCACATGTTGTCATCTCAATCTGTGAATGTAGGATTCACATACAGACGTTACAGTTTTATCTGTGGTGCTTATTCCACAGGGGGTTCATGGAGCTCATACTGTCCTATACTGTGCACATTAATGTGAGTCTATAGAAAAGAAAAACTTTTGTCAAAGAAAGAGAAACACTATGTAATAAAACTAAAAAAATCTGTTAAACAGCTCGAAATATTTAGTAACCGATGCATCACAATATCATTCCAAACGTTTCATTCACTCGCAGCTTCTCTACGGATGCACTTGTATTGTGCACACGCATGTCGGTGTATTGATATGTATCGGATAATCTTCCCATCCCTACTAATCTAATCTGCTTGCATTAGATTAGATTAGATTAGATTAGATTAGATTAGATTAGATTAGATTAGATTAGATTAGATTAGATTAGATTAGATTAGATTAAATTAAATTTTAGTGATCCCCTGGGCAACACCCTTGGGAAATTGAGTTTCCAAGAGCAGCACAACACTGAGCATACAAACAAGGACAGTCACAGTGTAAGAATAAGAAGGAAACAGTATTCAAAAATATGTTGTACAGTAATGACAGTGACATGTGGTAATGTGATGAAGTGGCAGAGCATCAGTCGATAACAATAGTAATAATAATAATAATATAATGTAATAGCATTGTATGTACTATCGTATGTTACAATATATGTTGCAATATAATATATGTATATGATAATAATAATTACAATAGAATAAATAGTATATTCTAAATGTATATATATATATATATATATATATATATATATATATATATATATATATATATATATTCAGAGAGAGAGAGTAAGTAACTTATGTTTCAATATAGTATAGTATGTCTTTTTGTATGTATAGTTCAACATGCTAGAAATAATAATAATAATAATAATAATAATAATAATAATAATAATAATAATAATAATAATAATAATAATAATAATAATAATAATAATAATAATAATAATAATAATAGCAGTGTTAAAGTGTAGTGTCTCTTCCTCATGAGTCCTCCTCATCTTCTCTCCTCGTATATGGTGATAGATAATAGAAATAACAAGCCTGTTTTAAAGCATATGGAAAAGTCAAAATATTGTTATTTATACTGAAATTGTTAAAATGGAGAAAAAAATTAATTCATATGTAGTTACTTCCCTCATCTGGTTTTCTCTCAGATAAGTAGAGAGTTGTTTTTTTCTCCAACGTTCATCTTTCACACAGCCAACTCAGAGTCCTAAAGCCTTTTCTAAATGATTACCTCCTAAAACTTCAACAGGCCACTTGGCAGCCATGGGCGGGCACATCTCAAACCTGCTCTGACTGTCATCTGCCACTGGACTCTGTTAGTGTTAGCTGTGTGACTGAATTGAAATGATAAGTGGATATGAGTTTATGAGGATTTATTCATAATGTGTTCATTGGTCAGGAGAATGAGTGATTTCAGAATCTTTGATCAGAGTAATTGATACAGCAGCTTGGCATGCAGATAAAGAAAGCTGTTAACAGCGTTTTATCTGTGCTGTAACTCTAGTCAGACGAATCGGAGGTTTGTGGCCAGACCATTCATTATGTCACCTCATTGTCTGCAGCCGGGCCAGCAGATATAGCTCAACTCTGGATATTACACGATGCTTATCAGCTTCGCTTCACAGACTGGAAAGCAAATGGGAGGATGAGGACAAAGACTGTTTCTCTGCGTGTCTCTGAGAATCCTAATTGCCTGGTTTTCTCATGTAGCTAATGAGTGCCACTGCTTGTCATTTACAGCCTCGCTCTCGTTTCCTGGCATCCACTGGTGTTGGCTCTGCCTCCGTCATTTCTGTGCACTCAAAACACACGTCATATTAAGGCCAGACATGAACACTGGCCAAGCAAATATTATTTTATAACTCCATATCCTTCTTTTCATGTGTTGTTTTGGAGTAATTTGAGGACCATCTTTGAACAACTTTTAAAAAAATATCTAATCATTCAATTATTCAAAATGTCAGTCACGTCTATTGGCAATAATCAAGCGAAGGACTGAAGTGGAGTTTCTGGGAAACTTCAGTTTACATGCGCAGCGAGTGAATCAAATTATTGTTCCACTCCCAGACACTAGGTGGCATACAGGCCGTGTTCATAATAATTATTTTCCACCTTGTTATCCCGAGATAATGAGATAATTATTTCGAGATCTCAAGAAAACAAAACTAATTTTTTCATGATCTTGATAAAAACAACGATGATAGTGACAGACTGACTTCGTATTTCTCCTTTTGAACAGAGTTGTTAGTTATTACAATTGTTATGTCAATCGATCAGCTGATAAAGCAGTATTTTTTTCATCCTGGTCCATATTTCACGATAAGATAAGGATAATTATGTCCACTGAAATTAATTAGCTAACCTATCTATCTATCTATCTATCTATCTATCTATCTATCTATCTATCTATCTATCTATCTATCTATCTATCTATCTATCTATCTATCTATCTATCTATCTATCTATCTATCTATCTATCTATCTATCTATCTATCTATCTATCTATCTATCTATCTATCTATCTATCTACCTACCTACCTACCTACCTACCTACCTACCTACCTACCTACCTACCTACCTACCTACCTACCTACCTACCTACCTACCTACCTACCTGTCTGTCTGTCTGTCTGTCTGTCTGTCTGTCTGTCTGTCAATCTGTATTAACCTGTATTGTAATTGTTTGCACTGTAAAGCACTTTGTGACTGTGAAAAGTACTCTATAAATCAAAATGTTAACCACAGCACCCAGACGCCCTATGGATTTTATTTTCCCATTTAAGAACTAAAGGCCATAACCTTAATAAGACCTGAAAACATAAGGATGAGATGTGGAAATGACAGGGCTGTTACTGTAAAGTTAAACCATTAATGCAGATTAATCCATTATCCTGATTAATCTGATTAAAAATGTTAACACAATTAAATGGAACAGTTGTTCACAGTTGTTTTGTTGAAACTGTTGAAGGTGTTGAATATAATTTATAATATTCAATATGTATATTCATATGTTTGCACATGTTTTACACATTTTATAAAATTTTTGGGGTGTTTTACATTTTTATTTCAGGAGAGTTTTTGAATGTTTTGTATTTTTCATCACTTTTTTGCGTCTGTGAATTTTAGAGGTTTTGTATTTAAAGTTTTTTATCACAATGTATTAATCTGATTTAATAAATGTTATGCAATTAAATGGAACAGTTGTTGAAAGTGTTGAATACACATGTTAATATATCCATATGTTTTTAATGTTTTATCATATGTTTTTGTGTTTCTGAGTTTCTGAGATAATATATTTTGGATTTTTATTGTGTGTGTGTATGGGGGGGGGGGGGTTCTGTGCATTTTAGAATGTTTTGTATATTTTTTGTGTTTCTTTTGTATTTTGTGGGAAATTTCAGGAGAAAAAAAACTGACATAAAGTGTTTTGATCAGGATTAATCCAAATGAATCCAACGCCTGTGATTAATCTGATTACAAATGTAACAGTCCTAGAACTTCATTAACCTTTTATATGTGTTTGTCATCAGCCTGCTGAAACATGGAGACGAGTGTTTTGAAGCTGTAGCCTGTCCCTGTCTGTGGAAAGGAAAGGAGTACTTCCCAGGCGACAGAGTCTCCTCCCCCTGTCATCAGTGGTACGTTCATGCACATCACAGCAGCTCTTAATGGGAATACAGTATGTCTGGAGACTACAGGTGGAAAGTAATTAAGTACAAATACTTAATTACTGTACTTAAATAGATTTTTTTCTTTACTTTTTATCTATTTATTTTCTGGCGAAGTTTTACTTTTACTCCCTACATTTTTGCATGAATATCTGTACTTTATACTCATTACACTTATATAAATATTTGTGCTTTTTTTTTTTTTTTACTTTTGAATCTCATAATCTTGACTTTTTATGTCACAATTTGGACTTTTTCCTTAAAATTATGTTGTTGTTTTTTTTTTTTACATCCTATTTATACCTTTTTTTTTAATATAAATCTCATGATGACTTTTTATCTCAATTGTGACTTTTTTTTTCCTTTTAATTTTTTCTAAATTGTCTGTCCATACCCACAAAATTGAGTAACTGTGACCTGATCAAACACATTATCTACACAGTAACTCATATTCAAAAGCATGTCTGAGACATTTGAAACTTTTTTGTTTTTTCCTGGTTAAATAATTATCATGAGGAAAAAACTAGTTTTACTTTTTACCTTTGGACTAAAATCGAGAATTTTTAATTAAATAGAGGAGTTGAGTAAGTACTTTCTACTTTTTTATTTTTCACACCAGTATCTGTACAGTCATACCTCTACTTATGAGAGACCCAGCTAATGAAAAATCCAAGTTACATAAAAACCTTTACCTCAAATTTTCATCTCTGAATATGAAAGAAAATTCTATTTATGAAAGGAAACTGAAACTGAGACATAAATACAGTACTGTATGTACATTACTGTACGTAACTACGTAATGTACTTAAATTCATCACATATGTAGCATCCCATTGGCTATGAGGTAGCTACCCATGATGCTTTTCGTGACCCTTTGATCACGGAGCGGTTGCTTTGGCTCCCGGTAACACAGACACTTTAACGGTAATTTCTCCACCTTGACCAGCGCTTTTAGTATCAAACGTTCACCTGAACGGTGCAAGAAGAGTATATGACTGGAAGACTATCATCAGCTTAAGGAAAATTCTTAAAAACTTGGACTCTAACAAGCCCGGAGACATGGACCCTTCTACACCAGTCAGATCCAGCGTCTTACAGCGGAGTCTCCCCCCCACAGAGGACGCCTCCGGAGAAATCGGAGGCTGCCTCTGTGGGAGGAAGCAGAAGCACTGTTGTCACGGTGAATTTACAGCTAAGATAAGAGCTAACGCGTTCCGACTGCTGATTGATCCTGAAGCTGGATTTAAACACCAAACATGATCCACTGGACTGCTGCATCCTCATTCTCACCCAGACGTGGCTCAACTCTTCTGTCCCAAACACCTCCATTAGCCTGGACGGGCTAACAATATTCAGGTCCAACAGAACCCATGCTCTCACAGGTAAAACCCGGGGTGGGGGTGGGGGGGGCTCATATCTACACTAACAACAGCTGTACATTTTTTAAATAATTTTTAAAGGGTTGGAGGGGTAGTATTGGGGGCCTTGGAACGAATACATTTCTCACCTAAAATCCTGTCAAACCAATAAAATCCTCATGTCATGGAAGGACAGGAGACAAGAGCACATGTGGGGTCACATGCATGAGTAGTGTCATGGTAAGTCCATTTTTAAACTATAAAACACACATACTAAAAAACCAATAAAAAAATATGACTAAATAGCCTAAACTGTTTTTTTTGGGTTTTTTTTTTACTATTTTAGTCATTTCATAAGAAAGATACAAATCCTTCTATAAAACAGTTAAAAACTTAAAACAAATAATCCTACTTCACTCACACAATGAGACTTATTTGTAGCCTCTTGAGCCACATTACATTTGTAGTCGTCCATTCAACCTTATGTTCATCAAGTTTTCAAAATTCATAACTAGCATGAATCATTTCATATATTTTTCATGATTTTAGAATCATTGTGAAATGAAATGTTCTAAGTGTTTTTTATTCAAATATGTTCATGGATAATGGAGCCATTGTTCTGTTATCAATTGTTCTTTAAATGAAGGATTCATAAAAAAAAATATAAATATATACCTTAATGGGACAAAGTCATTTATAATTGATGGTACCCTAAAATAAAGGTCAAAGGTCAATTTTGTAAAGTAAATGTCGTCGTTTGTCTTTTCCAAGGCTTCCCCGTCGGACGACAAAATAATATCAAAACCAGATATAAAGGTTAATCATTTATTTATCAAGATATAACAAAGTGTATAAACAATCATCAGTCATTGAGCTACAAACCTCTAAGTCCCCAGGGGATGACCTTCAGGCAATTGTCTGACCAGTTTAGAGCAGAGAGAAACAGTCGAAGGGAAGCAGAGAAAAAAGCTGGCTCTCTTCTCTGCCTTAATGTTTTTATACAGTCCAATCTGACCCCCCCTTCTTGGCCATATCACAGCTCATTACATCATATTATCTCTTACACTCCTATCTGCCACGAATCCGGAAATAATATCTGCTTCTCTGATTCTCAGGCCTGAGAGACATCCCACAGCCACGTTGACACGTAGACACAGAACAGTAATATGTGACATTCATTCTTCAGTACAATCAAACATCATCATTAACATAGGAAATGTATTTTAGGCCTTAAAGGTGAGGTGGGGATCTTTTTATTGGAACTTTTTTTTTTTACCATATTGCTTGAAAACCTCTTCATGATCCCATGTCACACACTGAAATAGAATGTTTGCAAAAAAAAAAAAATGATTATGATTATATAATGTTTGGACATACTAATCAGTTATGGGTATCATATTTACCCCATCAGTGAGAAACTGTCAGGTATTGACCAAACAGAATGTTCCAGCAGGTTTTACTAAGTTACCAACACTGTGTGTAAACTGCTGATGTAACAACATAAACTATTGTCCTCATCCTTTAGTTTTCCCATTTATTTCATGCTTCTAAACCTTTCGTTAGCTAAGCTTCATGTGACACAATCTGATAAATGTTGCTTATTGTTTTGTTATTTAGGATGATAATTGACACTGAGTTCTCGTGAACCTCTGTGATCACTCCAGACAGCAGCACGTTGATGTGTTTTGAAGGCATGGTTTTGAGGGGTGGGCTGACGTTAGAGGCATGGGTGTGTGTATAGTTTCAAAATATAGCTTGCACTAACTGTTTTCCAAGATCTTCTACCCTACCTTTAATACACTTAAAATCAACGATCATTCATTTTTTAAAATTAATTTCCTTAATACGTAAGTCCCATCGAAGGTTAAGTACAGAACAGGGGTACTTCAACCACCTCTGTTTTCTATGAGCTTGAAATTAGATCTGTCTGTCGTCACCTCTGGAACATCATGTCCAGGGGTCGACAACCTGCAGCTCTTTCATCTTTATCCTGCGGTTCCCAGTGGCTTGGGAAAAGAAATTGCTAAAAAATTAACAATTGAAGTGTATTTTATTTCTGTTAGTTCTTCTTTATTATTTTATTTCTAAATTGGAGGATTATTGTGATCTTGAAATATTAAAATATTAATAAAAAATATGTATTTTATTGTTTTTCAAAACAAATGTCATACTCATGGAAGCCATTATACTAAAACAGCATCCATTTGTTGCAACTTTCAACCCCAGCAAGACAAAGTATAGAGAAATATAAGAAAAGACAAATATCTGACGACCTGTTGATGGACCTGAACCCGAACACACAACACACAGGCTCAAAGTGTGGAAAAAGAAATAAAAATTAAAAAAACATAAGCATTACATGACAAAGTCCCACAGGGTCAAAGGTTAACTGGGCCTGGAGTGGCTTTGCTTTACACTGTATATATTACTTGTTCTTACACTGGTCCAGTGTTCTCTTCATTTTAGATCATATCTTCAAAAAGGCCAAAGCACTAATAAGTGTCTGGTTGAGGTGAACCCCCCAAGCATGAAAGGGTAGTAGTAGCTTTTCTTTCTTTTTAATAAATGCGTGTTTTTTTTTCTTTTTTTTTAATTGATTATTTGTATTTTTAGATGTAAAAAAGTGTTTAGGACAGCTGTGGCTCAGTTGGTAGAGCAAGTCGTCCAATGACTGAAAGGTTGGTGGTTCTTGTCCCAGCTCTGTCTGTCCACAATGTCGAAGTGTCCTTGGACAAATTCAATTCAATTCAATTTTATTTATAAAGCCCCATATCATAACAAAGTCGTCTCACAGGGCTTTAGAAATAGATAAACAGTCCCAAGCATCCCCTGTCCTTAGACCCTCCTTCTCGGTAAGGAAAAAATCCAAAACCCAGTGAGAAAAAGAAGAAATCTTGAGGAGAACGACACTGAAGGAGAGATGTACTACCATGGACGGACAGGCTATAGATGAACGTCCATTTATAAATGGATACAAAGACACTGAACCTTAACTTAGTCTCCCAGTAGGACTGACAGAACCTTAGAAACCTACTGGTGCATGAGTGTGTGTGAGGCTAATGTAAAGCGCTTTCAGCACCATGAAGGTGGAAAAAAACGACAAAAGTTCAGTCCATTTATTATTTATTTGCGGCTCCCACTGTTTCCTTTTCAGTGGAAACTGGGTTCAAATAGCTCTTTGGGTGTTAAAAGTTGCCGACTCCTGATCATGTCTAATTTTTCGAAGTCACTTTTCGCCTGAAACCGATGAGATGGTCCAAGCAGCGAAAGTGGCCACCTGATATCCATAATTCTGTGTTATCAAGCTATGAAACAGAGCCGGCCCTTGTACGAGTGTCCATCTCTGGGGAAAGCAGAACACTCTCCCACTCAACTCTGTCATTCTCCCATCAGCTCATTTCTCCTTCAAGCCACGGCCAGAACCAAAGATGTGGATGACAGGCTAATAGTGTGATTGACCAGCCTCTGTTCCTCCAGCTGTAAACCCCAGACACCCAACAAAGGCACCCATTAGCCCAGTGTCTGAACCAGACCCTGTCAGGCTGTTTTTGACACCGAGTCCTTTGATTTTGACTGATCGACCGATACCCAATCTGTTATTTATTTATTTATTTATTTTAGGGAGGTCAAAAATGATGCATTTACACACATTAATCCATCATCATAATTAATTTGATTACACATTTTAACACATATTTGTGTATATGTTTTGGTTGTTTCTGTATTGTTGAAGAGTTTTTGAAGAAGTTGTGGATTTTTGATCGCTGTGTTTGTTTTTTCATCTTCACGAATCAGTTTGCCTATGTGTGTGTGCACATTTCGTCTGTTTACACTCTAGCTTCGTCAAATCTTGATGGATCATTCTGAAATTTGGCATGTAGAAGGAGACACATATAAGAGTCCTGACCAGTACCAGGAACTGGACCACATCACACCAGTGCTCAAATCCTTACACTGTATTCCTGTGGGTCAAAGGATAAAATCCAATACTCCTGGTCTATAAAACACTAAACGACCTTGGACCCAAATACATTTTAGACCTGCTGGTTCCCTATGAAGCATCTAGAGCCCTGAGGTCATAGGTCATCAGGAACAGGTTTACTCTGTGTTCCCAAAATCAGAACCAAACAAAGTGAAGCATCATTCAGTTCGTTTGCTCCTCACCTGTGGAACAAACTACCTGAATACCTGAGGTCTGAGAAATCAGGCCTGAAAACATTACTGTTCACTGGAGCTTTTACTTAGATTCTCGTTTGTTTTTAAATGTTTTTTCTCTTAATGCATCTTAATCATTTTTATTTTCCTATATGTTTTTTTTAAAGCACTTTGAATTGTCCTGTATATGTAATGTGCTATACAAATACATGTGCCTTGCCTAAGGGTGAAACAGACTGAGTTTCAGCTGGATCGACTCACTACTTCCGGTCTGACGCCATATTGAATTTTTGTGTTGTCACAGTTGCCGTTTTCAACATGTATTGTTGATTTAACATGATCATGACTGATAATGATGAATTCATGATTTGACAAGATCATAGATTTCATATGCTCTGTGTGGATTTCTAGTTGCTTTGTTTTGTTTTTCAAATTTTAGTGGATTTTAGTATGTTTTGTATGTTTTTTCTCTACATTTTTTGTTTCTAAATTTAATTTTTTTTGTGGGAAATATGACTACGAAAAAGACCCCAAAAACATTAAGTGGAGAAAATGTATTTGACTATAGCATATACAGTAGATAGATTTTTTTTGGTATGTTGTATGCAGTTATTTATTTATTTATTTACTTTAGGGATGTTAAAATGAATGCACATTAATCCATCATCATAATTAATTTGATTTCAAAATAACAGAATTCATATTTTTGCATATGTTTTGGATTTGGTGTTTTTTTTCTGTATTTTTCAAGAGTTTTGCTTGTTTTGTTTTGGGGGGGTTTATAAATTTTAGTGGATTTTAGTATGTTTTGTATGTTTTATTTCTCCACATTCTTTTGTTTCTTCATGTATTTTTGTGGGAAATATGACTACAAAAAACAAGCCAAGAACAAAACAAAACAAAATAACACCCCAAAAACATTAATTTAAGTGGAGTTAATTAATTTGACTTTAATATATAAAGTAGATAGATTTTTTGGTATGTTGCATGCATCTATGTTGCATTTATTTATTTACGGGATGTCAAAATGAATGCATTAACACACATTAATCCATCATCACAATTAATTTCATCAAAAATTTTAACGCAATACATATATTTGGATATTTCATCACATTTGTTGGTGTATTGTAAATCGCTTTGGATAAATCATCCTCCAAATGCAATGTAATGTCAAAGTATAACAAATGTGTGACGTTGTGAAGTAAAAGCAGATGACACAAGGTAACATAAGAGGAAAACAAAAAAAAACAAAAAAAGACAAATGATTTAATAAACATTCCTGACATCAACACATTATGATCACACATAACGAGTAAGATGGGGATCACAAAAAAAGGAGGGGGGGTACAAAGGATCAGTTTGAAGGTAAGGTTTGTAATGAATAGAAATAATCTATGAATGATTGTCATTTTTGAAAACAATTAATGAAAGCACCTTTCACAGAATATCTTATCTTTTCCATTTTGAGAAAGAACATAACATCCTGAAGCCAGAGGGAAATGGACGGAGGTTTTGGGGATTTCCATGAAAGTAGGATTCAACGTCTTGCTAATAGAGATGTAAAAGTTAATACATCTGACTGTACTGAGTTGACATGAGAATCAAAAGGGAGCCCAAGTGTGACCAAAAAGGGGCCCACAACAACACTCACTCACTTTTAAAAGCTTTATTTTTGATACTTTTGAAACTTTTTTCATTTTTCCAGGTTAAATATCTATTATTTCATCCATGGCAAAGAAATGCAGATTTACTTTTTTACTTTATTACAAGTCAGAAGTTGTACTTTTACTTCAATAAATGAGTTGAATCAGTACTTCTACTTTTACTTGTACTTAAAGGGATAGTTCAGTATTTTTCACATGAATCTGTATGGGATCACCATCTTTAGTGGTGCACCCACAGTGCTAGGGGTACTAGCAGTGTCCTGTGAGTTGAGTTCTGGTCCAGTTTTGGTCAAAGTGAAAGTAGTTCCAGAAGGTTTCCTGGGGTCAACAAAGTAAAATGTGTGTCTTCACAAAACAGTATGTGTTTGAATCACATTGATGCTATTGAGAGAAAGTAGCTCCAAGCAGTTACGAGTTTTTGTTTGGTGATGGTTTTGTTATGCAAATAAATCAGTCATTTAAACACATACTGTTTTGAAAAGAAACACATTTTACTTTGTTGACCTGAGGAAACCTGCCGGGACTACTTTCGCTTTGACCAAAACTGGACCAGAACTTGTCTTACAGGACACTGTGGGTGCACCAGAGTAAAGACGATGATGCCATACATACAGATTCATGTGAAAAATAGTTAACAAACCCTTTAAGTACAGAATGTGAGTACTTTGACCACCTCTGTAAATGGGAACATGTAGGAGGTGAATGACTGAAGCTCTGTTGTCTTCGTAGTATTTGCCAACACGGGACATTTCAGTGTGAGTTTCGTCCATGTCCGTCCATGTGCACAGCGTACGGTGACCGTCACTACAGGACCTTTGATGGACTACTGTTTGACTACGTGGGAGCGTGCAAAGTCTATCTGTTAAAGGTATCAAACATGGCTCAGATTTCAACCGCTGAAAAGTTTTTTAAGGATAAATTATTTTAGATTATTACTGATTCAACTTTCTGGATTACAAACCTTCTTAACCCTTAAAAACCTAAACCTAGACTTTGTTGAAAAAGTCACATTTTCTTAATGTTCCCTCTGTTTTTGATAATAAAAAAAAAAACCTTTGAATTTACTACCCAGTGTTTTAATGACCATCAACATGATCAGTAGATTAAATATAGAATAATAGTGGAGGGGGTTCAAAGGATAATATAATAAATAGTGATAAATCACTTAAACATTAGGTTCTTCTTGAGCATTTTTGTAGACTTTTCTCTATTTTGATTCACCAGTAAAACCAATGGAATTGGATAAATGACAGGGTTTAGGGAGGTTTTAGCCTTTGTTACGGGTTATTGTGTTTTTATTTTAGTTTTTTCAATCTTTTATTATGTTTTCTTTTTTGTTTTATTGCGTTTTTATGTTGTTATTTTTTTAAGTTTGATTATGTTTTATTGGGTTTTTAGCTTCATATTTTTTTAGCTTTTATTATGTTTTATTTAGTTTTTATGTTAGTATTTTTAGCTTTTATTATGATTCATTGTTTTTATCTTATTTTTTGAGTTTTTATTATGTTTTATTGTGTTTTCATCTCTGTATTTTTAGCTTTTATTATGTTTTATTGTGTTTATATAGCTTTTATTGTGTTTTCATCTTAGTACTTTTTAGCTTTGATTATCTTTTATTATGTTTATTGTGTTGCACTTTGGAACCCTTGTGGTTTTTTAAATTTGTGATCCATATGTAAAAATGAATTGAATAATATGGGTCACCCAAATTCAACATAGACTTAAAAAAAAAAAAGCATGGCACGTGATAAAATTGGTCTGATAAATGGTGTGTGTGATGGAACAGATGCCATGATGTGTTTTTTCCTCCACAGAGCAGCAGTGACGTTTTGCTGAGTGTGACGGCAGAAAACATCGACTGCTTCGACAGTGGAGTCATCTGCAGAAAATCCCTGCTTATCACTATCGGCAGATCCTTCATTTCATTTGATGATGAGTCTGGAAAACCAGTAAGATTCAAATGATTTCTACAAGTACTTATCCCCGCTAACAATTGTTTCACCTGATCACGAGAGCAGACTTTCTGATATTTTTCAGCCTCAAGTTGACATAAAATGAACTGTTGTTTGTGTAGAATCCTTTGAGTGTGGTCGATCGAAAGCAGAGGATGTTCCTTTGGCCAGCTGGATACTTCACAGTCATCCACTTCCCTGATGAAGACGTCACCATCCTGTGGGACAGAAAAACCACCATCCACATCCAAGTGGGACCGCAATGGCAGGTACTGATCACACGAGTCTGTTCAGAAAATGACACAAATCAGCAAATTTCACAAGTCATGTGAGTAAAAAGTATTTATTTATTTATTTCACACATGCAAAGAAACAAATAAAACAAATAAAACATTTAAATGAACAGAGTACAAGTACGTGTAAGTCTGAAGTTTGAATGGTTGAAAAGTAGTAGTGCAAACGTATTTAATCCTACCCTTTAAGTGCTTATTATATATATATTTATCACTACCATAATATAAAAAAACACCTTTTTTTCAAATTTTTTGCCTTGAACTACAACCAATACATAATGTAGTAACTAAATTATAAAATGATCATAGTATTACAGTCATAGATGGAACAATTCATTTCAATAAAATCAGCACGCCAATACATTCATAAATAAACAGCCCTCATTGGCATTATTAACTACTATAGCTCATAGTTTATATATATATATATATATATATATATATATATATATATATATATATATATATATATATATATATATATATATATATATATGTATATATATATATATATATATATATATATATATATATATATATATATATATATATATATATATATATATATATATGTATATATATATATATATATATATGTATATATATATATATATATATATATATATATATATATATATATATATATATATATATATATATATGTATAATTGTATTTTTTAATACTTTTTAACTTCAACCCATATAGACCCAAACAGCCTCCAGTGATACAAACCCCCTACTGATCTAAACTGTTAATCCCTTAATCATATGAATAGATGGAAATAAGTGATGAGAAATTCAGGTTTTTCATCTTTTCATGGTCGTCAAATATGACCCATTTGGGCGTTCAGGTGGTCCATAGTGAAAGTGGAAATATTGTCATCTTCTATTACATTAATTTAGCAGTAGAACCAATGGAGATGACAGTTTTTTCATGTTCAGTTAATGATAGATTTCACTGAAAACGTCCCATTTCCTCAGTTTTCACTGTCTTTGATATAGTAATCCTATACCGAGCTGAGCTTCATACACGTTATGAAGCTCAGCTTCACAGTTTGGTGCTGAGCAAAGCAAATTTGCTCAACACCAAAAGGCAGGCAGGCTAACATTCTGTTGTTAAGGATGCTGGACAAGAGAGGTTAATAAAAGATATAATAACCCTCAACTTTAATCTGAGCTTTTACAAAAAATGTTATGATCAGTAAATTGAATATAAGAAAAGACTTGTTTTTTACTGACAAAATGCAGAGTACTGAGCACAATATTATAATACACTTACTTAAGAAACTCACTTAAGAAATATTAAATACAGAGAAAGTTTCCTGTAGGAAGTGCCAAAATTGTAGCTTTGTGTTTTTATGGCTTAAATAAATCTATCTTTCACTAAACATTTCTTGAATATTTCCTGGCAGTAAGTTATTCTTTGCTTTATACATTATTTGAATAGTTTTGAATTCCACAGATTATTATTATTTTTTTCAACAAATACTCAATTAATTTAAACCTTCTGTAAATGGACTCCAAATATTATTCACTGTTATTATTCACATCTTTCTAATATATATTTGTGCTTGGAGTGTGTGGACCAACACTGTGACTAAGGTTTGGATAAATGTATTTGGCAGAAATCACTGACGGGGCATTTTGGTGTTGGTTGTGTGTTCAGGGGAAGCTGAGTGGACTGTGTGGGAATTTTGACCTGAAGACGGTTAATGAGATGCGGACCCCTGACAACATCGACTCCCAGACACCTCAGGAGTTTGGGAACAGCTGGACAGCGACAGAGGTAGAGCTCACCTGTCAACGTTTCTGCAGGAATCAGCCAAGTGGATGGGATGCATTTATTAATGTCCCCTTAAACAATGTACACTGGAAAAAATCTAAACCTTACTAAGTGTATTTTTCTCATTTCTAGTCTAAATATCTCATCACACTTAAAATAAGACTTTCAGGGTCCACATTTCACCATGTGGACTACTAAAATAAAAACATAACTGACACAAAACCAGGAAAGTATTCAGTATTCAGACATTCTGATAGGTTTTTGTGGTTTTTATTAAAGTACAACGCCATTCTTTTGCAATTGGGGCCTTAATTATGATGTAATTACCCCTGCCAAGAATATATTAAAGTTAGTCTGTCTGTCTGTTTGTTTTTCTGTCTGTCTGTCTGTCTGTCTGTCTGTCTGTTTGTCTGTCTGTCTGTCAGCAGGATTACGCAAAAAGGTCTGAACAGATTTTGATGAAACTTTCAGGAGTGACCGATAACGGGTCAAGGAAGAACCCATTAGATTTTGTGCAATAAAGGTCAAAGGTCAAGGTCACACTAAAGGTCAACATCTAAAACACATCAGCGGTAATATCTCAGGATTCAGACAAGATAGAATCTCCTGGTTTTTTTTTCATTCACATCGTCTCACCTTCAGACATCAGATGGGTCAACAAATATGGCTCCATCAGATCATGTTTTGACTTTATATGATGCCATATAAAGCCTTGGCGGAGGTCTGCTGTCTCTGACTGCATTATTACCTCCGCCAAGGAGGTTATGTTTTTGCCGGCGTTTATCTGTTTGCCTGTGTTCAAGATAACTCGAAAACTTATGGACGGATTTTGATGAAATTTTCAGGATATGTTGGAAATGTGAACAGGAAGAACTGATTTCATTTTGGGGGTGACCGAGGTGTGTGTGCGTGGGGGGGGGGGTCCTACCTTGGCAGAGGTCTGCGCTCTCAGAGTGCTTTTCTAGTTTGAATTGTTCTACTCAGCCATGTTAGTTTTTTTTCCAATGTTGATTCCTCTGGAAGAAATATTCCAAAAAAGATATCCACAAAATGGCATACAATGACAGACAGCAGGGCAGCGACTGACAGATGCTAAAGTAGTTATTTTGTTTAAGTCAGTTAATATGCCCGTTGTGAGGGTATGCACACATTCCAACCATTGTAGCGATAATGAAAAACAAAAGGTCCATGTGACTTTTTGCTATCAACTGCTGAGTGCCAAATAGCTAAACAAAAGCCTCTCACTCGGCATATGCAGAGATGGTAAATGGTCTGCATTTATATAGCGCTTTTTCACCTTCATGGTGCTCAAAGCACTTTACATTAGCTTCACATTCACACACCAGTAGGTTTCTAAGGTCTAAGGTCAGTCCTACAGGGTTCAGTGTCTTGCCCAAGGACACTTTGACATGTGGACTGCCAGAGCTGGGACGTGAACCACCAAACTCTCAGTCATTGGGCGACCCACTCTACCAACTGAGCCACAGCCACCCAGATGACATCAGTTGTGTGTCTCAGGTTACATTATTTATTTATTTTAGCTCATCCTAGGAGTTTTGAAGTTGAAATGGGACTGCAACAGAATTAGAACTACTGTATCTCATACTACTGTATGTACTATATAATGTAAATACATACTACTACTGTAACTCATGGTAACTGTGGTCATATCTGATGACCATGAAAAGATGAATAACTGTATTTTAAACCTTTTTTTTATGTGTCTTGACAAGATTAAAGGCTCAAACTTCTTAAACAGTTTATATCAGTAGATTGTTTTGCTCACTGGTGTCTCTTTAGGTCTTTATGGGTTAAAGTAGAGTTGTGTGATATGCAACTTTAATGTAACAGTGTTGTTTTGTGTGTGTCCAGTGTGTGAACAGTCCTGAAATCAGACACCCGTGCAGCCTCAGTCCTCTCCGGGAGCCTTTTGCAAAGCGTCAGTGTGCAGTTCTTCTCAGTGAGGTTTTCCAGGCCTGCCACACAGTGGTGAGTAAGAGAACTACAGCCTAACATGACATCTGTGCTCGAATCTGTTTCTTTTAAACACTGCTATCCTTATCTCAAAAGCTTTTACTAGGCCTCTCAAAGGATGACTGATCCGTCTCAGCAGGTGGGGAGGGGGGAATACACAAAAATGCACATAGAAACACAAAAAATATGGGGGAAAAATATATAAAACATGCTAAAATTCACCAACTCCCCCCCAAACAAAAATAGTGATGAAAGATAAAAAAAAAAAAAAATTCTAAAACTTCTAAAATACAGAAAAAAATATATGCTAAAATATCCAAAACATATGCAAAAATATGAATACATATTCAATTAATATGTTTATTCTGCACTTTCAACAGTTTCAACAAAACAATTGTAAACAACTGTTCCATTTAATTGTGTTAAAATGTTTAATCAGATTAATCATTGTGCTTGATTAAACCACATTGAGGCTTTTGTTTAAATGGGCCTAGTTTTTACATGTATTAATTATAAATAGTCGTGTGTGTTACATTTGTGCAGGTTTGTGCTGTTATGGTTTTTGAGTTATTACTTATTCCTTTATAAATTTTCTACATACACACACACACACACACACACACACACACACACATATATATATATATATATATATATATATATATATATATATATATATAAAACTACATCATCCTAAAGATTACGCTCATTGGTTGTAGTACCATCCTGTTGTCTTCAGAGAATTTGAAAGACAACCTTTTAGCCCCGCCTCCCCTGACCACTTGAGCACCACTCGACCTATACAGGTGATGAATAGGGATAATGCAGCTAGGCTAATAGTAATGTTGAATCTCATTTACTGATCTATATCTTTCTTTTATTGCACTTTGTATTACATGTGAAGTCACCTCAAAAATGCACTTTCATTCTGTACTCTTGTAAAGTCACTGGTTACCAATCAAAAGAAATACATAAAGATATTTAGAAATATACACATCTTGTCTCATCACCTGAATACCCTTTACCCTCACTAGGGTCTGTGGGGGCCTAATCCAGCTACAATGGGTGAAGGTGGGGTATACCCTGTATGAGTCTCCAGTTCATCTCAGGGCTGAACATATATAGACGAACAATCACTCTAATATTCACACCTATGGGCAATTTAGATTAACCAATTAACCTATCAGTCCATGTGTTTGGATGGTGGGAGGAAACTGGAGTACCTGGACAAAACCCATGCAAACACGAGGAGAACATACAAACTCCACACAGAAAGGTCTGGTGTGGGAATCAAACCAGTGTCCTTCTTGATGTGAGGCATGAGTGCTAACCACTGCACCACCGTGCCACTTTCAGATACATATCTTTTTTTTTTTTTTTTTTTAAAAGCAGTGTACATGTTTCTTTAAGAATGAATAATATAATGAAATCTGACAAACAATACAATAAAAACAATACTAAAACACAGTTAGCATCCAAAAATCCAACTAGTCACAAAAACATAATAAATAAATAAATTAGTCATATTAAATGATTTTAAAAAAGGCCCTTCTTTTAGTTTGTAGGCTGGTATTTGTCCTGATAATGTTTGTTTTGTTCAGGTGGACGTGACGTGGTTCTACATGAACTGTTTGGGTGACACCTGTGGGTGCAGCCACGGTGGAGACTGTGAGTGTTTCTGCACCAGTGTGGCCGCTTATGCTCAGCGCTGCTGCCATCAGGGAGTTCCTATTGACTGGCGCTCACCGTCTCTGTGCCGTACGTTACAAAACCACGATAACAAGAAACAATAAGGATGAGTAACAGCACATCCTATCAGTTTTTTTGTGCTATACAGTTTTGATGTGTTTAATTTTGTATTAAATTGTTTTATTATGTGCTTCATAAGTAAATGGTCTAATCATCTGTTTTAAGAACAACATTATTATTATTATTATTATTATTATTATTATTATTATTATTATTATTATTATTATTATTATTATTATTATTATTATTATTATTATTATTATTATTATTATTATAATAAATGTTGTTTGTGGTGTCTCTTCTTCCTGCAGCCTACGATTGTGAATACTACAACAAAGGTATGGACATTTCTACACAGCTTTGGGAACAAATACACGAGACAAAGAACACAACTGGGAGGAATAAAATGTAACCTTCTAGGACCTGGCGTCCACATATGTGGACTTCACAGTTTCTGTTGTCTAGATCACAATACCACATTTTGTCCTAAAAGGGCCTAGTGTCCACTTACGAGGACATTATATTACCACCACATGATGTCAGATTAGAATAGCTAATATATATATATATATATATATATATATATATATATATATATATATATATATATATATATATATATATATATATATATATATATATATATATATATATATATATATATATATATATATATATATCTGTAAAAAAAACTACAAATATCAGTTAAATAAACAATAATCAGTAAAACAACAATAAAACATTAAATATGGAGCACAACTTATTGTCGGATTTAACAAAATATGTCAATAACCCTGCTAAGGTAAAGGTCATAAATTTTGCAATATACTATTTGCTTGACATCATATGATGTCAAAACGTGACGTCATGGAGCCTATCAGTGTCCGAAGGTAAGACGAAGTGAATTCCAAAAAAAAAAGCATGATACTATCTTATCTGGATTCTGATATATCACCACTTATATGTTTTAGTTGTTGAACTTCACTGTGACCTTGACCTTTGACCTTTATAGTTCAAAATATATTGGCTTCTTCCTTGACACATTATCAGTCATCTCTGAAAGTTTCATCAAAATCCGTCCATAACTTTTTGAGTTATCTTGTTAACAATCAGACACACAGACAAACTAACATGAGGTAAAACATAACCTCCTTAGTGGAGGTAAATAGCAGTAAATAGCATCTACTACCCGGGCACTTGATATGATGGTAGCCCACTGCTTCTAGTGATGGGTTAAATGCAGAGAAAACATTTCAGTGTGTGTACGATACATGTTAACGTGCGTGTAAAAAACTGACAACAAAGTCTATTCTATTCTAATGTAAATGACATGCACGATAAATATTGTGGGATAAGTGGTATGAAAAATAAATAACACCAGATATTCTGATTTGTTAATATGATTCTGACAAACACATGTGGACCATGGAAATCCCAGACAAACCCACATAGGACCTTTGTATTGAACCTAAATTTGACCCTTCTGGGGCCCACAGGGACATTCAGCATGTCTGTGTGGCACTGTTCGAAAAATGACACATTTTCCACAATCAAACCTACAAACATGTGTGTTTGCTGTTGTAACCTTGGCTGTCCTCTGTGCAGTTCTGGGTAAAGGGCCTTTCTGGATCATCCCCTTCAGACAGCAGAGGTCAGTGGTGATGGCCAGCAGGTCCAGTGGCTCAGTATTTCTGCAGACTAACCATGACAGCACCAACGCCAGCATCCAGATGCTGTTCATGATGACGCCAGGACTCAGCAGAGCTCGACCACATGGTCAGTTTAGTCTTTTTACTGCACCATGACTTCATTCTGCTCATCACTACTTCACTGTAGCTTTGGCCCATTTATTTGGATTTCATATTTAAGCTTAATTTTATGTTTAACCTTGAGATGTCTAAAATACAATTTTGACTTGATAGATAGATAGATAGATAGATAGATAGATAGATAGATAGATAGATAGATAGATAGATAGATAGATAGTGGGCATAATTATCCTTATCTTACCGTGAAATATGGACCAGGATCCCTCTTTATGTTTTTGGTCCATTCATGCTGAAGTGCCTTATCTTTGGGGAAACAATGGAAGGTCTGTCTACAGTACAATTTTTTCCTCTTTGAAGATGGACATTTTAGGAGGCAGCAGTGAGGTGCTAATGCTGTTGGGAAAATGTTGTGTGTAGCATCAAGTGTACCCCTCAACGTCTTTTGAACATTCTGGGTGAATAAAGCCATATGTGTGTGTATGTGTGTGTCCCCACATCACTCTCTCTAGTTCTTGTAGGGGTTACTGCTTAACTGAAGGGCAGTTGGGTTAGTTAATCTCTCACGCTGTGTGATGAAGTTGTTTCACTCAGGGTATTTAGAGGCAGGAACCCTGTTTTCAGTGGACAGTTCCATTAAATACAGCATGAATTTGAAGGCACTCCCTCTGTGTTTCGCTGTCAGCAGTATCCAGTGATGCCTAGAAACCAGCAGAGCTCAGGACATGTTTTTACTGTTTAATTCAGTATTTATTTCCAGCATTCATTGGTCTGTGGAAAAAAAAAAACATGAAATGCAAATGATCAGTTTTGTTAAATATTGTCAGTGATAAAGACATGTGTCAGTGAGTGTGGGAACTCAGCGGCTTGTCACCACTTGAGTTTTATTTTACACTCAGTGCAGAAGAGTACTGAGTAGATGAAGTGTCAACGCATGAAAGGGAACTTGTGTAGTGGAGTTTGGGAAAGTCAGATTGCTGTGTAGATACTGTCCAGACTGTGAGAAAACTGCAAGGAAAACAAAATCCTGAAAAAGAATGAGGAGGCAGGTGTTTTTATGCAGGACATTTCAGACACAGTTAGCTTTTTGAGTATGATATAATGTCCACAGAGGAAGGAACGGATAAAATAGATCCATCATAAGTGGAATAGATCGGTCTGGATATTCCAGCTTCCTCCTGTTCAGAGACATGCTCTTACTTCTAGCAGGACTGTGTTTATTTCTGACAGTCGTCATGACATGTGACCTGTTTTGCTGCCCATGTGCGAGGGCACAGTACAGCGCACCGCTGTGCCACCTGGGACTGGGTTTCGGTTCTCTCCGGCCGGGCGTCAGGTCAAACTGAGCACATGAGACCCATCTCCAGACAGGCCATGTTCAAACTTGGACCTCCCCCCTGGTCTGGCTTGTGTCCTCTCCGGGCACTTTTCCTCCGCCGGCAATGGGCTCAGGGTGGACCAGGAATGGTCAGCAGGAAGGTAGCTGTGTCTGGCTGTGAGCTTTACACAGCCTTTACACACACACACACACACACACACACAAAATAAATATATATATATATATATATATATATGTGTGTGTGTGTGTGTATGTATCTTTTTTTTGGTCTTTTTTTTACGTGTACGTATAAATACCTTAAATACCCGTCCTGGTGTGGCTAACCACAAATACAGACTCTGTTTGGAACGTCAGTGAATGTCAGCAGGTAGCTGTTCTGTCTTCTTCTGTGTCCCTTTTACAAGTAGTTTTTGGAATGATGTGACCCTCCCCTCTGGTAAAACAGTGGATATCCACTGACTATAAATGACAAACAGGTTCAACAGTCCAAATGCTAATGAAGGAACATGAGCTGGTTGTTAGCAGGCCTGGTTTAAAGTGTGCCAAGGCCCAAACAGGACAGAGGACATTCCACAAAGTCCAAACAGAATTCTTCAAAGAGCTAATTTGTATAAAGCTACGTCAGCACATTTCATTAGAGCCTGTACCAAAGCCCAGAATCCTTCCTTTGGAATGGTTCATGGATGTGCTCAGAACTGTTTAAACAGCCTCAGTTCACCATGGAAGGCTGGGGATGAACTTTGTTCAGATTAAAATTCATCTAATATACAGACATACTCAAGACGCTTATAAATAAATAAATGGAACATTCAAAAGAAAAAATATCATAAAGGATGCATCAAGCCATAACACAGGAGAGTAGGTTAGGTTTATGAGAGGCACATGAAAAGATATGTATTTTATCAGATTGAAGAATATTTACATTGGCTACATTTACATGATCTTTTCAAATTCAGAAGTAATTATTCTGAATAATACAATTCAGAATTAAAGCTATTTCCTTCGTGCTTACATGGAAATGTTAATCCCGAATAAAGATTTCAATGGAAACGAGTGTATTCCACTTTTAGTTAATTAGGCTTTCAGAGCTGGGGGTACAGAGGGTTCTGATTGGACAGAACACTCACTAAACATCTGGATGTCTACTGGAAGAAAGTGTTTGTGTCCAGTTCCTGAGTTGCATCAATGCAAAAATGTGCATCATTGTGACAAGTAGGGGTGTAACTGTACACAAAAATGATGGTTCAGTACGTACTTCTGTTTTGAAGTCACGGTCCGGTTCATTTTCGGTAGAGTATGGAAACAAAATGCAAAACTAGTTTCTTCCTCAGCATGGTATTTATTAACCCCCCCCCCCCCCCAAAAAAAAATTCAATATAAAAATGGAAACAGCAAATAATTGAAAATGCCGCTTGGTACCAGTAAGTTAAATTATATACTCTTAAATGATTACCCAAATGTTGAAATAAAAAATAATTAATTAATTCTAAACAGTAAAAAAACCCAAACTTTTTCCAACATCTTAAGGTGTCATTCCTTTTGGAATCTAATAGTGACGCAATTATATTTCCAGTCGATTTGAGAGCCATTGGACCTAAGTGCCATAAAAAAATTAACGCGAGTCAATGGAAGGATAAAAGTAATTTTCTGGTCCTGTTTGAAATGTGCTACGGTTTTCACATATGTCTGTGAATTTTAAAGATACATTTTCACATTGAGAAAGCACTCACTTTGGACAGGCATCAAAAGTTATGTTAGGTTTTATGTGAGAGTAAGTAATGGACTACAACGTTCGTCTCACAAATATGACGTCATCACCAAGCTTCACCATCAAACTCTTAGAAAATGGCTGTGACTTTGGCGAGCTTCACCTCCTTCTTTCAGGACGAAGGCAAGAGCATCAGACGTGGAGAAAACCACTTTAAATCGGGGCATGTGGAAAGTGGCAGCTACTCCAGGGGAGAGATAGTTGGTCGAGTGAGAGCCAGCATGCGGGACAAGCTCTCGTCAGCCGGGAAGCGGTAGAGGGAACATGTGGAAATGGTGTTGTGGTTCCACCGGGGCACAAAGCACACAGGCATTTTCAAATGATATGTAGTCCAAACAAGAGTCCAAATAATTACATATTTTTACACGCTAATAAATCACAAAACACGTATCAAAGAAACTCCAAATGCACATAATTGGTTATGGTTTTAATTGAAGTACAGCAAATGTGTGATTCAGGGCATAAAGTAAAGTGGACCAGAAAATAATTATTTTCTCCTCATCCACTCTCATGTTAAATTTTTCCGAGCTTAGGCCCAGTGGACCGACCGGAAAGGGCAAAGACTTAGACTTAGGTAACCCTATGGGTTACCCCGAGTTACCAACACATGCTGCGTTTGTGTCCCCTCCATTGGCTAGATTTACCATTCATAGAAAACAACAGAGAAACGAGCTAGGCAGAAAAAGCCTGTCCAGTACACGTCACAGGGACATTGGCGTCACCCACGTGGGATTAAGCTACTCCCCCATTGCAGCAAATCTGAAGTAGTATTAGCATTAGCATCTACATGAGAAGACGGTGCCACAGTAGCTGCTGCACAAACTGGAAAAAATGGTGATGAGATGCCTCATCACCGTGTCATGGTAAACTGTTGTTCGACCTCAAGTCTTTTTCTACCATCACCTCTGTATAATATACACATGGTCACATACGAACGGACTGTATCCGTTATAAGGCTGTACCGAACCGAACCGAACAATACATATACTGTTCTAGCCTGAGTGACAAGACCAGGAGCATGTGCAGAATGACAGGAATAATGTTAAACAGGAATTAACTGTTCACATGTCAGAGGAATTATTAATACATGGAATTAAGAGTAGAATAATCCAGTGACTTTATTTAGAATTAATTTGAATTTAGAATAGTCATTTTCAAATGGAATTAGGTGTTTACATGGTCATCTTAAAGAGGATTTAACAGGAATAAAAACTCATGTAAATAAGCCAATATGGTGGAAAGCTTCATCTTTTTTTACCCTGGTAAATGTTATTATTATAAGGTATCTTTGTTCCTGCTCTTAATGGTTAATGGTAGTTTTCTAAAGACACATTTTCACTTCATCAGGGGTGTCAAACTGTGGTACTGGAGGGCCGGTGTCCTGCATGGTTAAGAAGTTTAACTCTTCTATCACACCTGAAAACCATCAGTCTTCTGCAGAGCAGATGAGGAGCTGATTATTAACTCTCAAATATCAGCGCTGACACATTCTGAATGGATGATGTGTTTTTATTTTTACTGTGATTTTAACTTTACTTCATGGAACAGGTGTCAAAAGGCAACTAATTTAAAAAAAGGCTAAATTAAAACTACCAAATTTCAATACTAGTTCTCTTTTTTCTTTTTCAGTACTTTTTTTTTTGCAATTCTTTCCATGTTTATAATTTTGTAAATATTTATTAGTTTTGGTCCGTTTTGTTTATTTTCCTACATTTTGTTTTTTGGTTTTTTTATTAGTTTTTTTTTGTAAAATTTTGCTCCATTTTATTCATGTTACTAATTAGTTTATTATTAATTTTTGTTCATTTTATTGATGACTTTGCCCGTTTTTGTTCATTGTTGCTTATTTTAATTCTTTTTTTTTTGTCACTATGAAACTTCTAAAGTCTCAGGAGATAAAGGGTTATATGGAAGAGGGAAATATCTAAAACATGCAGGACTGAAGTTTGTGTCATGTGCACTCCATCGTATCGTCTCTACTTGACTCTATTAGCGTCGACTCAGGGAACACATACCCTCAGACCATTTCCATCACAGATACTATGGTACATGGATGTCTTCGTGAGGTTTCTATCAAGCTTGCACTGATTTATTTATTTATTTTCCATCAGCCACCAAAGACAGTAATGTCTCAACCTCCACGACCAACCATGGTGTAGTTTTGTGGAATGTCATCAATTTTTCAATTTCAGTTTTTTTTCAGCTGTTTACACATCACATTATAACAGTGCTTCTGAAATCCGGTCCTCTTGGCCCAGTGTTCTGCATGTTTTAGATATTTCCGTCTTCTATCACCTGGTTCAATTATTGAGCCAAAATAGTTTAGAATTGCTATATTGTTGCAATGGTGACCATAAATTAACTTCATGTTATGGTCATCACCAAAACACTGCTGTCACTCCTGAAACACCTGTTGTTTTGTCAAAAATAAAAGACAATAAGTTATCAATGTGTGTTTTATAATAATGGCTGGTTAAGTGTATGTGTAATTTCAACTCTCATTAATGGTGAAATCAGTATAATCAACTGTATGTACATACATTAAATTAGTAATTTTAATGTATGTAACTATAAAAACCACCTACATTATTATTATTATTTTTTTTTAAACAAGACAGAACAGTCAACTGACATAAAGGGTCTTTGATCATGATTGATAGAAATTAATCCAAAGCAATCATGTGATTAATCTCATTACACTTGACAGCCCTAAAATATACAGTATGTATTTGTGTGTGCTGTTGTTCTTTTTCTTTCTTTTTTCCTTTTTTCTATTTAAATGTGTGTGTTCTGTTCACTATCGACCTGTACATCATAAATTCATTCATCACACTAATGTTGAATGACAATAAATGAACTCAAATCAGCAGGATTGACTGGACTGGCCCACAAAGATGACTTGAATAGAACCATTACCAAGAACAGGTCTTTGACTTGATTCTGTGTTTTCTGTCGATCTATTCCACAGTTCTTAATAGAAAACCTGTGCAGTTGCAGATAAATCTCTGGTTCCAGTTTGTCGCAGTAACAAAGGGGTTCACTGTATCACTCACTTATGTTATAGTCATGCCTTTTTTTCCTTAGACACACTGCGGATTTCCTTCGAAGCGGCCAACAGACCAAACTACTTCCTGTCTACAAGTCCCAGTGGTCTTCTGAGGCTGTCCAAGTGGGAAGAGAGTGAAGAATTCTGGGATAGAGCCACCTTCTTGCTCCACAAAGACACCTGGATTCCTGGCTTCATTTCTCTGGAGTCTCAGGCCAAACCAGGGTTCTTCCTGCACACCACCCTGCCTCATGTCCACCTGGTCAAATACAGACACAGCGACAGCTTCCGCAAAGCCACGCTGTTCAGAGTGACAGGTGGGTCGCATCAACATCAACACATCACAGAAAATAAACTCAGAGTTATGAACTTGTTTCTCCATAAAGGAACAACATGCCAACAAGAAAAGGTTTAGAAAGTTACTTAATTTAGTACGCTTAATTTAATATCTACTTATAATATGGTAAATGGACTGCACTTATATAACGCTTCTCCACCTTCATGGTGCTCAAAGCACTTTACATTAGCCCCACATTCACCCATACCAGTAGGTTTCTAATGCCCTATTCGCACGGGTAAGTATTATCTGTGGACCACTGGTAATTTGCAATTAACCCCGTACCTCTGTGTTATTGTGTGGCGCATTCGGACAGGATAAACAAAAGTCTGCAATTCACGCAAATTATAGACATTATGGCCGGATATGTTGTAAATTCACAACATCCTGTTTGGTCTCAATACATTAATAAGGTATGAAAACAAAGTATGTATAAGAAATAAGAATAAAGGGGGTAAATACCATTGGCAGGGATGCAATCTGTAAATTTGCTCCACGCCTTCAAAATAAGAGCGGGGTCAGTGCAGATTATAACAGTCTCCAGATTACAGAAGCGGCAGTTTTTAGCGGAGGCCTTCCGTCTGGAAAATAGAGACAACTTCAGATAGTTATAAATATTGAATATAAATATATTGAATATGAATATTATGTGACCATATCTTCCTCTTGCCACATGCTGCCACACAATTTCAGCCACTTCCTCCATTATTCACTCTAGAAAAGGACATAAGGTGTACAATTGAAATCACAAACACAGACATGCGGAATTATTACTGAGCAAATCACGGACATGGCGCATTTGCCCGGGACTAAGAACTCAGACATTCTCTGTAATTATTCAGAATTTCCAGTGGTTCATAGGTAATATTTATCCCGTGCGAATAGGGCATAAGTTAGGGTTCAGTGTCTTGCCCAAGGACACTTCAACATGTGGACAGCCAGAGTCGGGGGGGTGAACCGCTGACAATTCATTCATTGGATGACCCGCTCTACCAACTGAGCCACAGTCACCCAAGATTCAAAAACACCTCCATCATACACTGTGAAAAATAGAATTATGCTTTGTTCGAGTAATTTCATATTCACAATTGAATTGACAAGAAAATGTGAATAACTTTGAACGTACAGAAAAATCCACATCAAACGTATAGGGTGCACCTAAGTGATGTGCAAATGTATAATAGTGAATATTCAGGATTGAAAATACGTGATTGCCACAGGTGTCGTGTTAGTTTTAACTTCCTCACTTGGGCCATGGAGGTCCAGCATTCATTTTTTCTTGTAATATTTTATACATTTTTGTCCATTTTTTTAATTTACCAGTTAGAGCAGCTTGGTGAGAATGCCCAGATACCCCAGTTAAAAATGCACTTGTTGTGCTGCAGCCTAAGTGAGGAGCGCAAAGTTAAAAGACTGAAGGTACTTGATTTATTTCAAGAAAGGGAACCCCTCGTATACTACATTAACACATGTGAAAATACTTAAAATTGAAATTGAAAAGGGGGTGTGTGCTCTGTATAAAAATACTTGATTTTGGTTATTGAAATGATGTGACCCCCTCCCCGATAGGAACTGTAGTTCCTGATGGGAACTACAGTTAACAAACGGCGAGAGTCAGAAGGGATGTGTGCTGATTGGCTCACGGGTGCACATGACTACAGTATGTTCTTCCATACAGTTTATGAATAGGATATTTTATTGTCCGTTCCAAATGATAACAGAAATTTGTATTTGACATGGCTCACAACACATTTACACATTTTAATCTCTTGAGACTCAAGAAAGTACAACTTTTTTTTCTTCAGAAACGCTGTGATAATCTTGTCCCTTAAAGAGGACTGAGAGTCTCAGGAGGTTAAGAAAATGATAAAAGTGAACAAATATATTTTAAAATAAATTTAAAAAATGTGACCGGTGGATGATGAAAATAAGTGCATGTTGAAGAGTGCAATGTTCTATTTTAAGGTGTTCAGGATGGTTATAGCAGATAGAATGAAAGAGTTTTTGTAAGATTTGTATTTATTTATTTATTTTACAAAGACATGGTAGGACACCGGTGGGCTGTCCAAGCAGTCCTACCACCAGGCAGAAACCCTGCAGGGTAATTGTTGTTGGGGTTTTTTTTAATATTGAGATATGTTTTTTATGATTTTGTTTCCTCTATTTAAAAAAAAAAAAAATTCTTCATTGTGTAAAAAGTCAATAAAAATGTAATTACAGGTGTGCTGGGTGTCAGTGTCAGAACCATTTCCATCTGCTGTATTTATGTTTAGGCCCCAGTCCAGACGTCCTTCCAGCTCCTCGGTGTCAGTGGAGGTATGACACCTGTGTTGTCCCCTGCTTCAGAACCTGCAATGACCCGACTGCTGAGGCTTGTGTCAACATCCCACAGTAAGACCTTTAACCCTTAGGTTTCCCTCCCACAGAAGCCCACTAAGCACCAAGTCTGTGAAAAATGCACACTTGTGGAATAATGTAAAAAAATAAAATAAAATCCCCATAATAGTACATCAAAAATGTATCAGATATGATTTGATTTTTGGAGCCTTGCATATGTCAAGGATTTACACTAACTGTGGTTAATTTACATTATTATTATTTTTGTTGCTCTGTCAAATGTTCATAAATACTAACATCTAGCATAACATCACACTATATATATATATATATATATATATGTATATATGTATATATAATTTTTGTATATTATATTATATATTATATATATTTATAATTTTTCTGCTCTAATTTGATTTTATTTTTGTAAAGCAAGGTCAGCCCTAATCATACATATTAAGTAATTATTCATTTTACATTTTTAACCCTTTAAATTATCTCTATCTGTCATGATGTCACTATATTTTTTTGCATGATTTATGCTGTAATGTCTTATGCAGTGGTTATAATTGCAGTAATAGTGTGTTTTTGCTACACCTAGGAGACAGATGCTAGTCTTCTAATTTTGTTTTGTTTCCAATGTGCAAATTTTAGTTGGTGTCCAGAATTTTAAAGACCATGTAAAAATGAAAAACTTTTGATTCCTGACCTTATTTGAATTCTGAAAAATAATATGAAGTTTTTGACCATGATGTGTATAGTGTGCATAAAAATTAAACCTGGATACCAGAGTTAATAATATGACAGTTTCTGTTTCAAACTCAGTGGCATCATCACTTATGAGAAGGTAAATGTTTGTTTGAGGTATGTGCCGGTGCTGGGTCCATTTTGTGCTTCGTGTCGAATTTCAAATTATGAATAATCTTCAGATGCTCCACTGAGAGTTGGTACAACATCTGCCCAGCATCCCACGTCTCAGTCATTCACTTCATGCTGTTACTATCTCAGTACAAGAGATGGATCCAAATGCAGGACTCAGACACAATAGGCTGTGTTTACAGATTTTATGGAGTACAATAATATTATATGGAGTAGAGGATTCCTCAATAACGCTCCACGAGTGATCAGCAAGATGGAGAACCTCCTTAACTGAGGACGGAGGCAGAGAGGTCAGAGTCAAACAGGCAGGGGTCAAAAACAGGCAAAACACTAGTATCCAGGAAAATCCAAAATTCATACCGGGGTCCAGAAGTAAGGTCAGTTCCAGGGTCTGAGAAACTATGAGGCATCAGCGGAGGGGACAGGCTCATGGTCAGGGACAGGCCAGAGATCAAATACACAAATCCAGGGAAGACAGACAGGGGCACAGAACAGCAGAATACGAGAGCAAAGTCGAACACCGAAAAACCAAAGACTAGAATACTGCTCATATACTGTAGGTCGCTACCAGGGCTGACAAATTCACACTGGAAAGAGAAAAAGGGAAACTTATATACTGGGGAAGACAGGTGGAACACATCAAGGATAAATTAACAAGAGGCGGGGAAAACACCAGTGACAGGAAGCAAAGAGTGAAAGTGTCAACATGAAACGCAGATCCCAAAATAAAAGCCCAAACACTAACAATGACAAAAATACATGAAGACAAACAGAAAAATAAGACAAAACACCACACCTTGAGTCCGGATCATGACACGTGCAGTAACCATGGTTACCACACTGTGGAAGAGTCTCTGTTGTATTGTGCTCACATCCTGTGTTTTTTGTGCAGTTATTTTTGTCAAATTTGTCTTTCTTTACCATGGGATGGACCTTTTTTGAATCTCTTCCAGAGACATAGTATAGCATTTCAGCACCTCCCATCTGGACTGCAACAGTAGGAGATAATAAATGTAATACCTAATATCACCACAATCATTTTTCCTCCGTTTATCTGGGTCCAGATCAGGGGAGGAGCCCACACTGTCCTCTCCCCTCCACCTCCTCTACTTCCAGCCAGCATGTCCTGAGGCTGGTCTGGGGTCTCCTCCTAGGTGGACCATCCCAGAACACCTCACTAGGGAGGCATCCTAACCAGATGAACCACCTCAGCAGACTCCTCTGGATGTGCAGGAGCACTGATTCTACTCTGATTCTCTCTCAGATGCATGAACTCCTCACCCAGTCTTTAAGGGAGAAGCCTATGAAAACTAAAACTGAAAAGTCATATCCACGATCTTGTCCTTTCGGTTACTACACACAGCTTGTGCCCATAGACGGACAGGTGGATTATTGGCAACCGTCTTACAATCTTTTGGGGTAGAGAAGGAGCTGAGACAAACGGCAAAGTTATCGATTTACCGGTCATCTATATTCCTACCCTCACCTCACTAAGGATTGGGGACGTTCACAGATATATCCCTAGCTGTGAATACGTAGCCGTATTGATTTGACATACGAGCAAATGAGTTCCAAGCTCAGCCACAGAACAAATTAAACTTGTAAGTCAAGGTACAACTGTACTACACAGTTCCAGTCTATACTATGACAATGAGGTTTTTCTTTCATGTTTTTATTCCTTTTTTTATTTTACAGAAATACAGTCATTGTTTATATGTTAACATGTAATATAAGATGAGCTCTGACAAAACCAAAATACCTTAACCTGGTAAATGATGTCCTGGTACATTATGCTTCGATGGACCTCATACAGTACACACATAACTATAGTGGTAGTCATCTTCGTAATAAAGTAGTGTTGTACTTGTCTGAAGTTCTTAGAATATCCAATGATCATGTGATGTGTTTTCCAGGGTAGAGGCATGCCTTCCCATTTGCCCCCCCCATATGGTCTTGGATGAGGTCACCCATCGCTGTGTCTATCCTGAAGACTGTGAGTGTTTTATATCTTTGTCTGTGAAGGTTAGGTCAGGGAATATAAACCCCAAAAGTCATAACCACAGTTATGAATGCATGGCTCTACCCAAGTGGTAGAGCCAGAGGGTTAGTAGTTCAAAACCCACTTTTGCTATGTCATGTGCTGTTAGGGGCTATACATTTCACCCATGTTGTCTCCAGTGTTACTCACACTGGTGTATGAATGTGGAGTAAATGAATAATGAATTCAGTATAAGTTTAAGTATCCCCCATTACCCCTGTTATTCCAACACTGAACTAGTTCCTTTCTGGATCTCAAGCTAATTTTGAAGTGTTCAGTCAGAAACATCTGGACCCTAAAACATTGCATACCCATGTAGAATTCAAAAATGTTTTCCTTTGACCCAAAATGTAAAGTTGTGGAGACCTCTTCCATTTAATTGTGTGGAAATGTGGACTGGCCCACTAGATGGAATCTTGAATACATCTACTCGTGCTCAACTTGACTCACTTCTATTTGTTTCCATTACAAAAAAGGACCTGGTACCAGCTTTTTGGAATCACCTCCACTGAGGTTCCAACCGATACTAAAGTGTAAAACCTGCAGAAACTGATTGTTGTCTCTCTTACCTACCAGTTTACGAAATACAGATATGAAAGTTGACAGTAAATACTGTATATTGGTACATTAGTCTACATGATGACAGCCCATAATACTACACCATGGTTGGTCCAGGAGATTCAGTCCTTGGTAGCCGACAAACATTCAGATGAAACAACACACAATGACTGAGTTTATCAGCATTTCCCTGAGAAGATGACACAGAAGTATGTATTGCCCTATGATGACATCCAAGTAGTATAAAGTCAGAACTATCCTAGAATGGAAATGCTCTCCAAATACCAATTAAGTCGAGTAAAGCCACTACCAGTGGAAATACAGCAGAAGGATACTCTATTTCCACAGTTATTTCTGGATCTCTGAATCTCTATAATTTTGAAGTGTTCAGAGGGTTTTAGTCAAATGTATCCATACCCTAAAACTTCGCATCCCCATTTGTAATCAAAAAAAACTTTTTCCCTTGATCCAAAATGTGAAGTTGTAGAGAACCGCTCACTTGTGTGCAAATGTCGATTGGTCCACTAGATGAAGTCTTGAGCAGAATTGACTCAGGACCAGAACTTTTCTGGTGGAAAAAGCCAATAAGTGTTGACTCCACGTGTATGGTAATAATTTAAGCAGCTAGCAGAGAAAGTGTCTAATTATATGAGGGTTTTTTTGTGTTTTTTAAAAGAAGTTTGACATAACATTGTTGAAATGAAAGGTGATTTTTGAATAACTTTAATTGAATTTTACACTTGACACACCACGTTACCAGTCAACTGCAGTAATTATATTGTCAAACATGTTAATAGTCAAAACAATTTACCCCCCTTTTCTACACTCCTTGTTTTCTCCTTTTTTTTTGTTGGGTTTAGGTGTCAAAGTCTCGACTGATACTCAGCCGTTCACCATTCATTCAACATCACCAGCCATCACTACTCCAACCTCGCCCTCTACCCCTGCTTCACCCACTCAGCCACACACTACTACAACCTCCTCGTCCACCCCCGTTTTACCTACTCGACCACACACTACATCAACTTCCCCGTCCACTCCCGTTTCACCCACCCGACCATATACTACTACAACTTCCCTGTCCACCCCCGTTTTGCCCACCCGACCACACACTGCTACAACCTCCCCCTCCATCTCCGTTTCACCCACTCAACCACACACAACTACAACCTCCATCTCCACTCCCATTTCACCCACCCGACCACACACTGCTACAACCTCCCCCTCCATCCCTGTTTCTGCCACCCGACCACACACTACTACACCCTCTTCCGGTATCCCCGTTTCATCCACCCAACCACACACTATTACACCCTCTCCCGGTATCTCTGTTTCGCCCACCCAACCACACACTGACCTAACATCTGCTGCCATCCCTGTTTCATCCTCCCAAACACACACTACTACAACCTTCTCCTCCACCCCTGTTTTGTCCACCCAACCACACACTGCACTAACTTCTGCTGCCGTCCCTGTTTCACCCACCCAAGCACATACTACTACAACCTCCCCCTCCACCCATGTTTTGTCCACACAACCACACACCACTTTAACCACCCCTGCTATCCCTGTTTCACCCACCCGACCATACACGACTATAACCTCCCCCTCTACCCCTATTTCATCCACAGGATTACACACTGCTCCCACCACCTCCACTCCTGTAACTACACGACCCACACACACCACATCATCTATCCATGATACATCCCGCAGTACCCCACAGCCTTCAGTAGTTCCACCTTCTGACATGTCAGAGACAGAGGAGCAGGTTTCCACTCTCAAAGTCACAGAATCTCGAACGTCAGCTGTGTTGACTTCTACCTCAAGTGCCCCCTTTGCCATCACTGCTCTGTTCTGGTTAACTGACACCACCAAGCCCCCACGTATCCCGCCGCCATTCTACACCACCATTGCTACCACCCTGCAACCACCAGCCACTGAGATGCCAACCACCACAAGTTCTGCAACACCTCCCACAGACATGCGTCACTCTACCACAAAGGCCACCACACCATCAGCTACTGCACCTTCAGAGAGAGCTACAGCTACATCTGCCTTCACTGAGAGCACCACTCCACTTGTATCGTTAACTGGAACTACACTACCTGGTTTACCAAGTACAGTCTTCACAACCCCCTCTCCACCTTCTCCACCGTTGTCTCATGTTGAAACCGGAACCACATCTCCACCAATAGAACCAGTCACACAAGAAATCTCAAAGAAAACAACAGTGTCCCCAGTCTCTACAGTGCACACCAGCACCTCCCACTTCTCCTCCACAGCAACACAGGTCTCCACCTCCACAACACCAATGTTCTCCACTAGCTCAGATCATAAGCCCACCACCTTAGCTATACCATCAACTTTGACCGATTGGCACACAGTGGAGAAAGTAACTGCACCTGAACCTTCTGAAAGACCCAAAGTTACCAGTGCAACTACTTATCCTCCTGCACCCACCTCTGCAACATCCACCCTAAAGACCTCCTTGTCTGCTACAACTGAGAAAACAACCACAGATGCTGGACTTAAAGAGCCACAAACCTCCACCGCATCTTCCCCTGTAACAACATCAACAACTTCAACAATAGTGACAATCACAGACACCACAACAATACTTACACCTGAAACTGTAGAAACCTCCACTAAGCCTGTTTCAACCATGCGCACATCTGAACCATGGCGTCCCCCACATCGGGAGACCATGTCCACCATGGTTTCCAGTCCCAAACTTACCCCTGAGGTCTTAACTTCAATTACAACCACAGCAGTGCCTCACCCTCCTGCCACAACAGTCTCTGCTCCATCAACTGCCACTACAAAAATTACATTCTCTCCCCAAACAATGATAGAGCAACTCACAACATCCTCCACAGTGAAACCATCTCCATCTGTTGAGTCTCCTGAAGCTCCCTCCACTAAAGTCCCAACAAGAGCTCCGTCTGTTGTCACCACAGTGCTCAGACCAGTCACAGCACATCCAATCATGACAACCATCCACCCAATCACAAGCCAAGTAGAGGTATCAACCACAGTAACTATGATGCCCCCATCATTGCCCCCATTGCACACTGTGACCTCAACCACATCAAAACCAACCGGCACCCCTGAAAAAGTCACTACTCGGCTGGTTTCGACTGCACGAGCTACACCAGCCACAACCACACATACCACAACATACAGCAGCACACCACGACTTCCAGTGACAACAAGAGTCACCTCAGGAATTATCATTACTGAGAGGACAACTACCAGGCCAGTCACCCCTGTGGCTACCAGAGTAACAAAACCAGTGATAGAAACCACCAAATGGACCACTTCAACCCCACGCACCACACTTAGCCCTGTCACACTAACGACCACATCTACAGAGAGTACAAGTGACTGGGAGCAGAAATCCACAGCTGTAACCTCCAAGGTCATTCCAGATCCAGGTCTAACAGAATCAACAGTCGTGACCACATCATTTCCCACAACTGAGGAGCCGCGAACAATGAGACAGCCAGAGAGTTCTCCTTCTGTCACCCAAGAACCACAGGTGAGTAGAGTCTGGTTACTATCAGTATTAAATACAATACCTAACAAGTGATGCCAAGCGCAACAAACCCCACCCCCCTTTCAAATGTTTTGGCTTTTAATGGACATTTCCTTCTCAAAACGTGAGACTTTCAAAGTCATTCAAGGTCAAAGGTCATGATTCCATTTAGGAGCCTACATGGAGTTTCTTATTTGTCAACAATAGTAACTGAGTACTTATCACCCTCTTTTTTGAGTTGTAACCATGTACAATCATGTGACTTTGATTTTCACCTTTCAGATCACTCAAGGTCAAAGGTCATGATGTCATTTTTGAAGCCAGTGCCATTTTGCATTTTACATCCATCATCCTTGAGACAATGACGACAATGTTTGTTTGCAGTTTTGAGAAATTTAGATTTTGAATTTTGTCAGATTTTTTTAAATATTAAAAATGTCTCTTTACTTATCATGTTCCATATTTTGATAACTTGGGTCATGGAAATGGTTTAGGATATTAAAATAATTCCTAGTGATCACTGAGAGAAGTCATATATGGACTTTGAATCAGTTGAGTTTGCCTCTAGTAAAAGTACTGCCCACTTTTACACCGACCCTCTCAATGTCACAAACTCAACTTATTATTAATTCTTGATAGAATATGCAGGTCAGATGCAGGGCCATTGGTCCTATTTTTTTTTTTTGCATCATTGTAATGTCCTAATGTCAAGCTAAATGGATGTAATATTAAAAATATAATAGGAAAAGATAATAAAATGTAATAATTAATATCTCGGGTAGCCAATATATCAGGCAGATCTTTATATTACTTTCCTGTATCAGTATCGGCCTGTTGTGTTGGCTCATATGCCCTTTTTTCCCTGCTATGATTTACTGACAGGTATAGGAAAAAGAAGAACAAAGAAAGGAAAACGGGAGACAAAATTAAAAAAGGAGAGAAAAATTAAGAGATCCAAAATGTTAGCTTCAAAATCATTGGTTCTTTTTTATTTACAATTTTCACACTGTCCCAACATTTTTTAAACTGGGACTGTACACCTACAAACACTTTGATTAGTTTTAGTCTGTTGTTTTTCTTCATTTAATGTTTGACATGTGAGCTTTCCTTCTCTTTAAACACAGAACCACCATCAGATTCTTTACAGAAGCCTGTATTTTTTTAAATTTTGTCCACCAACAGCCGACACCTGCACCAATGTCTACAGAAAAGCCAGGCCTTCCTTCATCACCTTCAGCTCCAGCTTCAGAGCCCACACAGCCAGACCAGGTAGACCACAGCCTAGTGGACTCAACTGGACCTGAAACCACCTCAGTCAGACATGAACACACCAGCACCTCTACTGCAGATGGAACCACAACTGGAACCACATCTGGAACTACAGCTGGAGTTATAGCAACAGCCAGGACGTGCACGGTGGGTTTGGACTTGATGGAGTACTACTATTACTACTACTATTACTACTACTACTACTCCGACTACTACTACTACTACTACTACTACTACTACTACTATTGCTACTACTACTACTACTACTACTACTACTACTACTACTACTACTACTACTACTACTACTACTATTACTACGACTATTACTACTACTAATACTCCGACTACTACTACTACTACTACTACTACTACTACTATTGCTACTACTACTACTACTACTACTACTACTACTACTACTACTACTACTACTATTACTACTACTACTACTACTACTATTAGTACTACTACTACTACTACTAGTACTACTACTACTACTATTACTACTACTACTACTATTACTGCTACTAGTACTACTATTACTATTACTACTACTCATGCAGGGGCCTCATTCAGTTTTTATGGCCCCAAACTAGGGAATAGTCGTCTTGTGGTCTACTGCCAGTGTTCATATTGTTAAAAGTAAACTGAAAACCTACCTGTTTAGCTTAACTTTTAATGAAAATCTTACTTTTAACATTGTTTTATTATGCTGTATTGTTTTATTTATTCATTCATTAATTTTTTTCAAATTTATTTTATTTAACTGTACCTGCAAGCGCAGGATAATGGGGGGTCTGATGTAAAGCACTTTGTGCTACATCCACCATGTGTGAAAGGTGTTCTATAAATAAAGTTTGATTGATTGATATTACTACGGCAGCAGCCAGGATGTGTACAGTGGGTTTACTGTTGGACCTCCAGTGTTACTACTGCTACATGTACTACTCCTGCTATTACAAGTCAGTAACATGTGAATGAAGGAGCAGGTATTTGCCTTTTTCATGTGGTGACCATCTTGAAATGAAAATGAGGCTCATGTGGGTAAACCTAATTCAAAGTAAGGACAGTTTACGCTAGGGTTGGGTACTGAAAGGGTTTAATTTGATACCGTTACCAAATGAGTACTTTCAAAACGGTATCAGTTCCTAAATGGTATATAAATTGGTAGTTTAAAAAGAAAAAAAAGAATTCCAGAGACATCCGCGATTGAACCATAACATAAAAATTTAAGCGATGATTTACTGAACCAATCTGACTGACAAACACATAAACTGTGAGAAGACATCTGTCATAACGTATTAACCTATTATTATTATTATTATTATTATTATTATTATTATTATTATTATTATTATTATTATTATTATTATTATTATTATTATTATTATTATTATTAAGCTATCTCCACAGTAGTTGGTCTAAAGATTTATCTCTTGGGTCTGTCATTTCCACGCTGGGTATTTCCATTTCTGATATGCTATTAGCACAGTGCTAGGCTACTTATTTCTCCATGGAGGCTTTAGATGGTGCAGCTTCTGCTTTAAGGTAAACACTGTATGCTATCAAGTGCATCATTAAATTAGATGTATTTCCACCTTCTCATGTAAATGTCTTTAGACACCTGCTCCATATGGAAGACTCTGGAATATCCTGAAAACTGTAATCGCATGTTCCACCTTTTCGCCTTTGACATGATGATGTTGGTAGTGCTGCGTGTGTGTGCACTGCCATGTGTGAGCATTTCCGTTAACAGTGGACAGAAGTTGTAATTAAACAACAGTTGCATATACTGGGATGTGTTGTACCAAAATTCACATTAGGTTTTGGTGTGGTTACTACCGATAATGTTTGCTGATCACTAGTAAACTTTCTCCATGGTAAACATTAGGTTGCTACACATTAGCTTTCTAGCAAAAGCCACTTCACACTGTGTCTGTTGTGCTTGCATGTGAAGAAAACACTGAGAAGTCGTTATTGGCTCTCTGAAATTTCACTATAAGATGCTAGAATGTGTTGTGACATCATACACGACATAATCATGCCCATATAGGATGGGACGTAATCACATGGTCAGATATAATTGTCATTTTTAAGTGCTTTACCATATGTCACAGTCAGATGGTGGTGTTTCACCACTTTTCAGTTGGTTTGGTTTGATCTGACAATTATGAGGCCATTTTATGGTGCCATTTTGCTTCCATTAACATTTGGCACTGAAGAAAACGTTGCATTGGCATTGTAAAATGTTGAATGGAAAGATAAAATACAGACATTTAAAAAACAGTATTTTGGGAGGGTATTTTTGTATTCTAATGTATTTTACAATGACAATCTTTGGATTAATTTTTTTTTACAATGTTTTTTTTTTTTTTCTTTCATGCTTCTCGGGTTATTAGTTTCAGTTTTTATTTTTTAAATTTCAACTTACTGGCACTGTTTTAACATGAGGGGGTGTGAGGAGATGGAGGGGGGCTTATAGCACGAGAACGCGCTTCTACATTCTGAGGAGAGGAGAGAGAAGCTCCCCCTCGTGGCTACAGCCTTTACCCTCAGGCAAAATGGATTCAAGTTCGCCCGGGACTACCAAACTACCAGTATGTCTGTTTCTTAGTTTCTTTAGTTTTATTATTAGTATATTGTGTGTTTTTTCCACATAGAACCTTGTTGCCTTAAAATCACTTTATTCTTCACATCATGCCTAATTTAGCAAACGTGCTAATGTTGTCTAAGCTAGCTTATATAAAAGAAGAGTTTACCACAGAAACATTAACACTTACAGAAGGGGTTCTTTATCACCTAACATTATTCTACCAACACTTGATAAACCTGCAAAGTATACTGATGTTATTATTGCTGGAATTGGAATTTGCAGATAGACTGCAGTGACTGACTGCAAGAAGAATTAAGTGATTATAATGCAACAAGGTTTTGTGTGGAAAAAACACTATAGAGTAATACCCCCCCCCCCCCCCCCCATGTTAAAACAGTGCCAATAAGTTGAAACTGAAAACATGAAAACTGAAACTCAAAACCTTGTAAAAAATAAAATAAAAATCCAAAGATTGTCATTGTAAAATACATTATAATACAAAAATACCCTCCCAAAATACTGTGTTTTACTGTGTTTTATCTTTCCATTCAACATTTTTCAATGCCAATACCTGTTAAAATGCCAATGCAACGTTTTCTACAATGCCAAGGGTTTTTTTTCATTGCCGCAGGTTAATGTACAGCAAAATGGCCCCATAGAGGCTCCAAATGGAATAGAAAGGACTGAGAGAGAGTCTGAATTTTGATTTGATGTGATTTATTCAGGTCTCTAATATGGTTCCTGGTATGTTCTGGAAGGCCTTTTTAGGTAATCTGGATGAAATCCAATGAGGTATTGCAGTTGGGCTTCCTCCATCCACCTGTCCGTCCGTCATCGTCCACAATTCACTAAAATCGCTTCGCCTCCCTCAGTTCTCAAAAGATTTAAATTCTGATTGATTCATTAGATAGATCTAAGCACTGGGCACAAAACTTATCACTTTGTCAAAATTTGCTTTTGTAAACAATTTGTGAACAACTTTGTTTATTTTTCCAGGATCTCACTAAAATCACTAGTCTTCCCTCAGTTCTCAACAGATTTAATTTCCGATTGATTAAGTGAATTCAATCCAGATCAAAGAAAGTAATTGCCCCAATATTAGTTTCCACCAACAACCTCCTGTGTAGCATTTAACAGCTTTAACCACAGTAATATGTCATTACCCAGTTACCTACTTTTTTTCAGTCAGATGCTACCCCAGAAGAGCTTTGGGGACTTCCTATACCATTCACTGTTTTTGGCATTTGTTGATTAAAAACACACAGCCACACAGTGGTATTGATTTTAAGATCTATTGAATGACTCCCTTTTATTGATAGCAAGACATCACAGCTGTGAGGTCTGGATGACCACAGGGACATTGGACCTATCTTTTAGTAGTCATCTATCTGTCTGTCTGTCTGTCCGTCCGTCCGTAACTGATAATAAAAACATTTTTATACAATTTTACTCTTTCTCATATAAAGCAGAACAATAATACAAAAGATTCAAGAAATGCAAGATTCAAAGAAAGTGGTTTCTCTGTATAATGAAAATCTTACTTTGCCTTGTCAAAAAAAGAGCATAAAATATAATAAATATAAATAAAAACTACTATTACTGAAGACAATATATATTTACATAATGTATAACATCTGAGTATTGTGTAAAAGGTAAATGTAGAGAACTGCCAGAGGTAGATTAGGATCTGTAATTTGCAAATCAGTCAGAGGTGGGCAGGTAAGTAGACACAGCAGGATAAAGAGTTCTACTTGTGACTTTTCTTTTTTTTCTTCCTGCAGCCACCATATGCAGAGATCATTGACGAATGCACCAAATACATCTGCGTTAACAATCAGCTGGTCCTGTTTAACAAATCTCAGAGCTGCCCTTTCACCCCAGAGCCCCCCAACTGTGGCCTCCTGGGTTTTGCAGTCCTGGTCAATGGAGACAAGTGCTGTCCTCAGTGGGACTGTCCATGTGAGCAACACTTCACACCACAGTCAGATTTTTGTCTGTTCTCCACAAACTTAGTCTGGTGTTTGTCTGCTTTCAGGTCGCTGTTCTGTGTTTCCTGATCTGAATGTCATCACGTTTGATGGGAACAGCATTGCCATTTACAAAGCTGCCTCTTACATTGTGACCCAGCTGCGGAATGAGACAGTCAGTGTTTCAGTTCAGGAGTGTCCTGCTGATTCCCAGTCACCGGTGAGTTAGGACCACATTCATATGAAAAAAAAAAACCAAAAAAACCCATATATATATATATATATATGTAATGTGTGTGTATGTAATTGGTAACCAGTAAAGAATAGGGGTGTGACGAGACAAGAGACAAGGTTAGCTTCACAAAATCGAGACGAGAAGAGATTTTAAGAAAACTAAATTACAAATTATATGAATGGACAGACTAAAATGAGTTGCACATGGATTTTATAACTTTGTAAGCGTTAACTGTTAATTAACTTATTCCACTACACGGGGAAACGGCTGGGTAGTGAGGTTCAAACAACAGTGTCCAGTTTAAACAGTGCGTTGCGGGAGAGCCGCGCTTGATGCACCCCTGACATACAGAAAGACAGACGGAGATAGAGAGAGAGAGAGAATGCTGGGGCAGCCAGGAGATGATGGAGCACTTAAAGGATGCTAACACTTGAGTAGAGCTGTCAGTTTCTTATAGCCTATTATTGAAGGCATTGAAATTGCATTGATAAAGAATATCAAATCTAAAAGGAACAGTAAAACCTGTGTATCTTTACAAGTTTATTTATTTATCTTTATTTCAAATATGGAATAGGACAAGTTTAATGACTTCCACCAGTCAACCCCCCCACACAATATTAAAATAAAAGCAAACAGTAATAAAAACACATGGTTCTACACACAACAAACTCCACCCCTTTTCAAACGTTTTACTTGATTTACTTTTTTCTCTTATCATTCCTTTTATCATTGCGAAAAACATTTTTGGTGAACTTGACCTTTGACCTACATTCACCAAAATTTAATGAGCTTTACATATTCTAGACCACCTGGTACTTTCCCTGATAATTTCCTAGAAATGTGTCCAGTAACGTTGCTGATAACCAGACAGACAAAAAAACCCCAACAACAATAATAATACCCCTCTCAGCCAGAAAAGGCTGCCCTCTTTGGGTCGAGGGGGAAGGTCCTGCCTCAGATTCATTCTCCAGATAGAACAGATACAGCACAGAACATTTACAATCAATATGATGATTAGTTTTTGTGTAATGGGTGGACAAAAGAAGCATTTTATCCATCACACACTTCTAGAATGCTACTTTTGCCCACCCATTCCACAACAAACTAATCACATTAACATGCAGCATATGTTATTTGGGGGTTCTGCTAGCACTAGGCTAATGTGTCCCCCAGTTTATGATGGTCAGTGCAGATATATTTCCCTCTTTCTTGCTCATGCAAAATGAAACTCTATTAATATGGTTTAAAAATGAATCATATTTCATTAATTCATTAATTGAAATTAATCCATCTCTACTCTGTTATTAATCTGAAAAAAACATTTTTACTGGTTTGACAGCCCTGAATTAAATACTCAGGTTCCATATATGTGTCATTAGATTCATAAGTGATTTTGTTTTTCTTTCCAAAGCTTCTGTGGAACTTCACTAACCTGTGTCTGGTGGCTCTTAACATTACCCACAAATCCAACCACATTGTCATCAACCGGCTACAGAGGAGGGTAAGGGGTGCTCTATTCCAGTCCTGAGCATATTCTCTGCATGTACTGTGTGTCAGACACAATGGTGGAAAAAAGTTTCTGATCACTCCATGCTGTAGGGGACAAGAGTTTGACTGTTTTAATCTACTTTTAACAACACAAACAAACAAAAAAACTACAATAAAACACTGTGCAATGTGCAATATTCCATTAAAAAGGAGGATATTCCATTACAGAATCCTTCTTCAATCACTGAACTCTACCAATTTTGGTTTCTTGTTCTGGTTGTTGTTGTTGTTGTTGTTATTATTATGGTTGATAGTGTTTGTAATGTTGATATTGTCTTGTGAGGGTATTTTGGAACTTTTGTTGGTTTAATCAAAACCCATAATAAGGTCAGTAATAATAAACCAATACCTCA